>OX402537.1:10377960-10849256 GCA_948098885.1 Drepanosiphum platanoidis
CCTCCGCCGCCGCCGCAGCAGCAGCAGCTGCATTCGACCGGCCGGTGCGACGGCACTACCCCGCACCGTTGCCGCCGGCAGACAACAGCAATTGCCGGCCGAACAGCAACACAAAGCCGTCACGTCGGTGCAAAAACACCGGTCAACACGGAGAGTCCTGACGAAGGATACGTGGGCGAAGGGCCCGACTCGTAGATCACGGCACTCCGGGTATCGCGTCTGTAAAAATCACGACGTAATATTGTTTGTTGAGCTGCGAAACGCGTGACGCCGTTTTCTTGTATCATATTCCGCCGTAGAGTTTAGCGACACGTTTATATAAATATTCTGTACCAACATTTTTATATTGTCCCGTGTTATAGAAACCCCGAAAGTCACGACTGTGGAGTGGTGAAGTGCATAACACTCGCAGTGTTATTTTTCATAATATTTACGACAGATAATTTCAAATGACTCGATCGCGGATTCACGTCCGACCACGTATCCCCATGGTTTCCACTGTTTACGGTTAGGTGAGCGCTGAGCGGGTGCGTAAGCCGCGGGCAGAAATAGTCGAACGGCCGCGTTAAGAGTAGAAAGTCTAGAAACCGTATCCGTATACATAAATCCGTAGCGTTCTCGAGGACTTCTCTTCGCGCGTAAAAACGCCAAGTCATGTTCGCCACGTATTTTTCACTCCGTCCGTGTTTGGAGACCGTCAACAATTCCATCTTCCACCCAGTCGCTCTTCCGGACATCGCGACGAGACCAAGTCCGGCCGAAAATCGATTTCAAAATGTAACGTCTTGTGTTTTTTTCGGAAACGTTCGCGTTTCGTCTAAACGTGGCTTTTATTTTCGACCGAATTGTTCGAGTCAAAACGCTTATCATCTCGGCGACGTGAAACGCGTGTAATTACGTGGAAACCGTTTCGACTCTCGGTAATTGCAGAAATTAGTAGAAATTCTTTAGCGCAACACAATGCTTTAAATTTTTCGATTGTACGACGACACGGCGTGCAGGGTTGGTTTTGCTAACGATAATAACACTATACCGCTTCAAAGAATCTCGGGGCGAACTATTTTATTTTGTTTTCGCGAAAACTTTTCCCCGCATGTTCGAGTTTCAAATTCGGATCATTGTTTCGAGATAAAATTTAATACGATTCGAATGGTTATATTTAATGCGGTTACCTTTTCTTTTTCTTTCTTTCTTCTTACGTATAGGTGTACGTGCCTACGGCGGGCGTACTCGCACAGCAGCCAATTCTCGACGTATTTCCTCTCGTCCCCCTTTCAAACACAAAACACACATAATAATATACGTAGCATAAATGAAAACCATATAAAATACATGACAATCCGTAATTATAACTAAACAGTGATAAAAATAGGATGATAAAAATCTCTGAACCGTTACATTGTACTCGAGGCTCAAACATACGATAAGGATATTATACCGACCGCGAGAGGGGTCTATTTAAAAGTTATTACATTAAAACTTCAAAATTGATTGTCTTAACTTTCTCTCGCGATCCATCGTGGAGATTTCTCGCCGTGAAATACGTTTTATGGTCCACAGTCGACTACGATAAACGTTTGACGTACCTGTCGATTAGTTTCTAAACGACGCGCGACGACCGTATAATTATTTTAGTGAAACAAAAAAAAAAAAAAAAAACGAAAGAAAGAAACAGATTGCATAAAAATTTGTTTATCCTTTAGCTACGATGGAAATAAACATAATAACTGTAGTTTATTCGCATGTGTATATTTATAAATAAAATGTTAATATCCACTACGTAACTCGATAATTTAATAATATGATAAAGACTAACCCGTCGTGAAAATTCCTCCGAACAGTTGAAAAAAAAGAAGAGTACTTTAATATATTATTATTATTATATATAAAAAAAATAAAAGGAAGTGAAATAACCGAAGAAAAAAGAAAATCATAATAAATCTGCTGTGAGAATTTACGTCCCGAAATATTTAGTGGATTTCTTTTAATGTTCTGGGACGCGTGCAAGACTTAACTTGCCCCGAGTTGCTTTTTTTTTTTTGGAGAACTGAAGATTTATAATATTTTTCCGGACCATTAGGCCCCGGCATTGTCGAAGGATTGATGTAACAATAAAACGCTTAGTTGTCCGAAACTATTCCGGGCGGCACGTAATAAAAAGTGCCTTGTACATTCCACCACGAACGGTTACTCTTGTGTAGCGCATTCCGCAGAGGGGAATTTAATTTCACCGAGCCCAAAAACGGTGTTGATTGTATATATATAACCTAACGATTCGATTCAATAGTGTCTTAGAAATAACACGCCTTATAATAACCATAAAATTCAGTTTTCGTGTAATTACTGAATTTCGCAACGATCGTGTTCCGTTTTTTACCCACCGACGTCCAGTGGCCGATTGCAGAGGCCCTATTTTAAATTTTACAAAAAAAAAAAAAAAACCAATTTTCGATGGCTACACACACTCGCCCGCTGTAACAAATTTAATCATTTCGAAGAGTCGCGTGTTTTCAAAATCCCAGTGATTTAAAAACGAAATTCGTATTTGCATAAATATATTATATATATATATATATATATATATAATTTTAATAATATTAAAGATATATCAATAATCTTATTATGTGTTAATACTATATAATATATTATATTGTTAAGCTATAAGTATATCATTGTTGTATAATATTTACGTGTATGTTAATTATTATTGTAGAAAAAATAATATGTTGCCATGTTGATTCGACGGCGTGTTGTTAAATTGTATAACTCAATCTAGGTTCCCTTTAGTTTGATTGAAAATTTAAGATTAGTGTTTTATACCAGAGAACCGAGATAATATATATATTATTATGTAAGTATATTATATAAATAAATATATTATCGCTGATTATGATATTTACGTTTAAATAAAAATAATTTATAGTCATTTAAATAAAGCGTTTTTGTTATGACTGTAGTTGCACGTAGTGCCGACTTAATGATAGTTATTCAATCCATTCGAATCGGTTAATCCCATCTATTGCCTGTCACTGTTAAGTTGCGACTGAAACACATAAGGGCAGACGGTTGAAACGTGGTCGAAACGTTCGTTATTAAATCAGCACGAGGAAAATTTCGAATTAAATAATAGCATGTGCGACTAAAAGTGATTGTCTGACCACCGACACAAAGCGTCGTCGTCGTGTAATATAATATACCGCTCGTGAAACATTAACGGCCACAATTATTATAAGAATTAATTGCGAAAAATAAAAAAAAAGAAATAAATACAACTTTGTTGCGACCAATTAAAGGTCTAAGTGTATTACGGAACAACAACAAAGGAGTACGGTAAGGATTTAACAGTACGTACGTACGTACATTATTTTTAATTATTCGCGCGGCGAATAAATGAGCGGTAAATATTATTTAAAAAAAAAAAAAACCACCGGTCTCGCGAAAGAAAATAATAATCGAAGAAGAAAAAGTAGCGATTCTTTCGAGCCGAATGTATTTTACGCGACGTTTTTCGAACGCGCGTAGGTATTTTGACGTTTCGTCGACTGTTGTAACTCGCAAACCCACACACGTTCCATTCGGTAGGATTGAGTTTCGAGAAAATAACACTGATATTTATTTTCGTGCCTCGTAGTTTAAATAACAAACATTGGTTTTATTTTATTTTTCCATACGACCGGAAGCTGTAAGTTTATCGGAATTATTATTATACATATTTTTCGGAATTTGAATGATTTTAAATCTGAAAACGCAGAATTTTAAAATGAAAAATGTATAAAACCCTTGCGCGACGCGAACGAAAATATAATCGTGTACAGGGACGTACGCAGAAAAAAGTTTCGGGGGGTGTTTTTGAAAATCAGAATTTTATTTTCAATAAACATGCGAAGTTTTATTATGAAAATCAGCTACCTTTTTTTTACAAATTATAACATTTGTTAGTATTTTATTTTAATTTTGCTTTCGCCGGTGTTCCGTCACAAACACAATGTAATAGTATTATACCTGTCTATAACAAATAACATTAATATTTAATAAGAAAATAACTATACAAAAAACCAAACGTACGTACCTGATCGTGTACGTTATTGTTTCGGAGAAATTCGCCCTGATAATACTGATGAGTATCAGTATTAACTATAATTCGAGTGATTTATTTTCTGGAAAAAAAAAAAACATTTAGGTTCATCAAATATTAGCGCCCGTCGTCGGTCGGTTAGAAACACGCGATACGTTTAAAGAAAATGCCGTGTTACGACATTTTCCAAAACTAATCGATCCCGCTGTCGATAAATAAAATTAACTCTCTGACGCTGTGCGTTTATATTTTCGTATAGAGCGACTAATCCTGCGCCCGGAACGATCCAATAATTTAATCGTACGAAAGTTTTAAATATCTTAAGAGCCCTTATTAATCCCTAATCATCGTCGGGACTTCGGAGCACGGCGAATACTCAACGCGATAGCTTAGTATTATATTATAATAATAATTACAGTACGACGATCACGGTTATGACTGCCGAACAAAAAGTGTGTTCGCGAAACAACGCGTCGATGATATATTTATTTTTTTATGGTCTTCATAATGAATAATTGTTATTGCGAGAATTTTTAAAATATATAATACAACCTGTGTAAAACGATTATATTCCGGTGTTATCGTTAACGTACAGCGTAGTTTGGAAATTTGTCACATTATTAATTATTAAACAAAATTACGTTACCGTACTGCGAAATCGCGTGAGACATTACGTTCTTGACGGGGTCACGATTATTTATGTCTGAGCCAAAGTTATGAGTCGAAACGATTTAGGATCGTAATATCAACGTGACATGGAGACTTTGCTTGATATAACATGATATCGATGATTTGTATTCGTATTTTTTATACATCGACGACGGGTTGTAGTAAATTTCAAAATATTACCTCTAGCCTCTAGGACCATAATATAGGGAGCACGAATAAACACGTATTACTGTCGAACATTAACTATCGAATTCGTGTGATATTTTTTAAAATCCGTTCAGAAAAACGAATGTCAATCGAGAACAAAAAATCCATGGGAATAAAATATAACGACGCGCTCTGCGATGCGGAAATGCGTAATTAATAATATGTGCAATAATGACGGTATAAATTATTATAATACGTATGCTTATTATGTTGTTGATTTCATAACATGTTTCACAAGCGATTGGCCCACTATTTAATTTATTATTTAATTTTAATGACAACGTTTAGATAATAACGCCGCGGTTATTTTAGTAACAATTACATTTCAAACGTTTTACCAATGACCTTTATCTGCGGTCGATTTTTAATTTTTGGATAAATCATTTTATAGATAATCTGCAATAATTGTTATTTTCTTTAAAACGCGTTATGCGTGTAGATGAGTATGTCGTCCGTTTAACCTTTTCGTTTCATTATAGATTATACAAACTATGCTAACAATATCAATACGATCGGTAGTATGTAGTGTGAATTATTCGGGTGGGTACCTCGAATATTTGGTAAAGATTTGAATACCAGAATACCCGAATCAAAGCGAAACACAATATCGTTACTACACGCGGAGAAGTGTTTTTGGGAGGCTAAGGTCGGGTGACAATTTTTATGTACGGCAATAATTTATAGTGTGTTGTATATCAAAAATGTAAATTATTATCTAGCAACCGGATTCCCGACTAAAGTTTTGCTATTTTCTTTATCATTTATTTATACCTTTGCTAGCATTTATTTTAGTAGCGCGTAGATCAGTATATCTGCGTGGGTAATACCGTTTTTCGTCATCGAAACTTACTCAAGTGACAGACACACTCGCACGCATACGTTAGACGAAAACAACGTCGGAGACATATTGTTCAGACCTATAACAGTACCTACCACACGAGGGTCATTAATTATTTCAATAATAAACAAATAGTTTGTCTACTACGCGCATTCGACGTACAGAATATTTGAAACAAAAGAAAACAATCTAATTATTAGTATGTACCCCGCACATGCGCCGTGCAATTTAAAACGACTTGAAAATTATTTATAAAACTCAGTATTTTATTGTGATTATATACTCGTATATATTCACGATTCATCATGGTTTTTAGAAAGAAAAAAAAACGTTTTGAAAAACCTAACCGCCAACAATAATAACAGATTATACGCTATTTTTTTATACGTCATACTTACAATTTATATTTCATTGACCTTCTACTATGCGTCTGTAACACTGTAATAACCCTTTCATCTCCGCTACGTCTCTGATGTTTATCGTGTTTTTATCTTTGAATTAAATAGCGTTTGTCAAAATACTATCTATTTGTCGTCAAAAATTGCCATCAAAATGAAATGACCCGTCTATGATCTTGCACACGAAATGATTTGATCTGTAGAATACAACATAAAGAATGGATTATTTTGTGTGCACTAGCTATTCGAAAACATTTAAGAAATATATGCACGTGCACTCGAGTGTAATATGCGTCATTGACACCATTAGCGTTATTAAACTTAGCCGTGATTGTGTTTAATCGTCTAATCTATTAGATGAAATAAAAAAAAAAAAAAACAAAACAAAACTAATATAGAGTTTTTAGTTTTCTATTTTAGGGGAAAAAACCTAAGTCAAAGACAAAAAAAAAAATAAAAATAACTTCATTATCCAAAGTGTTTGAAATCTTTTATCATTATTTTCTCTCTAAAGTCCGCCCGAATTTTGTTATTGCGTTTCTGTTTTTCTCACTCACACACACACACACCACACACTATCTACAACGAAAGTTCATATTCGTTATTTATCATTTACGTTATTAATCTTGATATCTCGAGTTTTGACGGCCTCCGAATTCGGAGGAGGCCTTCAGTTATCTGAATTATGCATGACCCGGTGTGAAAACTGTCGACGTTTGCCGCACCATTTAACTTACATGTAGTTTAGGACACGCGCAGAGAAGATTCCGCCGCATATTATATTATATAATATATTTTACACAGTTGCGTTTCGGCCCCGCGCGTACATGTGTGTGTGTGTGTGTGCGTGCTGAGCTTGAATCGTAGACAGTGGCGTTTATACGGCATATGAAATCTATACTTGCACACATAGACGTTTTAGCGCGATGCTATTCAAATGAAATCGTAAAGATTGCGACTCGACCGGAGCGTTGGACACAAAAGGACTTATTTTTTAGTTTTTTCTCCGCTTTTCTTTTTTCTCGTTATGCAATAGCAGGCGCACACTGCAGTACAGTAACATATGCATTTGTAAATAATATGCTGAGCGAAAAGTATGCGAATGTCCCGCCGAGGCAACCAACATATTTTACGTTGATCGAATTACGACGATGAAATCGACGCTCGACTACGTTTTCGATTAAACCGTATCGGCTTGATTTCCCCCTGACCCACGAGGTCGCGACATTTTTATTATTATTAGTTTAAAGCGCGACGCTGTTCGATTTTAAAATAAATTCGTCTTTCGCCTCGGAGATTATTTATCTGCGCGGAAAAAATTAAATCCGTTATTATTACACTCCCAATTATTATCGACAATAATATAATTGAGTCGCATGCATAATATTATATAATAATTATTACATTATAACACAATATACGGCGTAGTATTGTTATTTGTGTTCAACAAAAACTTTTCCCGAATAAAGGAAAGTTATTTTCGGCAAATAAATTATTTTAATATACTCAAATTGCTTTTGGGTAAGTGTAATAATATATATACGTATATATATATATACATATACCTATATATTAGGTGTACGTTATATCATTTACGCGTAAAATTCATAAACAAACGATGCGATCGCATTACTCATACATAAAAGTCTTTATCGCATTGTCGTCGTGCTTTACTACTATAATAATTATTACAATACGAGTTTTCGGAGCATAAATTTCTTCATCACTAGTTTTAATTTAACTGCGACTTCCCCACGGTTCTTTTCTAGGTATACGTGTAACTGTAGCGCGAACTTATATTCAAAACATAGATTTTAATTTCCAAGTTTATATAACGCGAAACTTTATAACATATGATTTATTTCAAATACACGCGTTTGCGTAACACGAATTTCAGACTAATTTGTGAGTTTTGACACATTTCCTGCGTAGGTACAGTTCCCAATTAAGATATAAACTTTTTGGACCGTTAATCAATGATATGTTCATTGTTTCACTGTCACTTTTAAATAATAATTGGTAGTACACTAAGTTTCTGTACTTTGACAAACACTGTCATTCGAGTCTGTTAATTTCACCCGGAGTATTGTACAACGGAACAACTGTAATGGAACGGCGTATTTATTATAAAGCAGAAAATAATCACGTCTTGCGAGGGATACCTATAATAATTCGAGTACCTACCTACCATTAATTAATGAATACTTATTGTTAGAATAATTGGAACGGGTTTAATAAACGTTTTATTGGTTCAATAATATTTTACCAGCGTGGACAAAAATTAATGATCTTACACGAGATATCGGCGCGCAAACTCGAACGGGGAATGATGATTGTATTTCTTTTTTTTTTTTTTTTATCAAAACGTTTTCAGTGAACGTTTTAAAAAACGAATTGGTTTACACAAAGTACGTGTTATAAACGCGCACTGAAACGATAAAAATTAAAAACCTTCGAGGAAAAAAAAACAAATATAATTACTATAATCGACGAGCGACACGACATTCGGGGTATAACTCGACGATACGGCTCGCTATTCTAGTAATATGCGGTGTGAAAATCAAATGGCGAGCGTCGGTTTATAGCAAAAGTGGGTAATTATTATTGCCGATCCGCTGGACAACGTTCCAGAACCAAATGAACACAGAATATAGGTTTTTTATTCTACGTTTTCCTGAGTATTTTTCGAGAACAAAATAACGCTATCTTTTCGGAAATTAGACTTTGGGGAATTGAATTTTAAAAGGTTTACGACGGACCAGATAAAAACCTTAAGCCCTATGGCGACGAGACGAAACCAACTCGATTTTCGCGACGGATCGTCGGCGGAAAAATTCGACGCGAAATGTCGAAAACAGAGAAGACCTGAGCTGCTCGCTCCTGTAGTGGGTCGAGGTCCTTAGTCGAGGATTTCGGAAACGCGACCAAAAAAAAAAAAAAAACAAACGAATAAATAAATATCGTCATCGGACGTGTCGACGCGCCACAGTTATGACGGCTGCGGAACGGGGGGGGGGGGGAGGGGCGATATTAGCAAACGGGACAATGATGATAATCCTGACACGTCGTCGAGTGCGCGCCGGAAGGATATGAGACACTGGGCCCGTGCGCGAACTCTCGCGCGGCGTACGACGCGCATTATAGATACGAACGTGTGCCGCACACGTCTCTTCGGTTTCATTAGTGTATTATACGGGGCGGGAAGGGCCCGAGAGTCGGAGACAATAAGGGATTACCGGATGATTGGATCTCACGCGCCGCAGCGGTGGCACACGACGGCGGCGGAGGCGGAGGCGTTCGTAAGTATATAGAGGTAATCCGTCGCCGTCGTTAGTACAAAAGACGTATGCTGCGGGCGAAAGGTATGGTTAACACTCGTCACACGCCGTACGATTTACCTCGGGTGCCGGGAAACGAAGTGCCGGGTAGGTGCGTTGACGAGAGGGCGACTATATACGCGCGTATGCTATACGTGACGGCCGAACGGTGACAGGTCCGAATCGATTTAATATAATAATAATAATAGGTATAGGCGAGCCGGCAGTCGGGGCGCGGGCGAACGGACGAAACGATAACGCCCGTCTTTTCATTTTTTCTCCGTTTTCTTTTTCTTTTGAAAAAAACGTGCGCGCCCCGGGCCGCTCGTTAGCCCCCGAGCTTGCCAAAACGCGGCACGAAAATATTACGTCACTTTTGAGCGACGAGATATTATAAAATGTAATACGTAGTAGTAACCTACGTATTACGAATTATAAAAAAAAAAAACAATCGTCTGATGTTTCAAACCGGTAGATAATATTGTTCGTAATGTGCGGGAGGGACATTTGATGTCGCTTACTTTTCGGACTAGTTTTGGTGTTTACGTATTAGACGTGACGCGGCGAATGATAAAAATCAAAGTGTGGTTGTACTGCAGATCGATTATAAATCGAGGAGACTCGTTTGTTTTGTTTTTCAACCGATATTGTGGGTTTCGAAAGTGTTAACCGAGACGTGCCGCCGATGTATATAGTGGTTTTATATATTGCGCCGTAGTGTCCGGGAAGTGCTCTGTCGTAAAAAGAAAAAAAAAAAAAGAAAATAAATAACCGCCGCGGAAGTTCTTCATAACTCGTATTGCGACCGCGGCGAAAGGAGACGCGAGATTTTCGGATTCGGCCGGCCGTGAACGCCGAGTGCAGCGTCCGCGGGGCGAGCGACGTCGTCGGCGGGGTGTATATTTCTCCGAGAGACAAAATTAAAACCGCTAGAACGTCCGCCGCCGCTTCGAAAATCCTATAATATATGTATACATTATGTACGAACCAAATTTATTTTAGACTTTTAATTAGTTGTTAAATAGTTTTGCGCGCCGGAGTTTCATTACGCCCGCGTGGCTCCACGGCGGCGGCGGCGACGACTACGACGACGACGACGACGACGACTACACCACACTGAGCCGGGTTGAATTATTTAAAACCGCCCGGAGGTGTACTCGCAGTGGCGATGACGACCGTCCTTCTCATCATCGCCGCCGCCGCCGCCGCTACACTACTAAAATTTTCAGCCGTCGTTAAAAATACCCGTCGCCTCCAACGCCGGTCTATATAATAATAACAACCGTCGATAATATAACGATATTATTATTATTATTATTATTAATATTATTTTGACGCTTTCGACAAATCGTTAACAGCACTCGCGCACGCACGTAAACGCACCGTTTTCACAAAAGTAAAAACAATAACAACAATCGCTCGGCTCACGACTCTTTTCCTCGTCCAATAATATTCGTCTAGACTCTGTTGTCCTGTAAATATATATATATATATAATCACATTCGCCTGGAGCTGAGCAAACTTCGTTATGCCGTGCTTTTCTGCTGATCTTTGTTTTCTCCTGCAGACTTCTGCTTCGTTTTATTTTTAACGTATTACGCGCCGTAATAGTTTCAGTGATAATAAATCCACATTTTTCTTCTTTTTTCTTTTCGGCGTTTGATCCGGCTTATTTGAATATTATCCGCTGCATAAACGCTTTTGTACGGACAATTAAGTACTACGTATATCTGATTCGCAACGCCTTAAAATATATTATACACCGCGTACTTGTGAAATATGAAGGTACCATTGTAATGAATTCGCTAACAATTTAATAAGTTTTAATCTTTGCGCCGAACACTTCCTTGCAACAATAGAAAACGAAAGATTTCCACGCACTCGTAATTGACAGCGAAAAATATAATACTACTTATAAAACTCGAATATTGTATACGTACCTTATTTAAACCGTTTATTCTTAAAAGGGGGGGAAAAAAAAGGCAACGGTTAATAGTCGTCATTAAAAAAAAGTCCGTCGGATAAGCGTAAAAGAACCGATTTATTTATCCGTAGAATGTTCTTGTAAAAGTCTCGAGTTAAATACTGCACCAATAACCAATTATGAAAATGTTTAGCATTTTTTTTACCGAGCATCGAGACATTCAAGACTTCACGGTTCTCGATAATCTTGTTATCAAACGCTTGTCTGCATATTACATTTTACTCGAAACTGTTGCAAATGGGACTACATCACCAACGAAATCGTTATTAGTCACATACAAACTACCAATTATTACCTGTGTAATACGAAGATAACATCAACTTTTTTTTTTCCAAGTTTTAATTATTTTTAACGGTTAATCAATTTTTATATCACTTTTGTAACATAAATTTAAATGACTCTCTATAGTTAATTTAAATTGGCAATTAAAAGATTAATAAAATACTCTTATATTCTTGTACAAATCGGTATGTATTTTTTAATTTGAAATTTAAGTCCAATGATTTAAAAAACCACTACTAATAATTTAAAACTTTATTTTAACTATAATTTTCAAGTAGCAATATTTACCATCAAAACGTTTTTAATTTGAACACGGTGTCGTTAAGATTTATTTATTATTATTATTTATATTTGTATATATATCTCCATTGATAATGAAATAAATTCGAAAAGTATTAGAAAAACTTAGATTTTGTATCAGATATTTTTCCATCTACCTATCGTGACAGTATTATAGATGCGTTTGTTTCATATGATTTTAATTGTGAGTTGCGGCAAATTTTTTCTCACTTATTTAACGCCGTTTTCTCTCGATTTTCATAATCATAAATGCCTGATAAAATTATATGGTTACAGACAATGTACTCGTATGATATTGAAACAAAAGGTTAAAGTTAATAACGTCGTCCAATACAACATGCTGAGTTGCCATCACAAGAATTAAGTTAAACTGTTAAACAAATAACATACAATTATATCGAAGGTTAAAATATTAAAATAGATAAGAACTGATAGATGATAGATGAAATAAATTACTTAGATGATCAATGTTTCTACAAATTAACGTTATCTACTATCAAAAATAAAGGAAAAAATAAGGTTTTTCTTTCCATTCGTTATAATACATTATTAAAATTTATTTTGCTTTTTTTTTTATTTTTTTATAAAATTTGCTTCTATTTAAATAATGCGTTTTTTTGGTAATTATTTTACTTGTAAATCCGAGCCCAAGGTATAAGGAATGCAGGTCCCTTGCATTTATAATATTTAAATCTCACATTAAAATGAAAAGTTAATCCTTAAATGTTTTTTTTTTCTACAACATAGTTAAAACGTTTGATGCAATCTTACTACCAAAAAAAAAAAAAAAAAATCGAATAAAAATTGTATTTCGTGATAAAACAAATTAACACTCTACTTTGAATTTAGTATAACTAATCTTAATATTAAAGTTGTTTTAAATTTGTTATATTTTTTAGCTTTAAAAAAAAATGCCACGTTTTAAATGCAAAGTAGGAATAATGCTAATAGTTAATAAATAATTTAATTGGATCATTACCTAGGTTTACTATATTATAATAAACTTACTTAGATTTTCACGTAATTATTCGTTTGAAAATCAACCAACAATCGGAAAAATGATCGTGTTCAAATCTACAAAACATATTTAAAATGATCGTGTTATTATTCACAAAAAAAAAAAAAATACAATAATTGTTATTTCAATTTAATATACAATACCTATTACATAATTTTTATTTGACTTAAACTAGAATTGTAATTAATTTCATGTCTATTACCGATTCTGTTACCCATTATTATTTATTAAAAATATTTTAACCACAATAACAAAATAAGTTCTGAATGCAAATAATATCGTGTTCGATGGTTTAAAACCTATCAACTTTCACTCGATATAAGTAATCTGATAATATTTTTATTATTTCAAAAACTTTTACGATTAAATACAAAATTCCGACGATTTCCAAAGACATCTTCATTCAAATACCTTTATTCTACTAGTATTTCAAATATGATTGGTACCGCTATAAAAATGTAAAATATAATATTCATTATTCTAATGCGTTCTGTTTGGCATCGTGATATTTATATTCAAGTACATTTAAATCCATTATATCACAATAAATCATTGAATTTCGTTTCGATATTTAAATTTATATTGTAAGATATTTTTAACAAATGAAACGTTATTTATTTCAAAATACATTCCCGTTTTGCTTCTAGTTCGTATCCAAGTTAAAATTTACTTTACAGAAGTAAATACTTATGTATATTAAATATTGATGCGAATATTCAGTTTTGATACAAAAACGACATTTCAAAAAAATGTTGAAATCAAAGGCGAACAACTTGAGCAGTTTTTAATTAGTTGATGAAACACAAGTGAATAATAAATATCACCGCGGGAGTAAAATTAAATGACTTAATTTCGAAAACCTCGTTTAAATTATACCAATAATAATTTCTAATAATATATTAGTTTGAATTAATATTATGTATTTGATAAATTGTATATTTTCAATGAGATTACCGAAATCGTTGAAAATCTGCCCGCGGAGTATTTGAAAAAAAAAAAATACACAAATGATTTCATCGGCATTGATATTTTTAATTGAAAACTGGAGATAGCGTAATCTTTAAGCTAAATAATAAAAATCGATTACAATCCGTCAATATAGTATAAGCTCGGTTTCCGACGGCAGCCGTGTTGTAAATATTTAAAGACATAAACGTTTTCGTTATTTGCAGATAATTATCATATTTTCAATTGCTGATGAATTATGAAAACTTACTCGGCCAGGTCGGCTTGTCCGAATGGTCAAATCCAACAGAATCTAATTTATCACTGACCGAATTACTGTGTATCACATCAAACAGATTGAGTACAAATGGAAAACTCTATCAACTCTATCTCCGAGACCTTAATTTAATTTAATTAAAACCTCTTATATTGGTCCGTGGACATAAATTTATAAGTCTTAAAATGTAATAAAATATTTATAAAAATACTTACAATATAAAAAAAAATATCTTACCTTTATAAACAATATACTTGTTTATCCATCGGGATTAGTGCGAAATATTTTCAATAACTGTTTGCCTGCATACACGTACGAAATATATTTTCAGATCACAATATCCGACGACGTTTCGAACAAGACTGAAAGAACAATGATAATTATTAAAGAAAGTCGACGGTCTTATGATAATCGATTTCGACTCACTATTTCCGGGTCTCATATTGTACCGTCAGAAGACGTGTATGTTTCAGAATTAAATAAATTATTAATGATTTTATTTATGCAACACAAACAGTAAATTGAATATTATATTAGTTTGATATACAATTAAAAACCGATATACTGTATTATATACTCGTATATAATATAATGTGCAAATTACTATTTTTCAACCACGATTGACTTTATATTACTTAGTTTTTGTCCTTTACTATTACATATTTTATTTTATTTACATATTAAACAAAATGTAGCAACAAAATGTAAAAGCAATCCTAAACTTTGATATTTCGAAAGTTTAAACGGTTGTACTCGCAGTGCAGAACGACACTTTACAAAATTACCAATTGATGACGATTAAATTTATATTATAACTAGCTGACCCGGCAAACGTTGTTTTGCCATATATTTCCAGTGAATTTTGCAGTATAAAAAATAACTGACTTATTGTAAGTGTGTGGCGGTGACGACGACGTCTACGATTGAAAGAGGAATGGTTCGCGCACGCACGTAATTTCGGTAAAAGTTATGTAATAATATATGAAGTTGCGAAATCCATACCTTTTGCGTAAACGTCGTCGTCGAGTTTTCGCTATAAAATTGTATACGCCCATCGACCAATGACTATAGATTTGCCTGCGATCGTATTCGACCGCCCAATGAAAAAAGTTCTATTGTTCATCGCACGCACGCAATTTCGATAAAAGTTATGTAATAATATGATATTGCAAAATCAATTCGTTTTTGGTAAAGATCGTCGGGTTTTTTGATGACATAATAATCAATTCATATAAAATGCAAATTACTCGCTGATCGTTGCATCTCAAAATCTAGCCCGTGAAAGGGGCTTCTTTTGAGGGTTGAATTTTGAAAAATTAGTTTTTAGATTTATTTATATACATCTCCCTAGGCGAGGTGCTCAAACGGGGATTTTGTATTATGAAAAATTACTAACCTATTGTAAGTATGTACGTATATGTGAAAAGTATATGAAACACGTATATATATTTTAATTGAAAATGATTCGCAAAAAAATTTATAAACAATGATAATGGTCACTATGGTTACAGTATAGGTATACGTACATATGTATAAACGGGTTATATGATATAAATGGGCTGACTTTTTCCTATAACCAATAGCAACCATTTAAAATTTCAAAAGTACATCACAAAATTCCCGTTTCAGGACATCCCCTAATTGGGTTTTTTCAAATTTTTTTTTTTCGTAAAAACCTTCTCCTGGCAATTACGAACAATTCAAAAACAATTTGAGCCAAATCGGCCCAGCCGTTCTCAATTGATGAATTGTTTTACATTTTCGGCTCCATTTTTATATATATATAACCGTTCCAGAATATTCTCGGCGCTCGTCATAAATATTATATTAATGTTACATGTACATAATAATGTTTCTGTGCACGAAATAGTTTGAATACTACCCGATTTAACGAGCACTCTAAAGTAGGTATACATGAGTCACCAAAAAAGTTAAACTGCACTAAACTTTGTCTACAATTTATTAATGATGAATATTGCAAGTTGTATTTTAATTTACCACGAAATATTTCAATATAATATTTGATTTACAGTTACTGATGTCTTTTTAATTATTTAAAACAATACTTAAGTATCCTATAAGATTTATTTATTAAATCATACACGTTCTGAATCTATATTATATAAAATGTAATGAGTGCAATTTTATTAGAATTACATACCTATGGCTGTTTAAATACTTGACTAGTAAATAAAACTTGAATTAGAGACGTATAAGTATTGACATTTTTAATAAGTTGAAGTATTTGTATATCTACGTGCTGAAAATGAAAAAAAGGAATATTGACAGTTTCGTATACTTTTAAGTTCAATTGCTTATTTCGTATTCATTTTTGCCAACCATAATCAGTTTATTGGACCACAGTAAATAACAATTATTTGTCACCCCAACCGTTTGTGTGAATAACGTTTTGAATTATTCATCGTCCAAACCCTGCATATATGTATAGGGGGCCAGTGGCCAACACGTATACCTACCTCCTTGTCATTGCCGTTGACAAATCGACCTTGTCAAATGACGAGCGGATACGCTGCCCAACTGCAATGACACCGTCTGCTCAAACAACTAGAAAACCAACAGGTAAACGAATTATGAAATGGCAAAAAGTTCTTTTGAAATCATGATAAAGAGTCGATAGAAAATAAAATATCATGAGTAAAAATAACGCCTGTTACCTTACACGTTAATCATTTGCATCTACTGTAAACTGTGTGTATTAAATAGTTTACGTTCGCTTCTTTTGCAGTATTTTTGTATGTCGACAACATTAACCAATGAAGTTAGTACATGACTAATAATAATTTCGAGTACATACAAAGTATAATAACGTCGAAGCGATTTTCGTAGATCTAACAAACAGGGATATCAAAATTGTAGAGAAAATATACTTCGTTTTTAAGCTCGTCACTCTGGGTGAGCTGTTTGTACTCCCGAGGGAAAATGATACCAGACTGATTTAAAATAAATTGTGTGGACATGTCAATAAGCCATTAAAAATATCTCTGTCTCTGAAGTAATCGTAAAAAATATCAACACTTACATAAGTACCTACGTTATGTTTTGAAAAAATATAATAGATTAAAAAATAAAACGCAGAATCGTTAGAAAAAAAGCACATTTTTCATATCTTTACACGGATGAAAGTCAATTTTAATGACTCTAAACGGGATGAGTAAAAATATTTTTCAAATACCCACATAGTACAAGACTACACGACGTTGGTTGGGTACATAATAAATTATAAACGACTAAGAAAAATGTCTTAAATAAAGTATAATCTATTTTTCGTGTGAACAACAGCAGGTGTTTGAATCGATTGTGAATATAATCCTATAGAATGTATTCTGCGCAACATTTAATAACTTTTCTTTGAAAACAAGTAATACAATCATGACAAAATTCCAAAAGAATTAAAATATGTACAAAAAAGAATTCTATTGGCAAATTCAAAGTATTTTATACAAATTAAATCTTCTACCATGGTAAAGTTGTTGTCTACCAGAATTCTTAAAATCGCTTTATAATTATCCAAGTACCTACCTACTTGTTTAAAATGTATCTTTGTAGAGTACATTATTATATTATGAAATGTGAACACAAAACCAAACTTGACTTTTATCTCCCGGAAAGTTAGTTTCTCATTCACGAATGTTAAAATTCAAATGTGAAAAACTCTGGTAAAACAAAAATTGTAAACATTAATTTATTAAAATATTTACAATGTCAAAAATAATAGTTTTCTTCGTTAATTGCAGTTTATAAACCATGGTGAACTCATGGAAATAAAGTTCGAAACTTTTGATCCACGTGTTATGCCATCCCGTCAAGTGTTTTGCAATAAAAATGCAAAAATGCATCGTACGTGACATTTCGTTCAAGTATCATCTGAACAAATTTAATAAAACAAAATTTTTATAATGACATTCTTGGAGGAAATATAGCAGAAGGTACATTAAATTGACAGAGGTCTTAAGAGCTTTATTATTGTTTGGGTGTGGCATCGAAAGGTGAATCTGTATTCACCGAGCTGATGCGAAACGTGGGACTAGAATCCTTAATTCGGCACACATCCATTACGTAGCTACACACTAGTGCAGTTTATATTTATTTGTATCGTCTTTATTTCTTAGGCTTATTCAGAATTTGGAGCGTGTGAGAAAGATACTATAGTGTATGTGTGAGCAGAATGTATAAATACTATTTCGAACACGAATGTTTTCGTGTCTTTATTTTTTTTCATTTCAACCCTTTTTTTTTTTTTTTTTCCTGCAAGAGAACAGATTTTTCAAATGGGATATAAACGCCATAAGATGTGGTTTTAAAATAAATCACTGCGTCGCCCTTATTAATCGAAAAATGTTCGCGTTATTAATAATTATTAACGAATTAATATAGTGAAAACCACGCATATTTATATAACATTGCAGTTTTTGAATCGACCGTTGTCAATTGAATAAAAACATTGTGTAGAACCTAATATTACTTATGACGAGCGACTATAGGCATAAAGTAATAGAAATAAATAATTTTAATTATCCCGGGTCATAGAGACTAAAAATATTATCAAGGTAAATGATAAATTAAATTAAGTAAGGTAAGGTTAACACGAATTTCATTTGGAAATAAAATAAAAGAAAAAATAAAGTTCTTTTCGAGTTTTTCAAGCAATTAAGACCGTAAAGAATATTATTTCACTATACTTAAGAAAGTCAACCCTTCATGAAACACTCGACTGAGTGTTTCGTTACGCTATATAGACGCATATTATTTATAATTTGACCGTATTATTTGTATAAAACTTGCGTTTCAATTAAATTAATACAACATTTAGATTATACCGCTAAAAAAAAAGAAACCCCATCAATTAAAAATATAAACGTAATTTTTAAAAAGGGTGAGATACAAGACTCGAATTATATTATACAGATGACGGGTGATTTTTATACTAGTGAATTGGTCTTTTAAATTTGAAACCGATAAACCATTACTCACAGAAAAACGATTTTTTGAGTAAAATAAAATTAGCCTCTGTTCCTATATTCCTTTCAGTGACATGAGTTTTCTTTTCAGTTTTTTTTTTTCACCAATAAGAGCAATACATTGGTATGAAAAACTTTGTGTTCGATTTTCGAGGCGTGTTAAATTTTGTAAAAAAAAAAAAACTTAAAAATGTCAAATGTCTGTGAACAGTAAAAAAAAAGTCAACATCTTTTTAAAATTTTATCATTTTAGATAATATTAATTGTTTAAGCATTTGGTAAAATAATCAAGTCCCTACGGTTATTACTTTATTAGTAAATAACATATTACTTTTCGAGTTGCGGTGAGAAAAAAATTCGTTCGGATCCGTACATTTTGACTTTTTTTCGTAACTTTTCGTCAGTTTTCCACGATTATTTTTCAAGTGGATGGATTCAATATTTGTCCTGTAAAAAAATTCAAAACTGATATTATACCGGTGATTAATATTATTGGTTTCAAATGTAATTATTGTAGATAACCCTCATAGTAAATTATGATAGTTATATTTTAATGATAAAGTCACGTTTTTAAACATAAATATCTATATTACCAAGTACTAGGGTCTACGATGATTGTGTAAGAGTTTCTCCTCGCGTTTCCAACGTACTTTTAATTATTTTATTTCGCTCGATAAAATTAGAATTAATTTACAGAGTCAAAACTTATTGTTTTTAATACGAGTAATTAATATAACCTATTAAAAAACCTAACCAGATAATTATAATATACGAAAAAACATCCACGGGAGCATTTTAACGACGGATCCCGAGGCAATTGTTCAGAATGCCTCCCTCTCAGCGCCACAATTTAATAATTAACAGCGTCTCAATTTAATATAGATTCTTAATAACCATTTTTTTTTCTTCTTCTCTAACGTACACGTTTAATATAATTATTAAAAATATATTTATAATACGCACGGTATTATTAACAAGGAGATAAAATGTAAATGAGTTCGAGTTCAACGTTGAAATGAAAATAAATTATTAATATTGCATTGGGTGGCGACGAACTATTTTCTTTTTCCTAAATAATTTATTCGTTTTGAACCATAACTGTGAGTATTGTTGAAAAATACTATTGTGTTTAACAATATTTATCGTGAAGATTTTGAAATCTTACCAACAAAAAGTGCATTTGTGTATAGAAAAACTTTATATAAAATTCTTAAGAAAATTAGACAAAGAAAACGACAATAAAAACCCATCAAGACGTCTTATTTTACCCAATTTATACTATTCTTCGGGGAAAATAATTTTACTTTAACGTGCAACGGCCAATAATATATCTATACATAAATACATATTTGTTATTCAAAATATAGAGTTCTCAACAAATCTAAATGCATCGAACTTGATGTTGTTGTTTTTTTTTTTTTTTTTTTACTAACAGAATTTATTTTCTTTTTTATTAAAGTTATTAAATTTTATTACGCAAATTTAATTTTTTTTTTTTCTTCCGTATAAATGAATCTAATTTAATGCATAAAAAGTGTTTATATTCGTACATTTATAATCATTAAAGAATAATTTTTACCATAATGCAGGAATATGCCATTCTTAATATAAAAAAACTGCATTCTAACACTCACGTCGTGCTACTATATTGCATACTTAAAGCCCCTAATGATGTACGACTAAACTTAAAATAAAAAGACTACTGCCTTTTTTTTATTACTATTCTTTCTTTTTATATATATAACTTAGATATTATGTACATTAAATTTAGCTATTAATCAGTTTTAGGTAATTTAAAAAACGCACTGATACTTATGTATTATGTACTCGTATTATATCAACCGAATCCACGATAAATCTAATTATAATATTATATAATTATAGTGTAGGTATTACTTTATTGTATTTAATCATTTCGCGTACCAAACTTGGTTGATTGTTTTTGTTTTCGATAAAAATGTATTTTAGACTTAATAACCGATGATATTCTTAATCTTTTACGTTTTAAAGATAATTGTTTATTGTTGAAGATTATTTATTGTTGACATTTTCTGAATAATATTCTAAGATAATTGATTTCAGCCTAGAAAGTCAAAAATTTTAATTATAAAAAATGAGATATAAGAAATAGATAATAAACAAATTACGTTTGACTGATATTATTGATTTATTCTCGTGAATTTGAAATTTATATGACATTGATTTCAAAAAAACCCATTCCGAGTGAAAAAGGACACGTGGTTTAGCCTCTAATTCTATTTTCTGTAAATAATGTTAATAACATTGTTAATTATTTCTTTTAAGTATGACAAAAAAAAATTACTAGTACCGTACAGAAAGTCACTGAAATTCTTAAATTCGTCAAAATTGAATTTTCTAACGCTTATTAAAAAACAAATATTACTGTGAGTGGATTTTCGGTATTTTCTATAACAGGTAAAAAAAATTTATGACAAACAATATATTACGTTTTTGAGTTTTTTTTCACCTGTCAAAATTATTTTATTCGTATTATTATTCGCAATAATTGCGAAAAACTGTTGAGAAATTATGACCTCTCGGATGCGTTGACAATATAAAATTTCCCATCAGTTTCTATCAGTTCTATGATAATAGAACCGAGTCTTCTGGTCGAAATCATTGTATCGTATAAGTACAGTTATAAAAAATAAAAATGATAAATAAAAAAACTCACGTCGTCGTATAGAAAAATCAATAAGTTCCTCTTATCGCACAGAATCTAAAATATTCATCTCACAAACAACAAAAGTAAAACGTTAAAACAAGCATGTAATTTTTTCATAATATTCAGCGTGTGCAAAATATCGTAAAATAACATCCAGAATGTCTTTCAAAGATATATTGCCCATATAATGTATTTGGGCAATGGGTTTATCTTTATGGGACACTCTGTATACACGGACGTCTGATACAAATACAATTAACAACTCGATATATATAGTTAAGAAAGCGCTACAATAAAATCAATCGTCTTCTCTATCTTAAACACATGTAGTTCCATAAATTTGCCCTCTATACTCCCCTTATGGCGATTACTCGGTTCATATAGTATAGATACGACGATTTATTTTAGAAATTATGTAAAACGATATTATATATTTTGTCTTTTAATAGACTTTTTTCAGCGTGAGATGGCTTTTAAAATAGCGTTTCGAGTATTGTGACTGTTATGTGTTCATTAAATCGTCTGATAAAAAATCAAATCCTATATAAAATCCTAATAAATGTTTAAAACAATCCTTGAAATTTGATTGTTTTTGATCGTTTTGAAAATACGACTTCAATACAATATTACCTTTAATTTAATATGGTTTAAAGTACTATTCGAGTATGTGTAAATGTATGCCAATGTGTGATGCAATGCCCTCATAAAAAAAAAAAAAAACTGTAAAATATTTAGGTACCTACATTGTTTTATAATAAAAAAACAACGAAATAAATTTGAAATTATAATAATATCATTTCTTAGTCAACCCGCCATCTAGATATATAATAACAAATAAGATCCTTTACGTCCTGAGTATCACTTTCGCCGCTAGATAACTCTGCCCTCTTACGTAAATAATAATACAATATTTCAAAACAAATAAAATTCGCGTTCAACATTATTCCTGTTTGGTTATTACGATAAATTAAATCGTCGTTTTGATTATGAATTAAAGTATTTTTAATTTTAATATAGCAGTAGTAGTTATGAACATAATACTACTAATTATTTCGCTACATATAGTAACTTTTAATACATTTTGTAAATTAATAATATAAGTATTTTGTTTTAATACGAACCCACATGATAATATTTTGAGTTTTCAACGAATATTTTGTAATTTTTGGTTTCGAAAGATTGAATTGGTATTTTTTAATATTTTCATAACACTACAATATTTCTACTCCCTTTCATAATTTGAACTTTATCTACTCCCGACTTGAGATTTTCAAATGGAAACATCGTTGAATACTGAAAATCCTAAATCATAAAGAAAATACTTTTCAATACATTTTGTTGCACGTCCATTAATATTTAACACCATTTAACGGTGAATGAACGTATATTTGTTTATAATTACAATAATTTAAAGCCCAAAGTGGAGAAATAGAAGGTTGAATTTAAATTGTTATCTATATTTAAACAATCTTTCTCTGCTTCGTCAATCTTAATTTAAATAGATTTTAAATAATTATAAAATAATCCTTTAATATTACATGAATATGCATCATCGTTTTTAATAAATTAATTTTTTTCATCTCGATTTTATGAACTTTTCGATAAATTAAAAGAAATTAATCACCAAACTTGTTAAACTTGATATCATTTAGGATATACAAAAATAATTCGCTCTTCAACAAAAGTAATTAATTAAATTTTTTTGTATTGACAAAAAATATAGAAGCATTCTGAAAATAATCACAATGATTAAATTACTTGGTGAATTTCGCCACATTAGCGACGCCTAATGCCTATGGAGTATGGACCATTAAAAGTAACCAAACTAGTCATTAATCATGTAACCTCTCAAAATAAGAATATTTTTGGCGGTTGCATTCACATTTAAGTTCATTTTTTTTTTAATAAAACATATTATAAGATATCAGCCATGATTACTCTTCAACATTTCTGAATGAAAAAAAAAACTGATTAATTGTGTTTATATTCATAATACTTATTAAGTCGCCCTAAAAACAGCAAAAGCAATATATTATATTAAACTGTCAGAGGACATTAATTGTTTGATACTCATAAACATTTTTAATGTACTATATCACGTCGTGTACATATTTCATAACTATTTATTATATCGTTAAAGAAAAAACATTATAATTGCATAACATACTCGAGTACATATTTTACGATTTGCTAAAAAAAATCGTGTGTCCTGTATGGGAAACCAACATTATACAATATGTGCGTTGTGTACACGTAGAAATAGTTTTGACAACCCAATAATAAACGTGCTTTGATTTACTAAACGCGGTCCATTATCTTGCGATGCTACTAATGAATGTAAGAGCTCGATAATAATTATACATTTCACTAATAGATTATTCCACTGTCCGCGGTGAATAAATGCAGAAATCGTGAACTCCCTTATTATAATAATAATATTATACCCGATTAATTAATCGAACCTTGATGATTAATTTGTATTCGCATTAACGATTCGAATATTCTGAGTGCATAATGTTGTCGTCGGCCTTTTAGGTCAAGCGCACGTCGATCTAGACCACACGACATTTAAGTTCTGACAACGAATGTGTTCCAGTTATTAGAATACCTGAACACATAGGTACAATATTATAAGTATATAATAGGTATAGTAGTATACTGTAAAATAATGGCGTCACGAATAAAGTAAAATTGACGCACGTTCGTATATAAATTGAATAAGCTTTAAAACGTGGAAGTAGAATTCACCGTGGCCAATTTACTCTACTTGTGAGATGATCTCTAATGTATTTTTATAGTAAAGAGGGGAAAAAATAATTTACTTGGCGAATGAGAGGGCGATTGGAATAAAAACGTGAGTTTCGATGTAGTTATATAGTTCATGCCGTCTTTGCGGTAAAACTGTTTCCGAATTCTGAGCTCATACAATTATCACATTTTATAATATATAATGTAAGCATATATAAATATATATGCATGTATATATTATAATATGTTAATTTCCGTATGGTTACTATGTAATAATATATACAATGGTCGTATACGACTTGATACATATATCTACCCTGCCTACGAAACAATAAAAACAACAATGATAAAAAAAAAAAAACAATACAAAAGAATTTGCAATGTACAAAGTTGCAATACACTGCTGTGCAGTCTGCGGGTATAAAGTTGTGTAACCACGTGTTTCGCGACGAAATACGGCTCGGTGGTGGAGGTATTATAATATTATGTGTACGACCGAAAGTATAATTTTACTTTGAAACGACGTGTGACGAAAAGTTAAACGGCAAAAATAAAATAAAAATCCGAACTAAACAAATTTTACGTTCGGGAAAACATTATTTCCGCGATGACTTTAATTGTTGGTATCCCCCCTCCCCAATAACGGTGCGCAGGATGAGCATAGGCGGGCTTCGACTCGGTCTAAAATCGACTAGTCCTCCACTCGATCCCTGGTTATTTTTTCCTCGCGATAAAGGACGATGACACGATAATTATGACTATACGTACGTAATTATGTTGACTCACCGGCGATCCCTTAGTGAGTCGACATTTTCACTCCAGACCCCGGTTTCGTTTCATCGTGACTAACGTGTAGGCATTTGATGTTGCTCCCAAGTGGTCGGATTGTGAACTCCAAGTTTTTCCGCCGATAAACATAAGTAATAATATTATTATATTGTCCGTTTTTCCGACGACGCGCGACGGGTAGATAATAATTAGATAAAGAACTAAACGCGAGCGTTTAGCGTTGGACACATTGCTCGGGTCTCAGAAAATTAAGGACGCGCCGCGCCGAGCAAATCGTCACGCAAACGAAACAACGAAAATTCAAAAGAACCCGCGTGGGCGACGTAATCTTCGCATCCGATCGGCCGCGAGTATAACAAAACACGATCGTTACAATAATGACGACAATACGGACATTATTATAATATATACGAGTATAAATATAGGTACATCATCGGTGCCGACCACTTCAACGCCAAATGAATTTATAAACGTACACACACGCGTTACACACATTGTTACTATTATTATGCAAAATATATTTTCCGCGTACAATACCGCGTCGCGTATTGTACACACGACGACGGCCCGTCGTCGTCGAACCCGCAACAAATGCATAGCGTTTTATGTATAAAATATAACACATGTGTGTGTGTTTCATCGACGACATATCGCACACGGGGGCGCCCGCGCTATTATAATTATTTATTAATCCGTCGTAAATATAATGCGTGCCGTATATTATTATGGTACACGTAAAATGTACGCGTACGGCAGAAGGTGCACGCGGCCGGGACGTGCGTAGGGGTGCGAATTATTATATCGTCGATTCGCGAAACGTTATCGTCTCGCGCTAATACATTTGTGCGTCGTTATTATTGAAACGTCGTGTCGTACACGCGGACGCGAGTAGTCTCGACGATAGTATTATTTATACGATTTCGCGACTTGACATCGGCCGTCGCGACGACGGCGACGAGGGCGTCTCGCTAGAATCCTGTCGTAGTCGAGCCCGACGTTTAAAAGCCTCGTGTTTTCCGATGACAGATTTGCTTTTGCAACACAACGCGGTGTACGCGATTAAGCATCTCATACGTCGAGGAAATGAAATCGACATAATATCGTAAGGAAATATATTTAAAATTAACAAACACGTCATTTAGTCACTCGTAGTCGTGTGAATTTCAGCGAAACGATATTACGTTATTCGTTGCATTAATACAAAACTATAATCTATTTCGTTCGCGCGATTGCCGTTCAGTCATATCAACGATAGATAATACGTTTCCTTTTATTGCGAAAATGTCAACAATATCGATGACTCATTTTTCAATGTCGTGTTGTTGAAGTATTTATTTTAAATTTTTAACGAAACCAAATCCCATGTTATTTTACCAAGTGTTAAAAATACAGAATATTGAAAGTCAATCTTTAGTCTGTTGACGTTTACACATTTTAAAACGCTGCATACTGATTATTTTCATAAATATTATGGAGATTATTTCTACTTTATAATCTTGAGTTTAAACTAAATGAAAACACCAAGCTAAAAAAACGTAGATACTTATTAAAATTTGTGTTTTGAGTAAATTTAAACAAACATATAGAATTCGTTTCTTACGCATTACAAACTACACACGAAAAACTGACAATAGGAGAGATAAGAATTTAGTGACACATTCAAAATGGTTTTTCAAGTGTCGTGATTAAAAAAACGTCAACCTTTGTTCGGAATACATTAATAGCATGTGTGACATTGTGTAATTTGAATTTATTTTTTATTATGGGCTGTTTAGTCGAGAAAGTATTTTTCAATATTTAAGGGTCCTCGTTGGACGATTCGGAAACGGAACCTCAAAACGTCACTGTCCGGGATTGCCCGCATAGTATGCGTATAGACAAAAATCGAAAAGAAAAAAAAAGAAAAAATCATCAGAAACGCATGAATCGAGACGACTGGACGTCAGCGTTTTTTTTTTTTTTTTTTTTTACGACCGAACGTGTCCACAAACCGGAAGCGCGGAATCGAACGATTCGAGGTTTATTGATTCCTTTCGAGAACTTGCTCCCCGACGAACTTGGAACCATAACGGGAGAACGTGCGCATGAGTGTGTGTGTGTGTGTCATTGGCAAAGAATACACACACGCGTATATTTATATATATATTTATTTATAATAGTACACGTAACGTACGAGATTATATATTATTGTACGAGTAAAAACACTGAAGTGCTGCTCGTGACATTGAAAATCGTCGTCGTCGCGTAAGTACGGAGAGAGAAAAAAAAACAAAACTCGTGCGTTTGTTTATATAAAAATAAAACCGCCGCCGTATTGCATATATATATATATATTGTTATTATTATCATCATCATCATCATAGGTAGGTACGTTTTCGAGTGGGACTCGAACGCCGCCCGTCCGACGCGGCGCACTGGTACAAGACGACCGGCGTATAAGGCATAATTGAGCCGGTCCGTGTTTGGGAACGAGTTAAATTACTACCTCCCGCAGTACCGCGTGTACCATATTATATAGTTTAATATAGAGATCTCGTACGGATATAATATACGTACGTGTGCTCTCAGCCTCTTGCGGTGTGTAATATTGCTCCTTCGTATACCCGTCCGGGTCGCGCCTTAATCGGCCGGTCCAATGTCAGCGGTGGCGATATTCAGTGTCGAAAACTGCCGGGGTCAAGACCGAGACGGACACGTCCCGCCGAATCACCTCAGACTCGGGGTTGAGCCAACAGTCTCGACACACACGAACGGGGAAACGCGTAGTATTCCACTACAACGGCAGCCGCACACACTCGGACGCGTGCACCCATATAATATACACGCATACATTATTAATACATTATTATAATACGACGATTATGATAATATCTCGCGCGCGCTCATCGCTTCCTAGTGTGTAATAATACAAATATCATCTATTATTATAATAGTGTACACACGTCATATAGTAGTAGTTTGTATTTTATTTTTTTCAAGTCTGTTCTTTCTCTCTCTCTCTCTCTCACCCCCCCCCCCACGACTTCTATTATGTGTTCGACAACAATAACCGTCACGCGATTAAAATCTGCGACGAGATATACCGTTGCACACGTGTCGGCGGACGAAAAGCGACGACCGAACGCGCGCGCCAGCGGGCGTCCCCGAATGTATTTATCTACAGCTAAAATATTTTTGTATCGTAGTAAACGATTTCGTCCTCTTTTATTTTTACAAACTCCGGTTCGTTAGGGACCTATTATGTCATACCGGTTTAGCGCAACCAAGTGCACCGTTTTCCGCAATACATTTTTTTCGGGGGACTGAAAAGAAGCTTAACGAATTCCACGCAAACTCTACGCATATAGATTAAAAACGCAGTATATTGTTACAGATAATACCTACAGTGCTTCGAAAAAATATTCTAATCTTTCAAGTCCCGCGGCGGTTTTGAGAGAAAAAGGCAGATGAAATACTTTTCAAATGTACACCCCTTATTGTTATTTACTTATTATTACTAATAAAATCTCGACCGTCATTGTTCAAACGTGAAATCAGAATGGTAATACAAGAATATTATGACATTCAAATTCAAAACGCCGCTTTCCTCAGGCCAATGTGAACGAACAGTGAGTTAGGTAATCGGGTTCCCTTTAATGGAATCGCGTGACCTCTTATCAACACCGATTTTCATAATATATACGATCTAAATTATTTGTTTTATTATCTTACAAGGATAATGTAGTGTAGTTTTTTTTACTGAATCGTCATGATTTTAAATTGATTTATAAAAATTGACCGATGTGTCGGTAAAATATATTTGGGTGTCACGTAGTAGTAGTAGTAAGGTGTGTTCCACTTTCCATTATAGGTAGTATAGAGTAAAAAAACAAATTAAAAAAAAGTATTAAAACGGCGAGTGAGTTAGACTCGGACTGACTTTTTTTTTTAAAACGATTTCCTTATTACATCTACGTAACACCGCGGGCATTGGCGATAATTATTACCATAATTAATGTGCCGACAGTGATCCTTAATAGTGTCCATAAATGAGTATACTATAAAATAAAATTTACGCGTGACGCTTCAGCGACCATTGATACAATATATACGATCCATAATAATATTACAATGCTTAACAGTATTACACCGTCGACCTGGGGCAACCGTTTTAGGTACCGATAACCTTTCGTTTTTTTTTCATCCTCAGCAGTTTAGTGTTTAACAACGATCTCTAATATCTTTTTACACAATATCTGTTAGCCGTTGAATTTAAATAAATTCTTTTTAACTCGGCCCGAGTATTATGTTACAAGCAATACGCCTAGCGCTGCATGAATATAGTACTGCATGATGGTAATCATTTTTACAAATATTCGAAAACTTAATAATGTAAAAGGTGGAAACCCAGTTTTTCCTGGATGAAACGGATAATAATAATAATAATAATAATAATAAGCGTAAGCCTCCGGCAACGCATCTGACGTCACAGATCCGACGCTGATCAAAGCAAATTTAAATGCGGGTACACACCCGATTTTATCGAATTTATTCTGCAATAATTCACAATATCCATTAAAAATATTAAACTTTCTAACACGCGTTCAATGGTACTCGAACATAGTGTTTTTTAATTGTTTTTACTTTCAGTTAGGATAATATACAAAACTTTCCATCTTTAATGCCAAAGGCTGATAAATGCGTCATATTACGAATACGTACGTGTAATGATAATCCAACTAACGAATCATAGAAGACTGAAAAATATACAATTAATTCCGCATCCAAATATTTGGCAAAACAACGACAGATGAAAGCTAAATCGAAGAGGATTTTTCTTTGTTTATATTAGTTATTTAGTGTTATTAATATAGAAACCTGTGGTAGAAACGTGATAAATCTTAAAAATAAGATATGAAAGACATACCAAATGTCAATTTATCGTACTTTGACACGTTCACATTTCTGGCAGAAAAGATGACACTTATGAATAGTCTAATCATGCATTCAAGACAAAATCGTGTTCATTAAAACAAACAAATCCATTAATTTTCATCAAACCGATTCAAATTCCAATTCATCCAAAGACGAAATTGAATATACGTATATGTAACACGTAAAATCGATTTTAAAATATGAATTATGAATTTTTAGTTTTCATTATTAACAATGCCTCTTAGGCGCGTGCAGTTATAAAAATACGTCAGAAAACTCTAATGCGTAAAACAATGCACACGCACGCACGCATAAAATAATCAACTAATCAAACCGCATGTAAACTGTGAATATAAAATTGAAAAAACAACAAAACAAAAAAAAAGAACGTGAAACACCTACTCTATATTAAATTCAATAGGTAATGAGCGTGTTATAATAGTATGCGTCCATCCACAGTTCACTCAACCCGTCTATAGTTTGGCACGGGAAAAAAGCAAAAGACAAAAAAACAAATAAATATTGCTCAATTAGCTTTCCGCTCGTAGAATATTCTAATACTGCGATTATGAACAACGAGAAACAGCCATCAAAACCGTTTTATTGGTTCTGCGCGCAGAGCCATTGTTATCAGATAAATATCGTGTGCTTAATGAAATGCATAATCGAATTTAATGGTTTTCGGATATAATCGTTACCCATTGTTTTTATCGTATTCTAATTTCGCTCGCATTTCTCGTTTGTTTGACTAGACGCAAGAGTCACGAATTCAGTGTCTTAAATTTTGAACGACCATTTTCAATGGACCATTGTATTCCGTTCAATATACGTTTTACGACGATACACTGTACACGGACTTATTTAAGGGCGTGCGGGCGCAGGCGCAGAGTATATTTGTATTTGGTTGAAATAATAAAAAAAGTATTACGCCGTTGCACAGATAAACTCGTTTTCCATTTGCCACCAAGGAAACATTACTTAAGGGTTTACCCTTATCTGTGGAACACTACAAAGCAGTGCACTTTGAAAAAAAAAAAAAACTAAGCCCTTAAAATAGTTTGGATAGGACAATCGCAAAAGATTTTTGTCCTTCCAACTAAAACACTAGAAGACAACAGATCAATCCAAGTCTACGATTACAATTATGAATTTAAAATGTCTATACGAATAATATTTCATTATATCATTATCTTTGTTACTCGTTTTTATCACGCGAACAAATCTTACGTGAAAAACGTAGGTATATTTTGACCTCATTCGATAATGTCTGTGCGAAGACTTCATATGTAAAAATAATGCAAATACAGCAAAACATCTGAATAAGGCACGTACTTTAAAATTTCATCAACGGAAATCTCTTTATATTGGACATTTTTAATACCCTTTACGTGTCCGTTATGGGGAAATATCACTGTGTCAACATAAACACTCTATAAAATAATGCTTTAAAAACCAACATATTTTCATATTATTTTCAAGAGCGCCTTGATAAAATATTTACGAGGTGTCTTTTGCAGGGACTGGAACCTTTACGATTTTAAGGGTTCTGGTTTCGGTTCCGGTTCTTTAATATTCAAAATCTCGGTTCCGGTTTGGGTTTCGGTACTTAAAAATACAAAATTAGGGTTTCGGTTCCGGTTTCGGTTAATAAGGGTTTTAACCGGTTCAAATTTTTTTTTGATAACATGGAAAAAAGTATATAACATGCATTTTAATTTAAAATATCACACATTCTTATTAAAAAATCAAAATATCTGGTAAAAATTATACTTAGAAATTAGAACACGAGACAAATAATTTTGTTTTGTAAATATTTACAAATTTGAACGTCATTCATTATTATGTATGTTTTTATATTGTTGTAATTGTTAAAATCGGTTTTTCGTTGTACAGTTATAGAATTCTTAACCTTCTAGCGGTCGCGCCAGCGGTGTTTACACCGCACTTTTTGGAAAAACCATTTTCTTTAATAATATTTATCGAAAAAATTAGTATGACTTCCTGCTATTCCTACACAATGTATTTATAAACATATTGCAATAGTCAGGGGTTTACTAATTATACGCAATGAGACGCGTCTCGCCGTCCGTAATAGCGTGTTATCGCAATCATTATCGACGTTGACCAAAATAAATACAATTTTGTAGGAGAAATACAAATAGTGTAACATATTATTTCTTTTGAAATATGAAATACATAATAATATGTCCTAAGAACCGAAAAGAACCGTTTAGAACCGAAAGTAATAACACTTTTTTGATCGAGGTTCCGGTTCAGGTTTGGGTTCTTTAAAATTTTAATTAAAGGTTTTTTAAAGGTTAAGGTTCTATAATTTGGCCAAGGTTCCGGTTCTAGAACCGGTTCTTTTCGGTTCGGTTCCAGTCCCTGGTCTTTTGTGCGAAAAAATGATTTTAATGGTAAATTTAATGTTTTTAGAATATTTAATTCAATAGATATAACGAAGTTTATTAAAAACGCATTTAGCCTTTAAATCTGTTCAAGACAGCTTCGTATACTAAAATTAATATTTAATGCACACAAACTTTTAAGTTTTTATGAAAAAAATAAAAATCATATGAGCAACATTGAATAACACCTATATGGCTATATCATATAATATATTCGCGTATGTTTGCGACTATAATATTATACATAGCAAAAATTAAACGAACGGAATAAAATACACATGAGCATAAAAACTATAATAATAATTCACAAACACGCGATAGATATGTTTATTTTGATGCCAAATTTAGGACCTCGATAACTCGGTACTTGCAAGGTCATTATCAAATACATTTTTTGGAGCGCAAATCATCTCTTTACGTCCAAATTATAAGCGCCTGTTGTTCTATTTGTTATTATTATTTATTATATAATTTTTATTTTATTTTTTTTTTTTGTAAAACACACGCTACTACTTTTGTGGTTGGCCAAGACATTCCTTATAAAGTTATGTTGGCGAAAAAACGCACATTGGCCGTCCCACGTCCTAAAATGGATACAAAATCTCATACATTTATTTCAAACCAAGGCTCTTGGCGTTCCTGTAAAGTATTTTTTTTATTAATTTTTTTATCCTATTATTGTACACCAAGGACATGTCGCTGGTACAATGACAGTGTTGACGGAAGTATACAGAAGAAAACTCGGAAATTGATGTATTATAGGCCTACGTCGTTTCGATTCTATTATCTTATTGGGTTTAAAAAAAAAAAAAGGATGGAAAACTCGGCCGTTTATTTTTTTGTATCGAAACAGATTGTATTGATTTTAAACTATCCGAAAAACTACACGAGAAAATATTTGCCATCTTTACGTGTAGTACGTACCGACATACTTTTGCGAAATAAACTTGTAAATATCAAATAATAAATTCAACAACAGACACGAGTCTGAAAAACTAAAATATATAAGCTCTCGAACAACGATAATAATTATGTTATTGTAATATTATATATTATTATTAATTTTTTTCAATCACTTACACATCAATATCCAAATATGGAACTAGGTAATAAATTATATCTTTCATTCGGTAATTTTTTTTTTTTCACACAGTGAACGATGTTGATACAAGGATGTAAACGGAAAAATAAGTACCTCTTCTAATAAAAATAAAAGTTGTTATATTATGTATGAATTATTATTGTTTTATATACTCGCATACCATAAATTATTATACGAACAACTCTGAAGATAAGTACCTATTCATAAATATATTATTATTATTTTATAATTTTAATTTTCTTACAAAACCTAACCTAATAAACTTTTTCGCTGTTTTACTGTTCGCTTATAATTTTTATATTTTTTTTTAATTTACAATCTTTACCGACTATATTACAGTTTGACATTCATACATACGTTTTGTATTGTATAAATAATCGTAAGTAATAATTAATTTAAAAAAAATAAATTACTAAATAATATAAATAATACTACAAATTAAATATACTTTGAGATTATAAATCATATTTTTGTTGGGGATATCGTTGTAGGCTTAAAGTTACTTTTTATATCTTCTCGGTTGTGATGTATTTTGATAAATATTTTAGGGCATCAAAGTCCGGGCCATAATTATAATTATTTAAACTAAACACGTACTCTCATAAAAAAAATCCTTGTCTCATATATATATATATATATATAGAAAAAATAACAATTAAGGCTGTTGGAGCATGACACGTTTTAAGGAGTAATATTTAGGCATTTCATATAGCATTTTATAGAATTTACATTTGAGCTGTGTCAATGTGTGAGAAGTAAATGAATATTAGTGTGAGTTATCGCGTTTTTGTGCCACCGCGCGCGCCGCCCGTATTTCGAACACATTACGTATTCCTGGAACTACTGTTTACGATGATAATTTAAGATACTTCAAAATTCTTAGATAATTTTTTCATTCAAATATTTTAAACAATTATAACAATGTCGCGGCCGAGAAACCGGTCCAACTGGCGGCAACGGCCCGTGTCATCGGCCGAGGAGCGCGCGGTAAAGGCGAGGACTTTTTCGCCAGCACGCGATGACGTTACAACTCCGGACACACGCATACACACATTATATTATATAATATATTGTAAATTAATTAATTAATTCAATCAAAATATTTTTGAAACAAGTGTATTTTTTCCAACAAATTCGTGTTTTTAAAAACAAAGTCATTTCCCGAGCGGTGTCGGTAAACATCAAAAGGTTTCGGTTTTGTTGTTGTTTTTGTGAACATTGTCGAACGTGTGTTTTCAAAACAACCAACAGCCAACAGTCGATAAATAGTTATCGGGATTTCGCGAGTAGTACCAATATGGTTATTTATAAAAATATATTTATGTACCTATATTTTGTAATTATGAAAACGTTGTCCACTATCTAGTATCAATTGGTAAAATAAAATTGCGAGTTTATTTTTCGGTATGGATAGTTGAAAACAAAAACAAAACACAAACAAATGTTTGAATTTTTTCATTTTTTGTTTAATTTTTACCCAACTCAGTGTGGACACATGTTTTGTTTCTGTTTTGTTTTTCAAATATAAAAAGAGTTGATTTTGTCCAGGGCCGGCCAAATGCGGTAGGAAAATATGCAGCCGCCTGGGGCGGCAAATTTCGAATGATCCAAATCGATTTTAATTATTATACTATCTAGCGTAAAGAAATGTTTGTTTATTGTTCAACAAATACAGAAAAAAAATAAATATCTAATAGTATTATAATAATAATATATCGTTTACTGCGGACGCACAGTAATCGTAATCGTAATCTGTATCTACGCAAATAGAACGACGATAACGATAAATGCGCGGTCGGCCACAGACAAACGCACGATTTTATTTAAATTAACGTTGGTTATAAATATGCCTTGTACTATTTTTGAACATTTATTTTAATTTTATCATTTTTAAAGTTTTATATTTCGTAAAGAAAACTGAGGTTGATCAGAACATTTTTTTTTCAAAACAAAAACACGGGTTTATCGTTAAAAAACGAATGTTTATATTTTATATAACCCCTTACTCTCCAAAAAATTAACTTTTGAATAGGGCAGCGTAAATTAAAATTGCCTAGGGCGGCGAAAAATCTAGGTCGGCCATGGTCGTCTCTGTTTCAAAGAGAACACAAAATAAGTAAATCACCGACGAGCGACGCTGAATTCAATTTCGGTTCAATTTGTAATAATATACGGAATATAATATAAATATACCGGTTTCTATATTAACTTATCAAGTAGCAGGCTAATGGTCGTAATCAGTTGACTACAATAATTCTGAGAATAGTCTCACACACGTACGCGCATGCACATGTCACCGGTTCAGATTTTATTGTAATTTTAAAATCAATTCGAAACTGTCAAAAAAGAAAAAAAGTTTTGAGGTACTTCCAGTGGGCCGATTTAAATTGTGAAAAAAGATCTGTATTCGTGAACCTTTTTACTAAATTCTGTAGGAAACAGAATTTCGAATTTCGAACTAGATTTTAAAATATTCATGTTTAACCATGAAAAATCATTTTTTTGTTTTTTTAAAAAAAGAAAACATGTTTTTAAACCTAATTTAATACATAAATCAAAAATCTATTTCCTACAGATTTTAGTAAAGAGGCTAATAAATTCATACATGTATTCAAAATTGAAATCGGACATCGGGAAGTACTTTAAAAACACCTACTCATATTGGTCTAAATAGCATGTAAAACACGGTTTTAGGAATCGTGCTCCAACAGCCTTAATACTTTTATATATCCTTTTTTTTTTTATTTACTTTATAAGTTGATCATTTAATACCAAAATAGGATTCGGACAGGTATATTATATTGAAAACTGCATTTTTAACACATCTTACTTTATAATATCTATATAAAACACGATATCATATTAAATGTTTGACATTTATTAAATTGTACTCTTTAAAATATTCCTAATTTGGTCGTAAAACTACTAATTATATATTTAATATAATAATACTTCTAATATCATCGACTAACCAGAAATTGAAAAAGAAAAAGAAAATCAAGTTTCTAATATTTTGCGTGTTTTACGAACATTAAATTCCTAAATACTAAAACACTATATCACTTCACAAACAAACAAATATGTGAAAAGTATGTGCACTTGATAATATTTTTATGACAGGAAAATAATAACTAAGAATTTATTGAACTAATAAAAAATTATATATATATAATTTAAGTACCGACCGTAGGAAGACTTTCGAAATTCTTTTCAATTAAAAAAAAAACACGTGACTTCATAATGACAAATGTTTGGCCACGATATCTATTGGTATCAACACTATTTACGCGCGTACACTGTACACACAATAATTAACGTATGATTAAGTTGCTTTTCGTGAGAAATATACTCATTTAACAAAACAGTGCTTTGGTTATTTGAAAATCCTAAAGATAATTTATATTTATGATACGGTTATCACAATATCATAACATGAATAAGGTCTTTATATTATAAAGATAGCAATAAGCAACTGATAAATTATGCATAAATAAAATAAATGTATTTAATCTTTGATTGTCATAACCTATCATACCGCGTAATCCCTTCACAAATGTTATTATTTCCAAATGTTTTAGACGCATGCTGTATATCAAACTATGAACAGTATAAAACTATAAACCCTAAATAAATAATATATTTAATATAAAATATTACTTGCTTATATTTTTTTTTACTACTGTATAGTATAAAAGTAGTACACACTACGTGGTTAGTTATATATTACGAAATAAGCTATTATTAACGTTTTCTTTTCTCAGAAACATGTTCTACAGTAAGACAGTAAATACAATATTTATCTTTTTAAACATAATATAATAAAACCGAGGCAATTTGGATGTTAACTATGTAGATTTTTCGTTTTTGCTAAATAACAGATACTTTTACTATTTTTTACTGATTATTTTTTCAAAAAAATATTACAAAACACACCGTAACTTTGTACCAATTTAGTGAAAAAATACATATTCCCTACAAATTACGGTAAGTAGGTACCTACATCATATTATTATCATATAGGTTTAGTACAGGTATACTGTACATTACGTTATTTGTATAATAATTATCATAGATAACCTATAATTTATAAAGTTGGTTGCATTATAAATTTATAAATACGTTTTTTGCTTGGTAGTAAATGTACTTGCATTATTATTTTAAAGCGAATTAATCAATTTAAATTTTACAGTTATTTATCTTCGTGCGGAAAAATCTCTAATGAGAGAAATTGAATAATCAAAACTCACAAAATTGATGGTAAAATTATTTATTTAATATGTTCCCATCGTATAATGGTCATTATAAACATTGTTGTTCGCATTTATGTTACAATTTTGATAAGAATAAGTCTCTTTATGCAAAAAAAAGGTCCTTGTAAAATCAAACGAAACACAAATACTTAAATCAACTTTTTTATAAATGAATTTAAAAAAAATTAATTTAAATTATTATTTATTTGTATTTCATCAGATTTTATATCAAAGACACAAAACTTAATAAAATAAATTAAAATATATATAGAGGTATTATAAATAGATTAAATTATATATTTTCACGAGATTTAAACTGCATGAATAAATTAGTATACTACTAACAGTACATTAACATAAGTATCGAAAAGTGTTTAGTTCAATTAAAAATATCATTACCTGACTAAATAGTTCATAGTTTCGAGGAAAAATATTTAATATGTAAATATTTTATTCAGATCATAAAAATTAAAATCGCAGGAATTTTTTTCAGATTTTTTATCATTTTTAAAATCATTTTTTTTTTTTTTTAATGGTACCTACTATAATATAGTACCATGAATATTAATATAGTAAATACAAATGTCCTAAAAACAATACATTTTTAGAATTATTTATTGAAAAAAATACTATAAAACCGTTCAAAAATGTTATCCTTTTAAAAATTATAACATTGAAGACATTTGTGTATGATTTCGATCGAAATACCCTCTCAATGTATACTATGAATAATTATGAAATTAAAATATTTTTATCTTAAACACATATAAATATGACGCACTGAAAAATCCTATTAGCTATTACTAATCATATTAGATATAACCAATCTTATTTACTAATCAAATGCTCAGACATGAAACGTAATACAACGTATAATATGATTTTATAACTAAATTATTATATGCTATATACCCATATTTTAAAATAAAAATATCGGATTTTACAAAACCTACAGATTTCGTTTTTTATTCTTAAAATTTTGAAGAATAAATACATTTCTTAAAAATTATATTCCTAAAATTTGTATTTGTATTTTTAATTTTTTAAATTACGTGCTGACGGACGGACTACTAAAGGCCGTCGATTAATCGAATATAATAAATAGTAGAAATATCCAGCATCGATGGACAAACCAATCGGCCACGTGGGCGACGATGTCCCACTACCTATCTATAGACAGTAAATAAATATAATAGGTACTACTTACGGCCTGTCGGTGGGCTGCTGTTCGGCGCTCGTATTGACTTGTGAAATAAAAAGTAAATGGTAACGAATACAAAAAATCACTCGATAAAAAAAAATTAAAATCAAAAGAGAAAAAAATCACGGTTAAAAGTTTAATTAGTCGTCGACGAGAAAAATAATTACGGAGAAAAATTGTAACACTGCAATGTTAAAATCGAGAAGAACTATTTGAACGGACGTCGACACTAGACTGGTCGTCTGCACGCTGTGTACTTTTCCACGTCATTTTATCGGTATCGATTCAGTTGCGCGCTCAGCTCGGCTGCCATTGGTCGGGAGGCGCGAGCAGCTTGGCTTTCATTAGCCGTGTTACCCACGCAGGATGACGTAAACTTATTCCGGTTTCTCGCACAAACACACTCGTAGTAATTACTGTTGTTACATAATTACAATTATGTAACATATACGTTTTCATAATCATAATAACACCTATTATGTAATACCTGATCTGTTCGATTTTTATACGTTTCTATATATAAACTTCATTTAGTTTATGTTTTTCAAAAACCGGAACCGAAACCGGAACCTTACAGTGAAATAATTGAGTACCGGGACCAGAACCCGAACCGAAAAACCAAAAGATACCAAGTCCCTAGTTTCAATTCACTTTAATATTTGTTATATTATTATACAATATGTGTATACTATATTATATTTATTCAATAATGTATAGTTTTATCATTTATATTGTATATTTGTACAATAGTTATATTCTGTATTTTTTCTACTAATAAAATTCGACTAACCTTTAAATCAATATAGCGTATGTTATTAACTATTAAACTGCACCTTAAATCAATACCGGCCTTGTTTTTGTAGTTTGGTGAAATGATACTGTTTTTAAATAATACATAATAAATTATTATTCATAATTATATGAATGACAAAAGAACTAGGCGAATACTATACCTAAAGGAGTCATTTAATATTTGAACAAATATTTGTATCCATAATTAACAATAACCAATAACTTATAAATGCACAAATTCTCTCTGAATTCCCCAAACATCCATAATAGTACATTTAGAGAATTTTAAGGAGATAGTACAAAGTATTTGGATGTATCAAGGGTGTATATATTCGATACACATGAATCCTTTTTTTCACTAACAAACTAACATTTCTTGTTGTATTTAAATATAACGTACCTGGGGTGTAATTTGGGAATATATCCGATCTTGAACTGGGTCAATTTAAAATTACGCCCGCGAGCAATAATCCCGAATCAAATATAAAATTTGTATTATAATAAATGCTTGTTAAGTTTAAAAAACATTCTAATGTTTACACAATGATGTTTAAAAAGTAAACACCGTATACACAAATATGAAAAAAAATATTATACAATTTATACATGTCGAGCTAATATATATAAATTATATAATATATTTCTCCTTCAAGCACTAATATAAAAACCTTGATAAGTTAAAAACACCATACATATGGTATCTCTACTAATATCTATTACAAATTCAATATCTACTCAAATAATTTCGAAATTTAATAGATAACTCATTTTGAAAAAAATCATCGTAAACAAAGGATTAATTGTTACCTTTAATCAGCCAATGTTGGTGTGGAATATAAGTCTTTAGTATTATCTATAAAGTTCGTAAATAAGCTCTTGGACTATGGTCGATATTTCGATAATGTTAACTCGACGGTTCTATTATTTCACGGACAATTTAAAACAATTACAACGAAGCTCTAAAAATCAATACCAACTAAATTACAAAATAACGTAAACTATATAAGTATTTGACTAGACGACGGATTATTATCCTAAAAAAAAAAAAAAAAAAAAAACAACTCTAAATCAAAAATTGCAATCAATAGAATTTGTTAAGTTTTCAATAATCCTGACTTGATTTGATATTTTGATTTATTTAATAAAACACATAATCTTGTTTTAAAACAAACATCTCCTAAATAGATAACAAGGTATAACAGATTATATCTTAAAGTTTCATCATAAGTCGATTCACTTTCATGTTTCACATTACAAAACTGCTTTGATTATGCAAATTTCCTTGAATTACATGTGCGTCAGAGGAAAATACGAACAAATTAGTTTGAAGCGGTTTATTGAAAACAAAAATACCACTTTCGCAAAACGATGAAAAAAATTAAATCGCACAACATATCGATTATTTTTTTTTCCCCCCGGTGAATTCTTTATGACTGGCGCTCCGAATGCCAGGAGCCCAGGACAATCGGTGACATCGCGTGTGTACAGCCAGTCGCTCGATATTGGTAGATATTTCGGGTTTTTCGGCCAGACGTGCTGGAGGCATTCTCTTCGGCAATACACCAACAACGCAGTACAATATAGAGTTGCGCGCACATTTCAAAACTGTTCTTACGAAAAAATACGTGTTATCAATATTGTTATTTTTAAGCAATCGATGTTATCATAATAGTCAATAATCAAATGCAAGGATCGGGCACGACTGCCAATATCATTTGAGCGTGCAGTATTTTTTTTATTTTTTTTTTTCGAGAAGAGAGAAAGATACCAGATTTTACCTGGTGTAATTATATAAATTGCGTACATCTTCTCTCGTGGTTGAATATTACTATAGGTATTACATAATATTTGTAAAATATTATGCGCACTCGTGTTGCAAATAATCTGTGCAAAAATAAGTTGCGAAAATCAGCCAGTCCGTTTAAAATAATCTATGTTTATTGTTTATTGTGCCCGAGAATAGAAAATTAAACTGAAATAATATCTAAACGGCGAATTTGTCGGAGCATTTTCAACATCGCGTACGTTTAATATGTGTATAATATTTCACTGATCGAACGATAAACAATAATGAAGTGTACACTATATCATACTAAAACCGTATGAATACAATATCATAACAATATTGAATTTATTAAAACAAAATGCGCTGTTTAATATTTACAAAACTGTGTAATATTCTAGTAAGATCTCCAAAGCAGTATTTTTTTCATTTTTTTTTTTTTTCTACTCTCGATATCCCCGAGAAATTGTATTCCCACACACAAGAGCTGTTGACTATTAAAGTTTATTTTTTGTAATAAAGAAACATATATAAAATTATTACAACGATTGTTCTTAAGAAAAATAAAATATATAATACAAAATGTAAGATTATATTATTAATTTTCCGTACACTTGTTATACTATAACGAACGAAATTAGCAGTGAAATAATGGAGTTTCGCCCCGAGGCCTCAATTACAGTGGTAAGGTGGAGACTGATCTTGTGTATTCAGGTTGAATTTTTTTCGCAATCCAATTTATTTTCAAACAATTTTTTTTTTTTTTTGCTCTTAGACGAGTCCTACAAGCCTATTATTATTATTACTATTAGCTCGGCCTCGGGCGCCGGCGCCGTTCTACACAGGAAAAATGTTTTATGTCACAAAGAGACGAAAAAATGAGAAATTTTCGTTTCATTACCGTTGTAAATTCAACGAAAATCTGTATTTCACCTCTCTTCACTCGCCGTGCCGCAGAAAATAACGACCGCCGCGGCCGTCTTTGCTACTGAACTAGAAAATATAACGTAATTCACTGTTTGGTTACCGCCGCCGCCGCCGCGCCGAGTATAAAGACGCGCGAGTATACTCGACGGCGACTGTACTCGCCGCAGTGCGTACTGAATTATTATTATTGTAAGAGGACTTGGCGCGGCAATTCGTTAGGAATATCATAGATTAATTGCGAATTAATATACAAATTGTCACGGTGTTTCGTAACGCGACGCGCGCAATTACAGCGATTCGGTTCAGATAGCACCGAAGACATCGGCATAGGTACCTGTGATTTATGATGCACGAAACGGCGGCGTGTTGTGAACGTTATTCCGAAAGCGAATGTATCCCAACGGTCTACATAAACGTACGTACATATATACATATAGTGCACACACACACATGCATACAAACAGACAGCGAGTACAATATAATATACATTTCCAGAGTGTGCATACGCACACGTATTTTACGCGTGTCTTTGGTAATATTACACGTTCGCGTGATCGTATTATTATTATTGTAGGTTTGGAAGAAAGAGAACGAGAGAGAAAAACAAAATCGCACGATTATTATTCGTATGCGCCCGCGTGTAATATGCCTCGCCGACAGGTACCTACTCGTGTACCTAACCCGGAGAAGAAATCGACCGACGCAGAAAAAAAAAGAAAAAAAAAAGGAAGAAAACGTTGTAGGCGCTCGCGCGCGCACACGATATAATAACAATATTGGGCAGGTATAATATTATAATATGATATCATGTCCACGAGCGGAATGTAATTTTTTCGCGATTGCACACGGCCCTCTGCGGCGGCGTGCAACAGCTGATAACGATCGCCGGGCCCGGCCGGCGAACGAGCGTCAAACCGTAGGTACGCTTGCATAAATTAGCGCGGCGGCGCGGCGGCGGTGTCGCAAAAAAACCAAAGACGGATTTATACTAAAACGTTGTTGTTATTATTACTATTATCATTATCATTATGGATGTCTCGCACGGAAAGTCTCTGTACCCCCTTTCCCCCCCCCCTCAAAAAAAAAACCGCGTCAACGACCTCGCCGCAATATTTTTCCCGTATACTAGGTATGTGTGTTTTTTGATTTCGTCGGTAAAACACGACGCCGCCGCCGCCAGTGTGTGTGTGTGTGTGCGTGCGTGTGTGTTCGAGAAAGTAATTACGCGTTTAAAAAAGTACACGCGATGTGTGTGTGTGTGTGTACGTCGTCTTCGTCTTGCGTATTGTAAAAACGTACGACCTACCCACAGTTATTATGTGTATAGTACCGAGCCGCAAATAGGCGTCGTCGTCGCCAATGACTCAACGTGCGATTTTCTGGCTATATACATATACGCGTGTAGTCTAGACGGCCGTGGCAGCGGAAAATCGATTCTTTTCTGCGACCACATACAAACACACACACACACACACACACCCTTTGAGGTGTTTTATTTATTAGTGGTTTTTTTTTTTGTTGAAAACGATAAGAATATAATATGCGCAATAAATCATTTATACGCCTATTGCTCACTCCCTATATACACGGCAGCCGTCGGACGTATCGTTAAAACGTAGGTATACGAGATGGGTAGGTCGAAAAAAAATACACCGCGCGTTCGAAAATCGTCGTTTTTTTCCGTTTTCATTTCAACTCGCCCGACACACGGATCTTTTTATGCGCGCTATTCATACCTATAATATAGGCCTGCCGTCTGACGCGAAGTATAATAATATACACGTTATACATTATGATATTATCGTTATGTGTGTGTGAGATTTCTTTTTTCTTTTTCTTTTTTTCTTCACATTTTTCTACGTAGGCATTCCGTGGAAACGCACTCGTATACAATTATAACGGGCAGGTTTAATACAATGAAAAACAACCGGAGTACTTTAAATTCAACGTCTTACTCGTAATTATTAATACGAAAAGTGTAAGTACTGTAATTTATTTCTTATATTCAGCCGACTGAATTCATTATACCGATCACGTAACCTTTTGATTCGTATTACATTTCTCCTATGAAAAAAAAATCAAATCATGATATTTCATAAAAATTTACATTTTCAAGCAATAATTATCGATTCGAAAAAAAATAAAATATATATTATAATTACCTCGTCGTGGATCTCGACATTATGTACTTGACGAATAAAGGTACTTGGGGAACACGCCGTAAAAATCATAAGATTTCATATTTTACGATGATCGATTATTTATAATAATGATAGATATTGAAATAGCTCGATGAAAAAACATTAAAACATTTCACATGAAGTGTATCTGACAATAAAGTTATTATTGACGAGGTCATATTAAACGATTAATCTTGAGAACATTTCTATAAACTTGAAATAAACACTGCAGGTATAATTTATTTATTTTTAATTGTTAAATAATCGCTTACTTAAAATATCCAAGTAAATGAACATATTATAATACTCGAGTTGTAAATTATTAATTTAGCATCAATTACAATTTGATTGGTAAAAAACGCGGGTCGCTACCTCCTTCGGATTTGACTAGCGAAAAACCAAATAAAACAGGTTCCTCTATGCAACGCGCTTTTATTTCATTTCAAATTATTATTGTTAAAATGCAAAGCAAGTATTATAATTTTTATAATAAATAATAATATCATTTACATAATAAAGTTAATTGGTTGTTATGACTAATTAGACAGCTGACAGTATTAATTAAAGACACATAACACTTTAATATGTCATACAAGTATAAATTAACTGTGAATAATTAACAACTACGAAAATACGTGGTACGCGGGTACGTCACTTCGAGACTCCGGACAAAGTGAACAAATTATTTGACTGAAAACAGTGAGATTCTTATTTTTTAAATGAGAAATAATATTTTTTACTTGTTTGGTTGTAGACGAGTATACCACAAGTGTCATACCAACCTATAGGTTTATCGAAATGTCCGCGCATTGGTGTTTCTAAATAGATCATATTTCATAATCCTCCACAGCGGAAATCTCTTTCAAATAATAATATTATGAGAATAATTACGTAGAACTAAACTGTGAAATTTCTACTAAATTGGTTTTGGTTTATTTTATTTTTTTGTAATTTAGAAGATATATAATAATAATTTTTAAACCTAACATTAATGAATACTATTTATTTTAATCATACACCTACTTAGATATGTTGCACGGTTTAAAATATAATACTATTTTCGGGTCATACCAAATATTATAATAAGCCATAAACACTATTTTTCGTTGTAATTTCGATTTTTAGTAGAACAATCGATAATACGTTTACTTATTAACTCTGTCATAAATACGTAAAAAAATTATAAAAATGTGTTAATGATCATTTATTTTGTGAGCGTTTAGAGTTTGTTTTAAACACTTTTATATTATCAAATGTATACGATGAAAGATTACTTACTCAATAATGTATACAAGTATAGGTTAATTTACTGCAATAGAAAGTTTCATATCTACTGATTTGTTTTTTTTTTTGTTTTATCTCATGAATGCAATATTAATTAATTTATAATTGTTGTAAACATTAATTTGTTTGTAACACAATAATAACAATATAACCAACGACACATTTACTCGCAAACACTATACAGGCACGTGTCCACAGAGGCAAATATTGAAGGGCGGCTTAGAATATTCATAAAAATGACTAATATAATTATTATTAAGTAATATTTTATTTCTATCAAAAATAACATCATAATTTCTATGAAAAATATCTAAACCCGTTGGTCGAAAAAAATGTTAAAAAAAACTAATTTGTTGAAATGCATTTATCACTTTGGTATTTTTGTAATAAAAAATAAAATAAAATTGATTATTTAATCTACAATTATTATTAATAATCATGTTAAAAAAACTCTGGCAGAATATTCAAAGTATTCGGTAATGTCCAATGAATGCATTTTTTGGGTGACGTGACTAATTTTATTAAAAATTACTCGTCAAAATAATAGAGTTGAAAAAAAAATTCTATTAATGCGAATAAACCCAGTGATTTAACGCTGGAATTGCATAATATTAACATAATAAAATAAGAAAATAAATGTACCTTTTTTGGGAGGCAATTTTAGAACGGCTTTTCTTGCAATACAACTGTGACGTCTGTAAAAACTGGATTATGATAATCTAACGTTTTAAAAAATAACCGAAATCAATCGATTAAACTTAAACGAAATACATATTTCGGACGACGATAATATCCGATGTTGATTCGAAGAAAACCGAAACAATCGACAAGAGAAAGCCAACGATTTTCGTCCGAATCGATTTACCCTCGACCCCTTACTTGAACTATTAATTACGACGAATTTATAACTACTTTTTACATTTTTAAACTTTGTTAATTTGTCATTTGAAAAAAACCAACATACATACTATTATTTTAATACTTTCTCATTTCTATAAAAAATAACAAGGGTACATAGATAAATTAAATTAAAATTCGGGCAACAGAAACAAAGAGAAAGGATGGGATGAAATTTATTTGTCCAAACCAGAATTTTATTCTCACTGTACCCCTGCTCGAATGTAATCGTGTAAATAAGCAGATAAATCAACAATATTTTAAATGATTGTCCACGATGATCATTTGCATTTATAGTTTCGAGTACAAATTTAATGGCGTATGTTCTTTCTACAAAAAAATAAAATGAAAAACCGAGTTAAGTGATATAGTAATTAACAACCAAACAATTTATATTATTTTATGAATAGTACCAAAAGTCGCGTATCGCAGATTTATAATGGACGACTCGTAAGAAATAACTTACTGTTTGCTTCATTATTTTTGTAATACATTTAAAACATCTCGAAAGGTTCGATTGCGAATTTTTCGGACGAATTGTTAATAATAAACCGAGATGTTTTCAAATGCGATAACACTACCAATAAATGTTTTCAAATTTCAAAAATCCCTCGTAGAAGTGTGTCCGCGATTTCTGTATCTCACCAAAACGCCTACGCCTGACATTTTTATCACGATTGAGTATGGTCATATGAAAACTTCACCACACAATTAGCGTTCAACTTTTACGCTACATATGTGAATTAATTTTACGAGCAATTGCCCAACAGACCTTGCGCCCATTATAGATACTTTCCCCTGGTCTTAGGACAAAAACAGGTCCAAAAATAACCAACTCATAAACGAACCCCTTTGGTATCCGTGTCCCGGCGACGAGTAAAATTGACCGGATCCATTTTTAGACGTTTTGTCACGACTCTATCACAATGTAATAGACGTCGACGACTTAATAAATTGAAAGTAGTTTTTTCAAAAGTATTTTCACGCTAAAAACGAACTCGATTACACCACAACCACGGTGTCGCACACAATACGACGTGTATCATACGCGAATATATTTGTGTGTGTGTGTGTGTGTCATGCGCACGGAAAAAGTTCGTAAAAACGTCTCGCCTTGCACTAAAAGACGAAATGGACAACGATAACAGAATAATACCGAACAACGTCACGCCTCTACATTATACTAATCACGGGTATACCATCTATATATTGTAACCCGCAGCGTAAATATTCTATTTCGATCGCGTCGTTTTTCCGGGCGACGCGCAATGATATCGTGAACAACGGTCACGGCGCGGGGGCGACGGTCATCGTGAATAATATTTCGCGGCGTTTGCGATCGTTATTCGATACGCTTTTTTTGCCGTGTCCACGGAAACGAATATCATTGTGCGCCGCGACCGCGTTCTACTACTCGCGCGGTTTTTTTTTTAATATCATTACTATTATTCCTATTATATTATTACTGTTATTCGGGTCTACTCCCTCTCCGTCGATTGCTCCGCTCAGACGAGACGTACGACAAAGGCGTCCGCCGCGGACCCGTCTGACGTGAAAAAGCGGAAAAGTGAAAATTCACTATTTACCGTGATTATTATAATACGAGGGCTGCGTATAAAAATTTTAAATTTATGCTCGGCGAGATAATACTGACGTGTCGGCGGCGGCGGCGGCGGCGACTTGACAGCGCGCGAAACAATAAAGGAACGCGAAAACATTGACGGCCAACTGTGCGCGATATACGTACATCATAATATACAATGCGAAAACAACACTGGAAACTCGAGTGCTCGCAGGCTCTACATACGGACTCTGTGTTGGCCGCCGACACTCCCGCAGACGTCAAACTCCGCCGTAAATAAGTCATTTCCCGTTGGAAAGTGCTCTCGTACGCGTTAGAGTCTCTCGCAGTGTGTCTCGTGACATATATTTAGTCGCGTATGACAGTATTAAAACGTATAATGTCGTCGCACCGCGCGTACGGCACGCGGTCGACGACGACGGTGAGATTTATCATCGCCGTAAAAACGACAGTGACGATGACAGAAGTGGGTGATTATTTTTATAGCGCTCGATTTTTCGAATTTAACTATCGCGGTCGTTTGATATTGTTAAAATATAAGTAGCATATTTTTCGTATACGTTAAACCGATGTCTATTTTCGATTTTTTTAAACATTGATTTTATTTTTATCTTAACGAACTATTAAACTGTTTTCTGTAGCGAATTTCCAATTTTAAATAGGTATTTCGTTTCCATTCAACGACATAGCGTCGTCGTCGTCGCACGCTCGTCAAACTGATCAACACTTCTGGTGTTAAAAAATAAATAAAATCTCCCGAATAGGTATATACTACACTTTGATGAGCGTATAACTCGCATTATATATTACGAGTTGGTTAAAGATAAAAATTTAAATTCTAAAACGAATAAAATCAAGGTTTATGAATTCCCAAATGTTTTAATTTAAATGAAAATCAAAACTCGATGGGAATAAAATCTATAATGTGAGTGATAGAAAACAAGGGCAGTTAAAATAAATTCACACTTGGCGTATCTAAAATTTGTCAAAAATATAAGTTAATAATTTTCGAAATGACGCGCGTTCATCGATAAAAGAATCGCCCGGCATATTATAATATAATAATTATAATACATATTGTGTAGTGTACCGGGACGTAGAATATTATTAATATAGTAGTATATTATAATGGCGAGACAAAACGTTTTCGATAAAACTCGACTCGCGCGAGAAAGAAAACCTCGAAACACTATACGATAATCTCACCAGGCTCTTGCGCTGCACTCGCGACGGCCGGCCCCGTCGTTTAGCACCGAACTAGCGAGATCCTTCGATTCGTTTGGAAGGTGTAAATTGAAAAAATACGATCGTAACAACACATAATAAACCTACATCTATATTACGGTTATGGCATAAAATTTTTATACCGATAATTATTAAGTTTATATTTTCGCCACTCGACTCGAAATATTCTACTTGCGGACATTTCATTCGTCGTCGGTCCGTTTCAAATGTCTATATCGGCAGCAAAGTGTAAATAATTTAACGACTTTGTTTTCTTTTTTCTCGGTATCGTTCGGCCGCGCCGCCGTGCGCGCGCGTTATTATAATATTATCTACGCGATGCCTCTCTTTTATTATTGTCTATAAAAAAAACCTTGAAACACATTTTTATTCGTCGTTTTTATCTATTAATTCGTAAGATGTCATTACAAACTCTCTGACCTTATTCGAGATATTTCTTCATTCGTGTCTGTTTTGCCGAAAAAGTCGCCGTCCGAGTGAAAACAAAAAACAAAAAAAAAAAATAATAATAAGTAGGTATTATATATGTATTATAATAATATATACATAATAATTTTAATAAACTATAATTTCGCGCGAGTCGTTTCGAACGCAAAAACGTTCCGCCGCAATGTTGATATTTTTTTCCTCTCATTGCATAAGCCGCGCGTGCACTGAGATTTCGTGGAACACAATGATCGTTTCGAGCTATTCGGTTCACGGGCGTTCTCACAAGGGAGGCGCGCGCGCCACACGTGGGAAATATAATATTTCTTGGGCGTGTTTTTTTTTTCTTCGACTCGACTGCAGTTTAATTACCAAACCGTACGGCAGGCAATTAGCGAAATAGTTGATATCGTATTCGCAACTATAAATCGTAGATCGGTCTCTCGCCGTTCGAAAAACCCTCGCGAATGTTGCGCGTATATTATTATACGATGAATATTTCCGACCGCATAATTTCATTCGACCGTTTTCGCCACGGCCATCTGTTTTGTAGGATCTGTGGTCTACATCTATACACCGTTGGATATCCACCCGAAATTATGCGTAAACTCTGATCTAGACAATATACCGTGTTCTTGTGCGGCGCGTATAAAACGACTGTCGGCGTTACGTTATGCCGCGGCGGCGGAGACGCGGACAACGTTTCGTAATCGTTTTTTCAAATCATCGCGTATAGTCGCGGCATAAATTATGACGACGACGACGACGACGTAACGACCGTCGATTCTTGAACTCTTATTAAAACGCTTGATATATCGTTTAATGGCGTCAACGATTATGTAGAGTATTATAATTACATGTAAATTTAATCGGGAAAAAAAAAAAAAAAAAATCATCAAAACGTCGAAACATAATTCTACCAATATACGTATACGTACGTATTATCGTACCTCTCTCGGTTCCTGTTTGGAAATGATGCGAAGGTTGACCAATACTTCGTCTGTAATCATGGTCAACGAAACGAGATTTTTTTTCATCCATAAATAGAGTCGTATTATACGATTATCTACTTTGAATATACGTATTGTAATTAGTAATATTCTCGTCCGTCAATTATTTCGACTCCATTTTTCTTACTAGAGAACCTTTATACCGATCAAATGATAATAACATAATAATAATAAACGATTATAATCACATTGCGTGAATAACAAATTTTTATAAACTGTACGCCGCCGTTTGATTTGAAATGTGTTTTCAAACGTAGTTTTATTGAGTCGCGATTATTTCTCACGAATTGATTCTTACAAAAAGTAAATGAAATCCGTCAGCAACCGAAACGACACTCGTCGAAATGAACTTATTTTTATAGCCGATGAGTTTTGGGCGACAAATTCATTTGCGAACGATAAATATTTAAAAATTCAGCACCTACGAGTTAGGTACATTATATATTATCTATATTTATATACGTATTTCCGAAGACATAAAAAGGTTTTAAAAATATGGCGTGTATACAAATTATCAGATATTTACATTTAAACCACTTGGCATTATTCATTTCGATTGCTAGTCGGTTCTTTCTCGCCGACGACGTGTTTAGCTCCGCGTATATCTCGAGTGTATATATACGCAGACGCGTCTCTAATAGATAGTTAGTGACTTTGAACATTACAATAATAACAGCCATTAAAGACATGTGTAGAACGGATTGTGACCATATCGGCCGCAAAATAAAAACACACATGTGACCGGATATGGAGCAACAAGGTCTTGTTGTCGATTGTAAACAGCATTCACGAGGCGTCATGTGTATTATTATTATTATTATTACATATCATATTGTGTTGTTTGAATTGTGACATGTAACCAAATTTTCGATAATCACTTGGACAATTTAACTTCCACGCGACCCGCCATTTATGATAAACTGTACTCGCGTGCGAACGCACACACTGAGTCATCGTTAGCGCTATAAAAATCGATACACAGTCATCGGCATTATAATAGCGTTTTAACATACGAATTAAATATTGAAAAATAAAATCTACATAGAAAAACGGACGAGCCGATGGTAATTACGTACAACGTTACAAAATATTATATTATAAAACACAATTCGATTGTTGTTATCGAAAATAGACCTCCGACGGAGATGGTCGTCGCCGGCCAGTAGGCACGCGCGCTACGAACTAATAATGGTTCTATCCGAAAAGAATTATTCACAACGGCGCGTATAAATTTATGCGCGTGCGGGGGCGCATCGCTAGCGCGTTTTATGCGTTGAAATACGATTTAAATATTATAATAAAACGGCAACGATATAATAAAAACAAATATTCTCATATTCGTCGTGGGTTCGGTTGTAAATAAATCCAAAACGCTACGAGCGAAATATCGAAAAATACGTGGTGCGGCCCATGTCCTCCGCGGTCGCCGGCGCCGAGCCGATTGACATTCTAACTACCGGCGGCGTTCCGATTATTACAGGCGCATTACGAACAGACAAATAAAATTGAGTCGCCAAACCAAAGTGGAGCCGGCGTTTTTTTTTTTTTTTTTCGTACAAATAAATGTCGTGTTTTACAACTCCGTTGACCGGGCGTTACGAGTTATGATATTTAAAAATACTACGGCGGTAGCCACGTGACACCGTGGCGTCGTTATGAAACGAAATATTTTAACACGACGCGACTTTTTATGGGTTTTAAGCACGACGGGCGTGATGGTAATAATAATAAAAATTAAATTAAATCTTCTTCTTTTTTTTTTTTTTTCAAAAATCGAATAGAGTACATAATATATTACGTTTTTTCGACTTGTGTTCTCGAGGAACATTCGAGACGTGGCACTCGAGTGAATCACTAGACATCGTATACATAATATGCGTGATATTTCGTAGACTGTATACATACTGAAAACAATAATAATGGACTTAATTAAAACGCGCGTTAAAGATAACGAGTAGAAAAATGAATCGTCACACACGCACACACGCGTGCGCGCGTGTGTGCTTAATGTATATAAAATATAAAAAAAAAAATAAAAAAAAAACCTTGTAATAATGTGCGCTCGTTGAACGTGTGAACGACCACCCACCGGCGGCGTCCAAACCGCATAACTCACTTAGAGTGTTATCGTTAATTAACGTACATAAATCTCATTTCATTTGAAAACGGAATGAGCGTATACAATTATTCCTAGATTGTTTCTTCGGGGGGAAAAAATCCATTAATATTCGTTACTGATTTTATTATTCCGTTGCCCCTTCCCGGACGCCAGGACCAACGCGGCGTCGTCGTCGTTTGGTCGAAATGATGATATTATAAATACACGAACATTCGCGACGTCGTCGTCGTCGTCGTGTCGAAGAGAGAAAAAAAAACGAATGTGCTCGACGACGACGTTACAAATATTCCGAAATATCATTGTCGATTACGTAAACACGCGAAAATGAATTTTTTTTTTTTTTAAATCATTTCGTGAGATACGAGAAAATAATAGTAATAATAATAAAACACGCTCGTCGTGTGTATTTATCTCGTCGGGGTATTAAACATATCATAAAAAACTGGTTAGGTACGACAGCGTCGGCCAGCTAAAAAAAAAAAAAAAAAAAAATGGCAGTCGTGTGTCCGCCTGACAAGGAACGAGTGGGTAATAAAACATACTTTATAACGTTTCGAGAAAAACATAAAATCGTATTTATTTCTTTTTAGGATCCCTTATTATACACTCGAACTTTTAGTTATACATCGAAAAACATTCGTATATAATTTACCAAAAAAAAAAAAAAAATTCTAAACAATTTTGTTAGTATAGTTTATATGTATCGGCTAATTTAGAATAGTACATAATTTTCTAAACGACGTGTTTATCGACGACAGAAAGGATTGCACGCGTCCTTATACGTAAATAAATATTGCATAACATTAAATATATACCGATCTATGCATCGTACAATAAATATATATATATATTATACATATATATATAACGTAAAACGACTCGCTATAGTTTTTTTTTTTTACAATAATTATGAACGTTTTCTACGCGAAATATATATATATATAATATATAATATACATCGTAAACGCGTTAAACTAGCGGAGAAAAAAAAAATATATATTTATAAATAATAATATAATATAATAATGATCGTAACACTAATAATAATAATAATTAAGGTCGGTTTTTAGCACCATTCGTTCTTAGAGAAATCCTAGCGCGCGCGTCCGTCTCGTCTCCGTCGACAACGATAATTATTCGAACGAAAAACATACACATATGTACATAACCGGCGAGCCTACCGATACCGTCGTGAATCCATAATATCGTGTACGCGTATATAAATAATGACGTACACGAATGTCCGTGATTCGGACGCGATATCATCTCTCGCTGACGTCTCCGTCACCACGTCCTGTGTACGACACGAGCGATAGATAATAATATAATATTTCGTCCTAGATCGGTATCGATATTATGGTATTGCGACGGCGTTTCGACGAAAATCACAAGACGCGCGCGCGCGCGCGCGCGAGGTATTTATACTCGTCGAGACGTTATTTCTTTTTTCAAAACTTTTCATAACACAATTATATATTGCTATCTATCACAAATCACTCTTCGGCACGCGGTAACGACATCGTTACGAGTTAATTACGAGTCAATCGATCTCGTGATTTTTGTCCCGACGGGAATTTATCGGTTCCGTCGAACTTCCGGTTTCGAATAAAAAGTTATACGTCCACTCTGCCGCCGGCTACTCGACATGACGGTTTTCTGAGTTTACACAAACGACATGAAAGTTTTCGTTTATGTAAAAATAATATGACAACACATACTTCGAACGATATGTTTAATGATGTTTATGATATGGCTATCGATGATATCGGTTCATATATTCATCGCGTCTTATTCATCGAAAACGATTCTTGAGAAAAATCATAAAAATATCGTCTGTGCATGATAATTCTTAATTTATCATAACGAATCAGTAATCTCGTGTGAGCGTGAAAATTATTCGATACTCTGTGTGATAAAAATGCATTCGAATAACGACGCGATAGAAAGGAAAAAAAAGAAGCGTATCGCGATGATTTTTAAGTCGGTCACTGATCGGATCGTCAAAAAAAAAAAAAAACGAAAGTGCTGCACGCACAAACGAAGAATCGGAAACGACGTTTTCGAAAAATTCGAATCGTAACGGAAATCGGAATACGTACCGAAAAGATCGCCGAAACCGATTTCAACGGAGTCGATAGATACCTGATCGCGACCGGTAGCCGGCGGAATTGTCGTACGCCCAGACCCCGTGCCGGTACTCGCAGTACTATTAGTGACGCGTAAGTATGGTTTTTTTTTTTTTTTTGTTTCTTATTTTAATATAATAATAATTACAGCAGTCGGCGTACTAAATTGTACGAAAATCACGCGCACTGCAGAAGGCGACGGAGCGATGGCCCCCGGTCTCGGGGAACTGGAGGGAGCGGCACGGAGGACGATGGGACGGGCGTGTAAAGCGTTCAGGACCTCTGGACGGGCGCCGGGATGCGGGTGACGATCGGCGAGTCGGGTTTCGAGTCCTTGCGCGGGCTGGGCGCCATCACCGCGTACCGGTTGATGATGTCGGCCACCTGCTGGCAGAACGTGTCGGCCGACAACTGCGGCCGCTGCTTGGACGTCCAGTGCCGGCCGCCGGCCGCGTTCCACGTGTTGTTCCGGCCCAGCGGCGTGGCCGGCGACGAGGACGCGTGCCCGTTGTCCGCGGACGGCGACCTGCGGCTCATCTGCGGCGTGGGCGTCTGCGACCGGCTGACGGCCGGCGGCTGCGGCTGCGGCTGCGGCTGCTGGTGTCTGGACGACTGGGTGGTGGAACGGTTCCGGCGGAACGGCGACTGTTGCGGGCTGGGCGTCTCCTTGCCGCCGGCCGAACGACTCCGCGGAGGCCGCGTGACCCGGGTGACCGGAGGTGTGCCTGCGACAGAAACATAAGAAAAACCACTGTAGTAGTATACCGATTACCGCGAAAACGGGTTCGACGGGCGTATTTTCGGGGGGGGGGGGGGGAGGTCCGTCGGGTCCGGACGATGTATTTGACGTTTTCCGAGATTTTTTTCCAAAAATTTTCGTTAAAAACACGAAATCTGACTGGACAAAACAATTTTGAAAATTTAATTCATAACGATTTAGTACGTTGTCCTTTGCTTTTGAATAGACGATACCGGAAAATTCGTAGTCTCGATGGTTTTTGTTGTTTTCGCGACCGTCTGAATTGAACGAATGAAGCGATCAGCGCGACTTTCTTCGCGCGACTTCCTGACCCCCGAACGAAAACCGCGTGATATCTGTACGATTATCAATCGTCGTTTTATATGAATATCCGTGGTAATTTTAAATAATCGACGGGTTGATTAGTTGTGACATTTGCGACCAAAACGACTTGTAATTTGATAATAAAAAAAAAAAAAAACCGTTTATATATTTACGACAGACCTTTATGAAAATAAAATAGTAATAGCTATTACATAATAAAGGCAGTTAAAATATGTTATTTTCCCGATCGTTTTCTCCAGTCTGTCGCGTCGGGCGCTTATAATATTATGGAAGTATGTAACGTTATAATAATGACATTGCGCGACGGACATCGTGCGACACACTTCCGCCGTCGATTCGAGATTGGAACAGGCGTGAAATTATCATTGTTTCGGCTGCAGTCGAAATTCCATTCACCGATAAAGAGAGACGCGTTCGCGACACGGCTGTTGGGAATCTCCGGGGGTTACGCGTACTAAACGAAACGGTCAGGACAAGTCCGATCTCGCGCGAGGGGATGGATCCCCGGCAACGGCAGCCGACCTAGGCGAATTATCGATCGAATATTATCAGAGCGTAGAGATTTTTGGTAAGAGATATTCTATCGTTACAAAACGGTGACAAGTTGGCAATCAAAATTTCCATAATCAAACAAGTATGATTTTTTTTTTTTTTAATTTAATGTCATTTAATTTTCTATCCAAACATTATTATTATTCAATAAATACAAACTACGAACCACATAATATTATGATTATATTAATAAACACGATAACGTATTATATATTATAATAACAAATTCGCGTCGTCCTTTATCCATTCGTTTATTATCCACGCGTCCGCAAGCGGTCACGGCGAGAGATAATTCGCGTAATCGAATAGAATTTTAATTCGGGCGGTTTCGCGACTTTATGACGCGACCGAGGAAGTAGTTGTTATATTGTATTGTTGTCGTCCGAAGTGGCGCGCCGATTCAAAATAAAACCACCGGGCTCGACGCGCGCGCAGGATCGAGTTTATAATACGTAAAAACCTTCCGATGTCGCCACGGGTGTTTGATGCGCGACGATTGTGTCGACCGTATAATGGGTTTTGTTTATTTGAACGACGACGCGCGCAACGCCCGGGGCGTTGCGTTGGATTATCGCAATAGAGGTATTAGATTGTGGCGTTTAATATTAATTTATAGAAATAGTTAATAAACTCGTCGAACGCGCGCGCCGCGCAGAATAATAACGGACGGCGACGTGTCTCGGGGAGTATGACGTGCGGCGCGCGTACGGGCGAAAATCGCCAAGTGGTTCCCAAACTCCGGGCGAGACGAAAAAGATTCTCCGGCGCCCCCCGCTATTTCGAAAACGACCGGTCGGTTTTTTCCGATCTTTTGCGCCGTCGCGGGGAATCGCGGTCCCTCCGAGGACGAGGTTTCGTCATCTGTTATCCCCTCGCCGCCGCCGCCGACGGACCACAGTTTACGAACCGCCAGGCTTGATGAGAGACGACGGCGGCGGCGTCGTCGTGACGTCGTCGTCACGTGCGCGCACATTTCGAAAACGACGGCCGCCGCCGCGGCGACGATTACGGCACACATAATATTATAAGATGTGTTATTATATTATTAACAGGTACACCGCACAGGCGTGTCAGCGTAGACGTCAGTGGCGTGCGTGTGCGTATTCGTACACGGCTAATATATATTATACGTCGTCGTCGGTTGGTTTCGTTCTTCCTTTTCGCGTTCGTGTCGCCCGCGGCGGAGACGTGTTTATTTTTCGGCCGGTCTTCGTAACCTATTGCAACAATGTCCCGGGTAGGGGTAGGGGGTCCGCTCTGAAAACCATCGCGTATCGAATGTCGCGCGCGCTCGCGGTTAACGAATAATGAACAAAAAAAAAAAAAAAAAAATGAAAATATTATTACTAATGCGCGCGTAAATCCGCGCTGTGGTGGTTGGGCGTGTGATAAACGGCGATCGAACGCCCGGAGCGGATAAACGCGCCGCGCCGCAATAGCGTATTATAATATTATTATAATATTTTTGTTATTTAACGTTGTTATAACATCGCGGATGAAACGATTGCCGCGGGGCCGTTTTTTGTTTTCGTCGCCGCGGCGCGCGGCACGACCGTTGAAAAACGATTCGCCGAGGCGACTAGGAATTTTCGCTTTTTATCCCGCGCAACGATATCGAAACGGAGGACGTCCCGCGGAGCATGGGCGGCGGCGGCGGCGGCGGTTTTATTATATATTAATTACGGCCGGTTTCGAACGATTAATAACGCGCGCGCTCGCACGCGAAAGTAACGATTACGACGGGGCGGCGGCGACCCGTAAACCATTATTCTCTTACGACACCACCGGTGATGTTTTCGATGGTGCGAACAAATTTCGAGTGATTTTTTCGTCCAAACATTAACAATAGTGTACACGACACGCGTCCGTTTATGGGTTAAACCGAAAGAGTATACGCAAACAGTTGAGGCATCGCTATTATTCATATTTCCCTCTTCCGCTCTATTGTTAATTCACCGAGTAAAAGTGTGTTTTCAAAGATCACACGTCCAACGACGATGACGTTGTTTTATTATTCAATCGAGAGTTTTTTTTCCCCCATTTCTTCTAAATATATATATGTATAAACAAACCACTTTTCACTTTCGAGAACCGTATGAAATTCGTGTAAATAAAACGCGCTTCTCCTATGTGTTACGCGAACGACACGATTCGGGAGGTTAATTTTTTCCCGGTATAAAACCAATAAACAACGATTATATTACACTCGCGGTTGCGGGATAATCGAAAGCCCTGTAAACATTTTAATCCACTTTTACTTGTCCCATAATAAATCTACAGCTATCGGTAATATATTATGGCGCGTTTGACACCGCACGCACACCCTAGTGTAGTTGAGAAAAACACGTTCGCGCGTACCTACACTATACTACGTATGCCGGCATTTGTCCGGCACAACTTTTCCCCTCGTGATGCAGCAGATCGGAGAGTGGAGTTATTCAACCCGATCAAACGGAACGCGTGGGCAACTTTGACGACTCGCGGAGGAGAGGAGAAAAAAAAGCAAATCCGAACCCGCCGAATCCGCCGTGTACGGGACACGCATAGGTCTCGCATAACGTGGTTTTGGCTCGGCGTGTCAAAACGTGGGCGGCACAACATTTGAAATGCGCGTGGATTAAATTATCCGCTGGAGCATATGATTATACGTTTATACGTATAGGTGCACGTGATGATGTATAGGCCAGCCAACTGAAAACATGTTGAACCACGTATGGTTTCGACACAGTAGTCTCGATATAACAGTGGGAAGGCGTTTGCATGACGGCTCTATACACACATAGTGACTTAGGGATTGGTCAACTAAATCTGGAGACAGCGATCGAGACGAGAATATTTATGGACTCCTTGTGGTTTTGAAATTCTCGAGTTGGCTGTATAAAATCGGCTTGCGTAAACTATTCAAATGTATTAAAACACTCGTATATATATTTTATAAACATAATATTATACATGGATGTTATATATCGTCGTGTGTCAACGGTGACAAAGAAGGCACGACCAATGTAATGTGATCAAGTAAACGGTGATCACCGTCGGCAATTTCCCAATCGGCTTAATAATACTACCGGTATTAGGTATAGTAACGATAATGGTAGATATGTATTGCGCGTCTAGAAATATCGGCGAGATGAAATAACTTTGTCCGGAGAGGGAAAGAGCAAGGAGAGAGAGAATGTAATTATATTATTCCGATGGCTCTGGGATGTTCCTAAAGTGCGATTATTACGTTACTCGTAGGAGGATCTATGTTTATTACTACCTCATCAGCATATATTATTCAATAATGCAATCCATCCTACCTGATTTGATCCTTTGCTTTCAGTGTCGACAGCGAGTTCTCACACAATATAACACGTTCGTAAACTTTTAATCGCATTCGAAAACAACGTGATATTATGATAAATCAGTAATTACGCGTCCAGAGAAATACTAAATATTTGATCATTGCAGACTTTGAGGATTCGAAAAACATGCACGATATACAAACAAAGTTTACTACCAAAATGCAAAAGCAATTTTATTGAGATCTGTCGATGCGAACAAATCTAACAAAATCAAATCAATCTACTGTTATTGTTTATACGTTTCATTATACGAATTCAAACCACGAGAAAGAGCGCTACAGTATAATTTAAAATGTATTATAACGAGATTACCAATCGTGACAAAACGCCGGTGGCTATGCGCGTATACCTGTAGTAACATTACAAAACTAATTATTACATATAATTAATTCTTCGCGATGGTCCTAGTCCCAAGTAATTAAAACATGTGTTACGCGAGTTAACGGTCGTGTCCATTGAACGCAAAATTAAATGTATTTTCAAGACCGAAAAAAGTATTTGAAATTTAGCGATTATCAATTAAAAAAATAAAATAAACTTAAGATTTCGATTACGGTTCGAGACGAAAACAAAAATAGAACCGTTGACCTCGATAAAACTGAAAATTGACCGGACTACATTTTATCGAAATTCTCGTTATATTTTCTTTTAGAACGCGAATGTGTATATCAGCTCGTAAACGTAATACATACAATTCGTATTAAACATAGCACGCGGGTAATTTACTATAATTGACCAAAACCGAAGAATTCCTCACAGAAGAACGTGTTTAGGTCGACGACACGAAACGTATAATATGGCGGATACGTAAAGGCATTGAAATATAATTTCCTGTGACATACATCACGGCAATGTCAATGTCAACGATCCGAACTCAATAAACTCAATGTATGCTAATGACATTACGATAAAACAGTGTTTATAAATGAATAATTGCCGCTGAATGTCCAAAATAGTATAACGAACATTAAAACACAATGTACACGTAGAAAGTGTTATCTCTTTATAATCGGATCGTAACCCATCGGTCGAAAGAAAAAGAAAAAAAAAACCGTTTTAATCGTATTTTCAACGCGAGTCGATGGGAAAATAATTCCGGCGAACGCGGAGGAAGATCATACTCGCGTAAATACTTTTACAATAATTATTATCATCGCGTAAGAGTGAAAGAAAAAACGTGAGGTATTTTTTTTTTAAATTAAAATTGTACGCTTACCGTTTGATTTCTGCACACTCTTAACGTTGGTTACCGGCGTAGTGGGGACCACTCCTAAACTCCTGTAGCCCTCGTCCGACACTTCTGACCCGCTGTCCGTGCCGACGGTGTCCGACTTCTTCACGGCGTCCCGGTGCGCGGAATGCGATTTCTTGCGGCCGCCGGCGGTCGACGGCGGACAGTCGTGAGACGCCACCCTGAGGCTGTCCGAGACGCGGCAGAACGGCGTCGTGTCCACCTCGGACTCTTCCTCCCTGACGGTCGAATGCCGCCTCTCGATGGCCGTCACGGGCATGGGGTTGAGCACGTGGTACTGCTCGGTGCCGCGGAAGTTGTCGGACACGCGGCACGTGGACGACGTGTCCACGGTCACGTCGTCGCGGTCGTCGTCGTCGTCGTCGTCGTCGTCGTCGCCGTCGTGGTCGCCGTCGTCGTCGCCGTCGTCCGCCCGCGCGTTCGCTCTGGCCGGCACTTCCCACTGCTTGTCCGCGGACGATCCTCTGGACAGGCGGTCGCCCACCTCGGCGGCCAGCTCGGACGTGAAGTTGAGCGATATCCTCTGCGTCGGCGTGTCGTCCACCCCGCCGGTGTCCCGGCGCGCGGTCGACGGCGAGCGGCTGCGGTCGTTCGCGGCCGTCCGATGTCCGCGGTCCGGCACGGTCAGACGCCGCTCGCAGCCGCCGCCGCCGCCGCCGCCGGTGGCCGGCGGCATCGGCGACACGGACCGCTGTTTCCGTCTCCCCGCGCTCGGCGTCACCGACCTCGACCTGGACGCGCCGTTTTGCACGCTCAACAGGTCGGCCCGGGGCGTGGGGCTCCTGCTCCGGCGGCCCGCGTCGGCCACGGGCGCGCTCAGCTTGGCGACCACGGCGGACGACGTCACCCGCGGCGACGGCGATCGGCTCCGGCGGCGGCTGGCCCGCTTGGCCGTGGCCAGGCCGCCGGACGTCAGGCTCAGGCCGCCCGCGTAGCCGCCGTTGCCGCTGCTGCCCGTGCTGGACGTGGACGAACGACGCGTTCTCGGCGGCGATCTGTATCAATCATTCGGACCGTAATATTATATTATTTGCTTGTCGTTATCATCACACGACGCGAGCTGCTCTGCGGCGAGAGATTGCGACGTATTGATGCAACGGTATGGATTCGGGTCCCGGACCGGGCCGGCGAGCTAAAGAGTGCTGTTTATGATAATAACGTTTGTACGTACAAGCGGGCCGCGAGCTGAGACGTCTAAGGATTTTTATTTTTTGTAATAAAAAAAAAAAAAATAATCAAACAGCATTTGACGAAAAGTTAATTTAAATTTGTATTTTTATTTCTTTTTCAAAAATGGACGAAAAACTATAATAGAAACTTTTAAAACAGCACGTTCAAAATATTGCCATAACGCTTAGCTTGAATATAATATTATAATGGCTGCTTTATGACCCAAAAAATTCTTAGGCTCCGATCCGGTCCTGAGTTTAATATTATAGTTCGGTATTTTAAAATATGCCCCTCCCCCGGGCGGTATATTTGTTAACATGGCACTACATATTATATTCGATTAGTTATAGTTTAGGAATACACGAGATTCATCCTGAATATTTATAGTTAGGTAACTACTGCGCAAACAATTTTTCGAATTTCGGCAGTAAAAAATAAAAACGACGAAACGTCCTTTATGTCTTGGGAATTTTAAATACGGGTTAACCTTTTCTGTAATCTGAATCTCAATTGGCACTTTGATTTTATGCTTATCGCTATAGTCACCCGACGGTTATTACCAACACTGTGTTAGTTTATATTATTGCAAATGCGTCTATTTTCAGAAATTATACCTATTGCGATTGTTTTTTATTTACACGTCGTCGTGTCGAGTGAGATTTCTAAAGAAAAACATTTAATCACTGGATAGACGGAAACGTTCCGGTTGAATCAAGTTGAAAAAAAAACCGATTGAAGTAAATTTACTCTTTCTATACATAACATTATTATTATGTATATTATAATGTACATGCCTATATGAATAAAATACTGCATGCAAATTCTACTACATGCTTAACTTATTATACAAACGTACATAATATATAACAAAGTACTGACCTTTCGTAGTGTACTTGGGCGTGCGATAATTCCAACGTGGGCCCGCCACTTCTGACACCCGTCAGTTTTGCAGACACCGGCGCTCGATGAGCTATTTAAGTAAAATGAATAGAAAAAAAAAATAAAAAATAGAAGCTAAAAACAATAAAACTACAAACGCATGACCAAATCTAACTACGACGCTACAACACAAATGTGTCCAGTGGACATTTTACGCAAGAATCAATTTCTTGACAAATGGCCTACACTAATACTTTATTGCTGTTGACCTTGAAGGAAACATTAGTTTTTTCCCTGCCGCCTATAAACTACACTAATACGTAGGTACATAAATACGGACAAAACGTAATAGCGGACGGCTATTACTAAGTGTGAGTGTGTGTTGTTTAACGGACAAGATATATTTTTCCTTTCCATTTTTTTTTCTTTTGTTTTAGGCACAAGTGGCTTACCAGTTTTGCATCGACATGGATCGTGTTTGTCCAAGTAATGAGACAATGTATCCCAGCCGCCACCTACTCTGACCATAACGTGACTCCTCAGTATCTGTTGGAACGATTTGCGCGCGCATTAAATTAAAAATATATTATTACACCAGTGCAGTGGTGGAATTGAATAATAAATTTATACGTTTTTACGTAAAGACTTACCCTGACAAATATCAAGACTTTAGTATCGCCAATACGGTATTTGCCTTCGGATTGTCTGATCATTGGGAATTGGGTCGGACACTTGCACCTTTCCACGAGATCTCGTACCTAAAGAAAAAAAAATGGTAATGTACTTTGGCTAGTGTATGTAAAATAGAATAACTACAACAAAATAATGGGACTGCGATGAGATTTTGTGGGCACGGCAACCACGCCGAACACGGTAATTTGTATTTGGCACTGACATATTACGCGTAAGTTTCCCAACAATCTAGTCTATGGTGAATCACTCATATTAGAAAGTACTCAACTGGAATTCGTAGAGTTCAATTTCATATCAGTGTCCGAAAAATAAATAGCATAATCATAGTGAACAAATCTAACTAACCAATTTTCATTTTTATTTTTTAACTTAGTAAAATAGTATTAAGTACGACTATTTTGAAATAAATGAAAAATTTCAAAAGAGAAAATGTATTCAATCTTGTATTTAAAATATTAGTTATTATAGCAGTTTAGAAGTTTTCAAAGTTAATGATAGAAATAAATATCACTACAAATTGTTTGCTTCTTATTTCATTCGTTCTAATACATATTAAAATATTTAATAGTTTAATCTACAGTTAACAATATAATAAAACATAATTATTATAAAAATCATAGTCATCGCGAAGATTCTTTAATAAAATTTAAAACACCTACTTATATTAAATATTTCCTACTGGCATGAACATTAACTATACTTTTTATAACACATTATAGAAAAGTACCAATTAACTACTAATTTCTTTGGCATATTTATTGATGAACGGTAATTTTAAGATAACACCATTACTTAAACTATAATTTGTGTCTTGTAATCAGTCATCAAATAACAATAACACATTGATCGCGAGATAAAAATTAAAAAGAAAATAATAGAAATTAACTACCTACGTGTAAAATATATATAATATTATATTATACAATAATAAGTAATGACTATCAACCCACAACGCGATTACCAAAATAACTGGTTTTACAGTATTAACGTTTCATAATTCGATTACTTTTTTCTTTTTTTTTTTTGCCGTATCTATGAGTATTATCTTCTTATACGATTTATGGAACATAATTATACATATTATTTAGATTGACGTTTTCCATCCAATGTCTAATATGTGCCGATGTTTGTCATTGAACTTTCTTAGGCGATGCCGCCGAATTGATTTTTAATTAGCATTATAACTGCGCATTGCACCGAATTTATTCTTGTGTCATTGTACTAAGTTTTAATTACATGTATGTGTTGTATCAATCACAATCCAACTGCGTTCGTGTTGTGCCCCAGGTAGATAAGCCACACCGGTGGCTAAGGTCGGCAACTTCTTAACGCTTTGTTTTGACTAATTCGCAATGTCACGCGTTTCCTATTTGTCCAATAATAATCAAGGTTATGTGAAGCATTCACACGGATAGAAGAATCTCATTTTGATCCATCATTTATGATATTAGAAAATAAAACAACTAAAAAACTTATTGAATAGTTCCTAATTACATTATATAGCCTACTTGGATAGATAACGAATTGAAATTTATTTGGTATTTTGAAGTAATGAAATTTAATTGCTTGTACCTACCGAAGTTGAGCAAAATTATACAGTAAACAGAATCCTTCTTAAACGGCGAATTTGGAAATAGTCAAATTTGTATTTCATTTAATATGTATTCCTAACTAAATTACAATAAATCAAATATGTATAAATGTGTAAGTGCCTATAGTGTATTTCAGTCAAAAAATATATTTTTCAAATTTGTTTACTGAGTTTTACTCAATCAATGCAAAAACAACAATAAGTATAAGTAAAATGTATCTGTGCTAGTATACCTATTTTAAATTATAATTCAAAATAAAGGATTTATTTGAAATTAGTTTGTACACTTTTTATGAGTGTAACTATGTTAAATAAAATAATAAGTTATACCTGTCATGAGTAATGATAAGATATCTGTAAATAATCATTGTCTAATTGAATGCGAATGTCTATTCAAATACTGAGTATTATGTATGTAGGTACATTTCAGATATTATTTTTATAAATAAAATATTATGTTTTTATACGTAAATACTCCGATCATCTCCCAAAAAAATCTATATTTTTTTCTTATAAACGCTTTTAATCCAATATTATTAAAACAATAAGCTTAAAATTAGGAATGTAATTTCGCCAGTGAATTGTGCACCAAACACTATAATTTACAATATATTTCCGTTACTTTATCCCACTCCTATCTTATTGCTAAATGTGACTACACTTTCAAATACTTAATGTCTGTTTCTCGTTTTATTGTTAATATTTTTAAAACATAAACATTTCACTTCTTTTTTGTGGTTGTATATCATATGACCACAGCACTTCTCTATCTATTAAGTAATCTATTTAGCAATACATTATTAGTTTTATAAAAATCGAATGGATATGAGATTTTTATTTTAAAAATATGATTTCATATTATTGTCGTAATAAAAATAAGTCTTCAGAAATCACAAATCGATGCCATAGCTGTACAATATGTGCATATATATTATATAAGTAGGTAGTCATAATTTTAAAATTAAAAATAAATTTAATAAGAATTTAAATAATATGTTGTAACTATCATTGAATTGTTGAAATATTTTAAATATACGAGTATATAAAGCACACTACCACTTGGTACAAAATAAGTTTCCTTATTTATATAAACAAGTAATAAATATACATATAAATTAAAAATATTGACATAAAATAAAATATATATCTGTATTTACACTTACCATTTCATCTAAGCTTTTTAAGTCGTTAGTAACGATTTGTGGCAATGGGGCATATTCGGTTAGATCTTCCCCATCGCTCAAATCAGTGTCATCACCATCATTAAAATCAGTTCCTTGTGAGAATTGCCCATATTTTTTATCAGCTGCAATTTCTCGATCAATCTGTCGTTCCATTTGCACTAACATTGGAGCTGGTACACCAACTCTAGCACCACGTCTGGCAACCTATAAAACCAAATTCAATAATTATTTAACTCTTAAATTATTTGTATTCGTTACAATAACTTAATAAATATTTACCTCTAATAAACATAGTATCACGTGTTTTTCATTCTTACGCATTATAAGATCATCGGTTTCGAACAGTAAACACTCGAACACACCAAGCCCATTTCTGCACCAAGTAATGAAATTAGAAACATTGTCTCTAGCAAAAAATGTGCCTGCTTTAGCGCCGGGTAAATATCGTACGGCTGGTAACTGAAGAACTATGCTTGCAATGCCGCTAATATTAGATTTTCCAGCGGCTTGTCTTCGATTTACGTGTTCCTCTGCATAGTTTCTTACACAATTTGAGTGCTAAAAAAATAAAATTTAACATTATTCTACATGCAAGATTTCTCTAGATTTATTTTTATTAGTATTATTTTATTTAAAAAAGCAAAAATATTTATAAGCAAATGGTCAAATCTACATTTTTTTAGTTAAAATTAAAATTGTAATTTAAAAATTGAATTAAAATGTAATAGGTACTTATATTTTGATTTATAAATATAACTATATATTATACATGAGGTGAGTGTGTGTATGTAAAGAATTTTACATGTATATACCAATGTATTGATCATTTATCCATAACTATATAATTACAAGTCAGATAACGTTTAAATAATAAATGGTGTGTTAAGTTTTCATTGTTTATACTTAGTTATCGATATTAACATTTTTAAAAAACATATCAAACAAATATATTATATAAAATTATGAATAAAATTAAATAATAATTACAAGGTAGGTGAATATTGAATTAGAATTAAAATAAACAAAACGAGACTCGTTCTACAACCATTTTCCGTCAATCAGATATTCAATTTAATATTTTCTAACAAACACCTACGTGGTTTCTTGTAAAAATAAAGTATCGAAACTTTAGATGAACCTAACCATGTTCCAGTTTGTTGCGTGTCAAGGTCGATTATTAAAGTACCTATAGTGATCATTTGGTTCAAATCGATCGTAGGATAGCATTCACTATATTGGTATTACCATCGATGCAGTTAAATACAATAAACCGTGCGAAACACTCGTTTGGTGTTAACTAAACTTGACACCTAGTGTTCAATAACATGTCTGTAAAAATACAACATATCTGTATTCATTCACTATAATAATCATAACTGTACTTAAACCAATAATTCAATTTATTTTTTATGTAGTTCGAAGATAAAAACCGCCGAGTATACCTACTGATAAATATCAAGGTAGTATATTCAGATAGATAATGATCATCGTTACATCAATGAATAAAAAATATATTATACAATTTGTTTTTAAAGTACAATGCAGATCAGAAATATCAAAAACTTTTGTATTTAATAGTACATTTTAAATTGAAAATATGAAAAATACCAATATTTTATTGACTACTAAATAAAAAAGGAAAACCATAATTTAAAATACATAATATTATTTTTAACATCGCATGAAAATTATATTGCAAATACGTGCTATTTATTTAGGTCAATCCATTGTTATAAATGCGAGGCTAAATTTAAAAAGGCTTCTACAATCTTTTTCACCCTAATCCGTGCATGGACGTTACTAAAAGTACTTGAACTTTTAACCAGCTCATAACTAATCATAAAAAGAAAAAATAAGAAAAAAAAATTAATTATTAAGAATATCGATTAAGTGTTATGTTAACTTCATTATCACCAAATTATTTATTATAAATTTAAGTAAAAATAAATACTTGTATTTAAGATTATTTCTCTACTATACAAGTCTAATATTTTTATTTTTAAACTTTTCAGGCATTATTAGAATTACCAGTTTATCAGTAACTGTATTATATACAATTATTGACATGAAAAACATAATCAAAATTTTACCTAATCACGGTGACTGTAACAATACATAGATCAGAAAAGAGTAAAACATTCTAATAGTGACGATCTACATATTGTTCTCTCGGTTAATTACCATTGCTGTATAACATAACAAAAATACATATATATATATATATATACTAACTGAAATGTAGAAGATATCTAGTCCTATTCTGGTCGTGTTTTATTCTAGGTTCTAGGATATTATTCAACTCGTATTTTATAAATCATTTTTACTAGAAATTTATTTGATTTATCGAATAGTCTTAACTCTTGATAATACCAATATATAATTTATATAATGGGACATGTTAATATTTACCTTATAACTAGGTACAAACATCTTATGGGAGTTGCCAATGATGACTGACAGCAATATTTTTCTTTTCAAAACTAAAAACTATACTGTTATTCAATAATTGTATTTATATTCAGTAATAGAAAACGTCCACGTATATACAATTTCAGAATGGCGATGAAAAAAAACAATGTAGAGCAAATCGAATTGCAACAATAATCAACCGTAGCCATTTACTCAGCAAAAATTTAATCTGAAACCAACTTGCGTTGAAAGTATCACTCTTTCTATTTTTCCTTAAATACATAGTTTTCGTTTCGCCCAAACTATATAATGTTTCTCGTATATTTTAGTCAATTGAAATATAGGTATGACGCTTTCCAATAAACTGAAAAACGTTATCTATCCTTCCGCGGCTGCCGGGCACAATGTGCTGCCAACAACCAAAACGAATCAAAATAATTTATTTCCATATAATTAATACTATAATTTTTGTTTATAACTAATTGCATTAAAATTTTTGAAAAAAAATAATCATGTATCTAAATAGGAGTTAATATAAAAATAATCATTTGTAAAGTTTGTTTATTAATATTTATAGAAAAATTCAAATATCTTTTCAATTGTTAAAAATATAACGCATTTAACTTAATATTATATTGGATTACTGAAATGTTTACTTTCGATACCTTTTGAACCCGAAGCGTTTTAGTTCATTAAACAAATTTCTTTTCGACCTTTACACTTGAATGCAATATGCAAATAATCATATATACAATATACATGTTAGTTTGACCGAGTATTAATTCTGACCCGAATTCAGTACCTATATCCGAAAATGTTTCTAACACTCATGAAAAATAACACTGATGATTTTATCAGTTTCGCATCGATAAATAGCAAAAGAACAAAGAAAACATTTATTAATTTAACAGTATAAAAATTGTTTAATTGAACACTTATATTATACAAATTATATGAAGCAACAATAATTATAATATTAAATGTTTTATTAATATATATATCAAATGTTTTAGGTACGTTTTATTGTATTTATTGTTATTATTATTTTTGCTACTTTAGTTGCAGTTCATTTAACTGTATATGGGTTAATAAATGATAATTAAAAATCTATGTTCAAAGTGATACGAAAGCCGACACTTCATCGTTGTTATAACATTTCCGGAGTTCGGTCATGCTCTGTAAGAAAAAATGATGTAATCATGGGAACTATTTTAAACGCAAACAATGTACACATATTTCTAAAGAAATTTATTTTATTTTTTTTGTATTCGTTCAATTTAAAACATAAAATAATATTAAAAATAATAAATGTAATTGAACTTTATTTTTAATATACTTTAATACTTTATAACCATAAAGATTATAAAAATTACAAACTATTTCAAAAAATGTGAGCGATTTTAAGTACATAAGCTAAAGTCGAATTTGGCTTTATAAATACCTAATAATAAAGTAATTAACTACCTAAGTAGCAAATAAAATACTACTACTAAAATAAAAATATAAAACGTATTGTCAAATCTGTAAGTACATTTCCAAAGTTGATAATTTTATAATAAAAGCAAATTACTTTCTTTTTTTTTTATTGAAAAATATGTTTAGATGTGCACTTAGATTATCATACTGAACGATTTAATACATTGATCATTTGAACATTTGATTTTTTTATCAGTCGAATAGGGGCCATTTAGGTGTTTAAAACGTATAATGGAGACCATCGAGGCATCAATAAATGGACGAAGCACGTTGTACGTGATTTCCTATAGGAAAGAGAAAATCGTGCAACAATCGTATGCAATACGACACAATATAAACTGTACGGGCAGTATGCGGAATAGAAACTATAGTTAATATAATCGATACAATTTACTAGAAAAAGGACCGAGGAAATATAAGCTTTTAAATATAATGTGTAATTGTATATCGTTGTCAATATAAATAAATATTCCATATACTATATGTGTACAAAGAAGCAAATAGTTGTATACCTAAATAGATTAAAATAAGCGATAATTTTTAATAAATTAATTTTTTACGGGTTTATTTATTATACTCGTAATTGATTTATTGAATAGACTCCAGTCAATAAGTGGTTATTTCCTCCAGTCCCCTCACTATGACCACTTAAAAGTAATTACTACGAAAAGAACAATGATAAAAAATCTGATATATATATATATATATATATATCAATTATTATGACAAATAATACTAACAAGCAATTTAATTAAATAAATCGTATAAAACATGATAACATAATTATTAAATATTGCTTACTGTATTATTAAACAACAAAACAATATTTATATTATAAAACAGACATCAAAAATATATATTTTTTACTTAACATTTCTCAATAATTTATGGTATACTTAAATAATGAATGCGCATATAATATGTTTAATCCTAAACACCCGTATTTTATAAATTTATAATATACTAATATATATATATATATATATATATATATATCATAACTCTTTGTTTATTTGGATTATTTGAAGACATCAGTACTTAATAGCTCCAATACACTTATCGTACCATTAAAAAATATTTTGATTAGTTCATATGCCTACTCAGTAAAATGTTAACCATGTACATAATGTACTAATAAATATTTTTATTTTAAAATATATAAACTCACTTTTAATCGGAATATTTGATTATGTTTGTACTAATGAATTGAGTAAATGTTTATAAATTGTATTATTATTACTCAATGTATATTTATTTTCATGTGGGTATAAATGTATTTTCATTAAAATACACTACACATAATAATTTTACTACAAAATATTATTTTATTAACATAAAACAAATTAGGTAAGGTATTGTTAAGACCATGTTAATGAATACAGATATATTTAGTAATTCGTTCTAAATCTAGAAGTAAACTTAAATAAAAGAATGTTGTACGGTTTAAAAATACTTTCCGTTAAAAACTAATGACCTTTTTAAATGGAATCTTCCAAAGAGATTAAATTTCTACATTGTAAAGTCTATGCCAAGTCCATACCAATAAAACTTGAAATTTTTAAGTATACCTACGATCTTATGGACATTTGAAATAGTTATTTAGATATTCAGAATATAAAATTTTAACATTAAGTATAGCTTATTTAAACACGATGTATACATAATATACCAATATTTTACCAAGATTTACTGTTTTGAAATAATTAGAGCAATTAAATCCCCAACAACCTAACAATTTAGATTAATATATGGTCGTGGGATACTTTATAAATAATTGAATTACAATAAATTGTATAGGTGAGTATTTTATCATGGTTAACTTCAATATTATATAACATAATCTTTAATAAAGATGAAAAAATATTACTTTACCTTACACAAAGCGACACCGGTATCGAGTCTATCCATGAAGTTGTTTACATTTATATATAACTCAGGATATAAACCATTTAGCCATTCAGCCAAATCCTCTTTCATGGCGTAAAGATATTCTTCACTGGACTTGAACGGCCGAAACGACCGTGATTCTACTAATAACGCCATCTGCAACAAAATACTTCATATTAGTATCCCATAAGTATTGAATGAAGTTTACCAATATAATTAAATTATAATATATAGTTACAATGTATTTGTTTGTGAATTAGAAATTTAGAAGTTACATTTAATCTATAATACTATCACATAATGAACTGTTAATTAAAAATTAATAATCGAACACATAACATGTTTTTTTTAATTAAATATACTCGTTCAACATATTTTTAATATGTAACAATTGTGAAAATATGAGTAAGCTAATATAACTTTTATACAAAATTGTAAGTCAATAAATCACAATTACCAAGATATAATATTTAAACTTGGCGAGTAAAAAAAAGAAGCTTTATGTGTTAATTTATTGAAATATTTATTCATAACAATATTAAGTTTAAACTGTACAAAAAATATTATATAAATTATATATTAATAAAATAATCCTTCAAAAATAATGATATATTTGACTTAACAAATAATAAAAAAAAAATGCATGACTGTAAACTATTTTATATACGTAATTTTACCCGTAATATATGTATATTGTATGACACAAATAAAATGTATGTATTTCTTCCTTATATTATTTTGCACTACTCACATTCGCTATTCATTATAAAGTCAATGAAACCATGTGCTACAAATTTTGATTATCATGGATAATTCGCTATGCTGAGTTCATACACCTGGATACCATTGTTGTCATTTTGTAATTGATTATAGTTTTTTTTGGTAATTATTATAACCATGATTATAAATATATTAAAGGGAGGAAACTACCAAAATAACTAGAGAGCTCAAAATATAAATTTCAACCAGTTAATTTTAATTTTAAATCACACTTTAACCAATTTAACCTATAAAATATGAAAATCTATTTAAATACTTAATTTAATAGTTTTTATTTGCAAAATTCAATTTAAAAAAAAAAGTAGATCACCGAAAATAGAGAACATTGGATATTCGATTTTATTTCAATCACCATACCAAAAGTTCAAGTTTTAAACGGTAGAAATGATTTATGAAATTTACAGTAAATAAAAATATAAACGTTTAAAATAATTATTTTTGTATCTAATTTTTTAGTGTTCAAAAATGAAAATAAGAACACTTTACCTACTCAGTATTATATGTAATATGGTTGGTAATTTACGAAAATCATACAACGTCTTGTTTCATAATTGAATCATACAAATTACTAAAATAAATAATAATCCAAATAATTTTCCTCAAATGTTAGGAATTCTAATTAGGTTTCTCGCGTATAGAACCGAGATGCGAACCAACCGTTGAGCGACCGTAAACTATTTATTGCAATTTTTTGAAACACTACTGAAAAATTCTTTGGGTTTTAAAAAAACTTTTCAAACAAGATGCCATCTATAGATTATTTCTTTCATCAAAACTGATTACACAAAACTAAAACAACGTTACAAAACTAACAAATTCCGCACCCAACTTTGCTAAAATTTAAATTTTGAACTCTGATACTATTTCAGTTTTATATAATTTAGTTTTATTTTAATAAGAAATATTTATGAAAGTAGGTACATATATATAATTTATTAAATAGGATTTTAGTTAATTTATCTAATGTAAATAAAAAATATGTAATATACTCGTAGATTTATATTATAATAACATACGTAATTGGGTATCATTTAATCGTGTTGATGTATTGACACAATTTACTAATAATTATGTATATTACAATACTGTATTGTGCTATATATACATATTATACTGAATGACACATTTAAAGCTAATCTAGAGACATAAAAAATAAAATACTTTTAAAAGATTTCTACATTTTACATATAATTAATGATTAGACTCATATCAAATAATATAATGGTTGAGTATAATTATCTAAAATACATTATTTCAATAAAATTATTTTTAATGACTCGTATTATTTTAAATTCGTCCATTGTAATTAATGTTTAAACTATGAACACATAAAGTTCAATCAAAAATATATTTGAATTAGCTTTATGAAATCTCGTGGTGATACTAAAAAGAGGAACACGCACGTGAATTTCGGCCGTCCCACACTGTTTATAACGGACCACGTCCAAATTAGGCAGTTTTTTATGAGAACTGATGAGAATAATTTAATCGTTTGGTATAGATATTGGACATAAACGAAATTAAAGCATATCTAAAATTGTTTTCTATTTACCGTGATCATATATTAGCATGAATTGAATTTTCCCGATTATTAATTATTTAAATAATTTAGTGAATACTTTTAAAGTATACAGTTAGATGCAGTATACACATTAAATAAATGGTTCTTAGGACTGAAATTTAAAAAAAAATAACGTAAACAAACCAAGCGATTAAATTATTTTCATGTTTTAAACATGTATTTTAATGTGTTAAATAATAAAGTTCCTTAAAACCACATTCGCATATGAAAAATAAAACCTTGTCACTTTTAAATATCATTTATATGCTTAAATTCGCGTTTAAACGCATGTTAAGTATAAGTGTATTACGTAAGTAATTATTTAGATATATGCCTGTGGTAGTAAAATGGTTTTAAGCCATTTAAAACACTCTATTTCTAATTAATATTTAAAAATAATGTCTAAGTACGAGTATTATGTTGAACTTTAAAATGTATTATTTTGATCCAATTTATAAACTAGTTATTAATAAGAAATTTGGAGTAAGCAATTGATAATCAATGTATTAAATTAAATTAATTTGAACTCAGTTAATATTTTTTAATTTAACATATTAAAATGTAGGTGTCTACGATTTATATTCACAATTAATAATTAAATTTGCACTTAAATATATCATATTTCTTAGAATATTAGTTATTTTTTAACACATTAAAATACAATACAGATTAAATAATTTAGAACAACAATACTATGTATTTGAGTTCAATAGTTTACACCCAATAAATTAATTTTAAACTACTTATTTTTACTCAGAAATTGTATTAAATAATTCAATAAATCCATCAGTGATTAAAAACATGTTGAATACAAAATTTGTTCCAATTATAATAATATTTTTAACAGTAATGTAACATTTACAATCAGTTTTCAGTATAATGTCAGTGATTTAATTTACATTATATTTTATCAAGATATGTCTAATCTTTAATCACTAGTACAATGTTCATAAAATATTAAGTTATTAAATAAAATGTGTAAATAACGTAATATATTTATTGAAGTAATAAATAACTATATGAATATTACCGTTAACTACAGTACCTATACGAATATACTATTACAGAATATTTTTGTATACTCGTAGTAGACAACGTCGAAATCATAGCTAAATAAAGACTCATAGTCATAGACACATTTATACATTGTACATATTACATGTTATTTTACTTTAATATCCTGAACAATACTTATATACTCCTTTAAATAAAATATAGGTTACACAGATAGGGCAAAAATCTGCGCACGTGTGAAATCTATCCCTATAAATCAGAATTATAAGAGAAACGCGTTTTATTGATGTGCTTGCGCTCTGTTGACCAAGAGCGACACACCTCGGGAAATTTTTGCGCATTGTATTTTGCGCAATCGATAGGACTGCAGCCGGCAAAGGGAGCGCGAGAGTGCTGCACATAACCTTTTGCCGAATACTCTAACGCCGTGATAACACGAAACTAAAACATAAAATTGCTAAAAACCACGTACTGTATTTGCTATTTCAACTTTAGCCTTTGGTCGTCATGCACCCACGCACACACACACACACACACATATTCGTTATAACAATAATATCTAAAGTATATTGATCTACACAACTATAAATTATATGAATCACAGCGCTGACCCGTGGTTGTCAGTATACTAACTCGACGCGTTTAAATCAGGCAATGCCGCAGATTAATTATCGGGGTGAGCAAGGAAATAACTTTATATGTTTGAGGGTCGACAATAATACCTAACAAGACACTAACATACAAGTCTAGAAAATAATATTCCTTTCTCTCTATATGTATTGTATATACTATGTATAACTTACGATTTGTGTCGTGAGTAATATTGTAATTATTTATAAAAAATAATAATAATAATACGCCCAAAGCGATTTGGCAATTAAATTAAGATTGAAAAAAAAAATTAAAATACCCAATAAATGCTTGTTTGAATATTTCAATATTAATCCACGTCAAACGTATATATAAAATTAAATATAAAAATATAATTCAGTCGTAGTGTTAAAATGATACGTTGTTATACTAATAATTAATTTTAATCAGAATCAGGTATATTTTTCAAAAAAATATAGTTATCACGTCTTTATTACTAACCTCGGTAGTTGTTGGACGATTGGAACTTCGTATTCGGATTTGAGCGGTTTCAGAAGTTCAATAACTCAAACACAATGGTAAAGATAAAATGTATACTACGAGGCTTTTTTATAGCCATATTATCGGCTATAAAACGTAAACTACATAAATATAATAACAATATATCACCCTAGACTGTAGAATACACTGTGCCGTAGTAATAATAAAATATAAGCGAAACGCGGACTGTTATTTAATCGGCGCGTGTTTGTGTAGTAATGCAGGGGGAAAAGGATAATGAAAGAAAAATATGATGAAAGAAAGAAAAATGCACGTCAATATAGGCGTGATGGAAATGGGCGAGATAACAGCGCCAGTATTTTAGCTGGGCGAGGAAGGAAACGGAAATAAATAAAATGTATAAAACGGCGGACGAAGCTGTATACGCGAACAGCGCGTTGTGCGGCCGATATCGCGATTGTGACTGCCGCGCGTTGGGTCCCGGTGCTCGGCACGTTGTATTATCTACGCACGCCTTCCATCCGAAAACTCATGGTCGAACGACGGCGGTGGCGGTAACGACGGCGGCGGTGGTAGCGGCCGCTACAGCAACCCTACCCCAATCTCTGGGACGCAAGACGCGCCCGCAGTTATAGTAAAGATACACTCAACATCCGTCGTCGGCGCGCGTTTTATTATTATTATTATTATTAGTTTTATTATTATTATTATTATTATTATTATGCATTTAACATGTTTGCCATACAGTCAGGTGTACGCGCTTGCTGTTTCGACTACCGCCACTGCCACTGCTGTTGGTCTCACGTGGCGTACAACGGCCGGCCGCTGCAATACATACGGCATGATAATGTTGACACAATAATATAATAATAATGAGTTACTGGTTTATTTTATGCACAGGCCCCCGTGGACAAATCGCACACAACTGTGTAGACTGTGTAGATTAGGCATATAATAGTTATATAATATTAATATGTATTTTAGTGTAATATATTCATACATAATATAAACTAATGAAATAATTGGTATACGAACTAATAATAATTGGTATTAACTTTTCTATTGAACCTACCTATATTTTCTTCTATTTGAAATTTTCATCGATATGAAAATTATTAAGTTTGCTTGTACAAGAGGGGCGGCCGTCCGGGGACCAGATCTTTCTTCGTTGAATTTTTTTTATAGATAATTTTATAAAAAAAACCAAATATGTGCAATATTATTTTTATTTTTTTTTCAACGCAGAAATACCAAAAAATCAGTTTTAGAAGAGGTTGCAGCACCACCTACCGGGTCCAATTGTGAATCTTGACCATCCAGGGAACCACTCAAATATACAAAAAAAAATCATCGAAATCAGTCCAGCCTTTGAGGTGGAGTTCAGTGACATACACTCGTACAGAAGAATTATATATATTAAAATACTTACTGACCTATTCAAACACATTTTGCGCAATCTATTACTATGAGTGCAAATGTATCTATGCATCATTAATGTTTATGAAAACGAAGAAATGGAATAAAAATAGATATTATTTTCATTTTGGCATTTGAAAAGTTTCTTTGAAACTGTATATAGTATATTTTATGTATATAAAAATAATAATAATAATAAAGCGTTAATGCGTTAGTAGTTATTAACGTGAACGTTAATAGTTCACGATGTTTAATATAATAATCATTTAATCATCACTATCGATTTTCCAAGAATAATAATAGCGACCGATGAGTAGGTATTCGTGGTATAGTTATCACAGGTCGAGGTGTTAAACGGGGAGTGCAGTACCGTCTGGGCGGCCAGTGATTTTCACGGAAAAACCCAGAACCCCGTCAAACCGAAAATCATAAAAACGTATCATTTATACATTTTGTTACACGATACGCAATAGTCTGTGCGATTTTTCGAGCTAAATTGTCGAAAAATAATGTCACGCCAATAACGCGCCGGACGACGTGAGATACAAAATAACAAACGGGTACACTCACCTTTGATGTCGGCCATTTTGTTTTCTCCGTTCGAATTTTCACTGCCGTCTGCGTGCACTGTGACCGCGAACGATTTTCTTTCCATCGCGTTTCGTACACGATCCGGTCGGTACTCACTATCGCAGAATCGACCGATCAAAAACACTCGCACTCGCGATTGAATCCAAACCGCCGCGGTTGTTCGTTGAAAAACTCGGAAAACGCGACGACGACGACGACGGCGGCAAAGACAATGGCAACGGCAACGCGACACTGCCGTGACGCGGAGAAAAGCGTATGCGACGCTGTCTTTTCCAGACGCGGTCGTAGAAGACAACCGTGGTCGTTCGAGGTAAAGGTCGCCCGTATACCATGGTAACGTTCGGTCGAGTCGAGTGCGAGCGGATATTCACGCACTTCGCCGTGACGTGTCGTTTACTGACTGGCCGAATTGCATGCGGCTATATTATTATGGTACACCGAGAGGTAACTCGCGATACCATAACTACCAAACGGTACCGCGCAGTTGAATAATAATAATATTCGACTGTAATTGGCCGTGTGTTCACCCGGTTGACTGTTCGATCGCGGCCATTTTAAAATCTGTAGCAAAATTACATAACATATGAACATAGGCGTGCGCACGGGGGTAGGGGGGACATGGGTACTTGTCGCTTTTATTTTACACCACTGATAATATGTGAGTTCGAATAGGCCGGGTAATGTTTTCTATATTTAATTTCACTTTTACCACCCTTTTAAAGCTGCAGCGGTTCCGGTTAGGCAATTTTTTCCATCTTTACCCCTGTTGAATAACATTTTTTTAATTTTATCTTTAAACACTTAATGGAAATCTGGTGCCTAATATATTTTGTATGGCATTATGAATTTATGAATATTATGTATAAAATAAAATAAACTAATAGACAGTAGATAGAACTACAGTACCTATAATATTGTTCAATTTATGTGTATTTCAATATTCTTCATATTTATTTGTTAAACATAATAAATATTTTCAAATGCTTTTGTAACTGTTGTACAGAAAACATTCATTTTTCAATTTTTATTGTTTTAAAATTATATTTGGCGGTATTGTATTTAATATTTATTTCTTAACCTCAAAAACGTATAACAGCAGCGCTCAAGTGGTCGTAATTGGAAATGTTTTTATCTAGTTAAGCGAAAACATTATACCGAGTTTGCAAGGGGGGGGAGGAGTTGTCCGACCTTATCTTCTAGACCGTGCCAAAACAGAACTTGTTATCTTGTAGTTTTTGTTTTTAGTTGATAATTCTAATTCCGTTAAAATGGCTAAGAATTGTGAATCTATATTGTTAAATTTTTAATTTTAAATGTTTTAATTTTAAATAACGTCAAATACAAAATCATGGAGCGTGCAAAGTTACCAATCGAAGAACTAATAACGAGTTTCAAGTAAATATATCGGTTTAAAATCGATCTGTTATTATTAAATTTAGAAAATCATACATCACTTTCAACATTGAACTTTTTTCAATTTAGATCGACTAGTACTGCTGGTGATATATTTGAAAAATTGGAAGGATGGAATCGAAATGAGGCTCAGCAGCCTCAACTTGAACATTCAAAAGATCATTCACTACGTAAACTGTTGCTTCGTTCTGAGAATCCTATTAAATTAAAAGAAAAAGTACAGAACATCGAGTAAGTATAATATGTATTAAGATTTTCAGTTAATATACATAGTGTCCTATATTTATTATACAGACTTTATTACTCTCCCCTCACTTTAAATTGGTAATTATCATAAGACATCCTGTTTATGGTATGTATAACTACCGGTTATAATATTAAATAGATAAGATTTCATAGTTTTTGTTTTCATTATATTATACCAATCTAATAATTTATTTTTATAAAAATAATTTACTAAACATTTTTCCTCAGTAATAAGAAACAGCTAAATAAATTCATGGAATTAATTCAAGAAATTAGTGAAGATAAAAAATTAACAACATTTTTGGAAAAACGTTTTAAAGAATATGAACGCGACAATCACAATCAAATTCAATCAAATTCAGAAGTTGCTATACAGTACTATAAAGATGAAATTGAGGTATATTTATATTTATTTAATTTAAACTATGGCTTATTGTACTATGATACTTATTATCATGTTAAAATATATATTGAATATTATATGAAATATACTTGATATTTAAAATATATTTACAGAAGAGAAACGAATTTCAAAAACAACAACAAATAAAAAAAGAAATAAAAGACAAAAAATCAATTTTGAAAAAAAGTCAAATTCCACTATGGAAAAATACTAGAAAATATCAAGCACTGGATCACTTTAATATACCAATGACATATTCTAGTATGATTATTTTATAAGTGTAAAATAATACAAAACATTAAGTGATGCTTTCAATTATTTTATTTTATTATAGATCATATTTCACCAGAAGAATTTGATCTAGTCAAAGATATCCTTTGTTGTCTTCAGGGCTTCCCTGGAAAATACATCACTCCAAACAAATTTGACTCGCCACTAACTTTTAATATTCATACATCTGTAGGTATGTCAATATAATATTTATAACTTGATGGAATAGTTTTGAAAAACATGTGCTTTTTCATTTAAGTAATTATATATTAAAAAATTTTAATGTTCATGAATCATTTTACTACATATAAAGTAATGTAAAGTGCTTTTAATTATGTTATTGACAAAATAATCTGATTATTGGGCTTTTATTTGACTATTTTTTATGAGCATAATATTTATATGTGCAGAGAAAGCTCTTAAAATAATTTGATTTTTTAAAATTTAAATGTTTGATGGTAACAATACCAAATATTTTAAACTGAATACTATATATTAGATGAAATCTTTATTTGAGTATGAACTCATAATTTGAAGTCCTTCTTTATTTTATTTTTTTATATATTATTTTAACTTTACTTTTTAAGTATTTTAAGTGGTCAAATGAAACATACTACTAAGTTTACATATTATTAAGCGTATAATGGAAAACCATTTTCATTTTAACTTCTTTTTCTATGTTCATTTATGCAATTAACATTTTAATTTTTGTTTTTTATTCAAAATATAACTACTTCAAATAATATTCCCAGATTGAGTTTAAAAAGTTAAATAAAGTAAAACATTTTTCTTTTAATTTTGATAATTATTACTTTTTCTTAGATCCACAATATAAAAATCTTGTGCCAAAAATACTTAGACTTGCATCAGCTTATGCTATAATCTGTCGATTTTGTGAAGATAACCGTCATAGCCAATCTGGATTTGTCAATCAAGCATTAGCTTGTTATCTAAATAAATTTATACGTGATTACTTGGTAAGTTTTTGCTTATTACTTATTTTAATTTGTGAAAAAATAATATGTTGTCTATGTTTATTTATGTTGATAAAAATAGTATAATAATTTGTTGTTAAAAATCAGTTTTGATTTAGACACTTATAGTCAATAAATTTTGAACATTAATAAATAGAAAAATAGAAAATAAATAAACAAAATAGTTATATTAATATTTAATTGTTAGTACTCATAAATAATAACAAAATATTATTAAATATATTTAAACACTAATAAAATAAAATAAAATAAAGGTCTTGCCTTGAGTATTATATGTAAAAGTGCAAAAAAGTCATGACCGGTTTCGATTCAAAATCATGATCGGGTGTAAAGAGCGCACTGAACATAAAATTAAAATTTGTGAATACAATTGGAAATTAATTTTACATAGGACAAAATATTTAGTAAAAGAGATAGAATTTAGATATTGTATAGAATTATTGTTTAAATTAAATACTAAAAGTATTATTTTATAGAATTTTACAATATGCCTTGAAAATCAGCTCAAATCGGGAGAACTTAGTTTACAATCACTATCATTTGCAGCCCAAGCTCACATTTATAAAATGGAATTTGTGGCAAGAATTATTTTAACTATAACACAAGTATGTATTATCAATCTATTAAAAAAAATGGTTTTATCATGAAATATTTAAAATAAATTGTATTTATTTATAGCCATTATAATAATATGTATTATGTAGTAAACAATAAAAAAAAAAAAATAAAGAATATATTTGACATAATTTTAGGAAAATATTAAAGGTGGACAGACACTTTCAATATTACATGAAGAAGTAATTCAATGTTATATTGATGATTCTCTTAAAAAGCTTTTGTCAGGAATGGTTGAAGTATCGACTATTCCATTTTTTCAATCTTTAGAAAAATGGATTTTTAAAGGGCAAGTATTTGACCCGTGTGATGAGGTATGTTATTTATTCCTAATATTTCAGTATTATTTTTAATAAATAAATACATTTTAGTTTATGATTAAATGTGGGAACCTTGTGTTAAATGATGATACAGAAAAATACTGGAATAGATGTTATACAGTCAGGAATGAATATGTTCCATCATACTTGGAAAAATTTAAAGAAATTATTTTACGAACCGGAAAATATTTAAATGCACTTTATCACTGTAGTAAGTTGGTCATAAGTTATTTTATATAATTTAACACAAACAATTAATGTAAATTTGTCATTCAAACCTAGATATTCCAAACAAATCAAATTTGGTTTACAAATCTACCAGTGATGAAAAACTGATATACTCTTTATGGTGTTCTGATGCAACAAATTATCTAAAAACAATAAATAATGCTTATATGTTTGCAAGCAATAGTTTATTGAATGTTTTGCTAGTTGATTATGATCTCATGAATAGATTAAAGTAAATAATTAAATTTTACAATAAATTTTAATTTACTAAAAAAAAAAAAATTTCAGATCAATTAAACGTTATTTTTTACTGGAACAAGGAGATTTTGTTGTACATTTATTAGATGTATGCGACGAAGAATTTAAAAAACCCACTGAAAATATTGATTACAACAGATTGGAATTATTATTAGATATTTGTTTAAGAGTAAATGTTGGATCTGTTGACCCATATAAAGATGACATCAAAATGGAACTAAAAAAAGATCCTTTAAGTTTTCAAATATTTCAAATACTTGCAATCCAAACTGAAAAAGAAAAAGGTAAGGAGTTAAATAAGCAAATAGTATTTTTGAATTTGTTTTTATTAATACATCAAGTAGATAGTTAATCTATGAAGTTGTTCTTTTATCTTATATCTAAATGATTGGTTCTAAAAATAAAGTAAAATATAATATCATTGATTTATTTAACTTTAAATTATTAGTTAATTTAGAAAAATATTTACGAAGTAGTTATGATTAATGATTATTATATGTATTTTTATGTTTACTAATTTAAACCATTAAATTAATGAGAATTTTCTTTTATAAAAGTCAACATTTCTAAAAATATTATAATGCTCAAAATTAATAATTGTTACAGCTTTCTAATGTACAACTAGATGATTTAATTTTAGTTATAGAGTATTTTAAAAAGTACTGTATAATTGATTTATATTTTTAATTTGATTTAGATTACACAATATTTCAACCTCCTTCAAATTTGTCGGGCATTCAATCATTTTGTCTAGGATTAACAACACAATGGCCTGTTTCTTTAGTATTTAATGAAACAGTCATATCAAATTATCAAATGTTATTCAGATTGTTATTGTTATGTAAAAATGTAGAACGTCAACTTCTTAAGTAAGTCATTTTGCTATAACACATAGTGTTATCTTATTTTTAAGGTTAACAAAGTTCAAGAACAGTTACACATTTCCTTTCAAGTATAATACTAAACTTAAAACTTGAGTTGAAACATTGTAGGCATCACATTTTTTTTTGCGTGTTTGTATAACATCTATAATTCATGTTATTGTATTTGATTGTTTAACAATATACTTATTAGGATTGTCTTACCCTGAAAAAAACATGAACTAATAATCATTTAAATTTTATAATTATTAACGACAAGAATATACAACCATAATAGTATAAGATATTTTCATCACTACCAGTCCAAAAGTCCAATTAGTTTTTTCATTTGTTTATGTATTATAAAAATATTAGAGCATATCTATGCTCTTCACTAAAATAATCATAAAATATAAATATTCCGTAATAAGTGAGAATTTGATTTTGTCAAGATAGCATTATGTGTGATGATAAGATTTGATTCTTTTATAATTATTTTTATGAGAACTTAAAAGTCGTTGTGCCTCAAAAATGGTATTAGGGAAAAGATAATAACAAGAAGTAAACTCAGCTGTTAGAAATGGTAAGATCAAGTTTGATCAAAATTAGTTAAATATATATTTTAAATGGAATTCCTAGAAAAATATATATTCTATTTCATTTATGTCAAATCATTTATTACTATAAAATCTAAAAAATTTTGACTTTTGGTGAAGATCAATCTTTTTTCTCAATCAATAATGAAGCAACGAGTTCATACTTGTATTCATAGCAAGTGAAATCTTAAAACTATGTTATTTTTTCAGTTTTAAATTTAATGTATAAAAGAAAATCGATAAGAAATTGAATGTACGTATTAATGTATAATATTTGTTTAAAATTAAAATTTATATCGATATTTATTTAAAAAAAAAGCCAAACATACTTTGCACGTGGAGGGTACTTTGCACATTGGAAATTGCTTGGTCAACTATATTTGGAATGTATATTGTCATAACTTATTATAAATTTAAAAACAATAAGCAAGTCATTGGTTTTTAATTAGATTCTGAGTCTATTTTTTACAAAATAATAAGTATTTTTTATGAACTTATAATATTGTCAATTTATGAAGCATTTCTCATGCAAAAATGTCTAAAAGAAAAGTAAATATATATTATTTAACTTACAATTATTTGTTTGTTCCAATCAGAATCTAATTACTAATTATTTTCATCATTGCATGTAGAGAACTGGGGTGACAATTGTCCACTAATGTTGTATTATTTTTAATTTATATTTAATTTTAATAGAATATGGCTATATGATAAACAATTGAAAAAAGTGCCAAATTCTTCAGCAGCAACTTACAAGAAGACTTTTAACCTGAGACAAAACATGCTTTTATTTGTCCAAAATCTAGAGTATTATATGTTTGAAGAAGTTATCGAAACACAGTGGCATAGCTTTACATCTGCTATTCAAAATAAAGTATTAATATTTTAATAAAAATTTACATTTTATTATCTATATTTATCTATACATTATCCGTACTCATTTAGGTAAAAAATGTTGATGAACTATTAGATGAACAGCAAAAGTTTTTAAATCTTTGTCTGAAGAACTGCATGGTTACCAATCCGGATTTAATGAAAAGTAGCAGATATTTATTGGAATTATGTACAGAATTTAGTGCTTTTATTCTTGGTGTAAGTTAAATTACTTTTAAGTTATTATCTTATCAAAAATAAGTAATTTTAATTCATTTAACGTTTTAAACTAGACTTAAAATATATATTTGAATACTTAAGTTTGAACACCTAGTAAAATGGCTTAAAGTTGGTCTTGCTTACAATTTTGAATCCATTGTCCATAAAGTTTCTCATTTTATCAATACATTTTCTAGAATATTTTTATCAGAAGTTTTTTAAAGAAAGTTATAAATAATTGAAAAATTACATAATTAAAATATGTACTCCATTAAAATGTCAAAATATTTAAAACAACTTCTAGCAAAACACCCATAATATATGATTTTGATAATTTATTTAATTGATTGTTTTAACCAAGTAGTCACAACGAGTGAAGTATGGAACATACTTTTACTTTACTATATGTGTGGCATAAAAAACTGATTTCACTATCACATACTTTAAGTTAGTTTGTTGTTAACATCAATCATAACTCATAATTTTTTCATTAAATATGTCCAAATAACAAAGGTATATTGTTTCAGTTGCCCAAAAGTAATCGTGAAACAGATTTTGAAAAAACTATACAAATATTAGAAAACAAATTCACAGCTGCAATGATAGACCTTTTGAAATGTATAAGGAAAATGAGTCGGCTGGACAGTGGCAATATTATATACAATTTTTTATATCGGTGAGTAAATACAAAATAAAGTTAAACTTATGATCAGGGTTATAATAAACGCTATGAAATAAAGTTATATATTAAAATTATTAATTTTTGTAATATTTAGGATGGATTTTAATGGAATGTACACTGAGCAAATAAATATGGATGATACAATATTATATACATGAACATTTATTTTTTAAATACACCTAATGTACATATATTATTTTATTTTTTTATTATGTATTAATCTTGAGTTTTACTCAATAATTGTAATACTACTAGTTAAATATAATACTAATCTTACAAATAAAAACAAAAATAACATTACTATTATATAGTGTTAAATTTAAGATATTTTGTGACTGTATCAAATATCTCTTAGTTCTGTACTATATTATAAAGTACGTTTTTAATATATTTATTCTATTCGTTTGCATCTGAAAAATTCATAATGTAATTAGTACAAACATGTGTTACTAGAATTTGTTATAATTCAATATTTATATGAACTTACTACTGTATGTTATTGAATTGTGACTTGTATCTTGATTTGGTTTTTTATTCAATTTCGAATAGAATTGTTGTTGATATAAGATCTAATTATTAAGTAAGTAATTATTATTATTAGACATTTTTAATTTTAACAGTGTACCAATAATAAAAACTTACATCAGATGATTGAGCATTAGTTTGAATTAAACCATAGTGTGGTATCCCATGTTTTCTATAAATGTGAAAATTAAATTTATAAATTAAGTAAAACTTCTTGTGTGTAATAACAACAACTTGTATTACTGATAATTATCTTTAGTAGACCGTGAACTGGGTTCTTCAGTTTTCACCATGTGTTTAAGGAACTCGTCCTGAAAACCAATACTCATTTTTGGAATGCCTAATGTTGTCCCGTGTGTTGATTCATTTCTTGATTTACACACTGTACTGCTAGTCTATAAATATAAACGAATCATTATGAATTAATTAAATCACACAAACAAAAGAATATTATTGCTTTAACGAAATCAGTACATACTGTACTGTAGGAGTTCCTAAAAGCTGGATGATGAATTACTCCCGATGCTGAACTGACCAGTGTATCGGGTGAATGAGAGGAATACATAGACGATACTGATGATGGAAGTTTTTTGAATGTGTTATCTCTTGTGTTACGAGATGAACCTGACAACTGATTCAATACCAACAAGTCTCTTATAACTTCTTGTGCTTCTTTCTCTGCGAGTTCTGCACTAGATGCTCGATGGCTTGATGAAGTTCTAGGTGTGGTGTTCCGATCATTGTGAGACCAATCAGAATATTCATTTTTAATATCTTGTTTGTTGATACTTGATGCTGGGGATTTTGTCTCTTCTCTCTGAATAATAAGTATATGTCAATAATAACATAATAAATAAAAACATTATCAACATACAAGTTTAAAGAAATTATTAGTTGTAAACTGAGAAGGTAATGGTGACGTATTATCCATTAAAGATTCATTGATGATTTGACAAAACATATCTTTAGCCGTTGACTTGTTATCAACTTTCTTACAGTCTAATTTATTTGGCGACATTATAGATTTGTCATCCTTGATTAATAAAAACAATACAGAATAATAAATAAAAATATTATATAAAAATATGTATGCAAACCAACTTTTGGTTTTGTGCTCTGTGGATCAACAGTAGAAATATAGATTGATGACTTTTGTTGGTCAGGCAAAGATTTATTATTCAATTCCTGAAGTAATCTTTGCTTTCGTGAAATCGGCTGATGAATCATATGTTTTGAACTATTTAGCAAATCCTGCAAACATGTTCAAAATATAGACCACCCTAATTTAATATTTTCATAAATTGACCAAGTAAAATATATTTTAATGTTGAAAATAGAACATTTTCCTTGTTACATACAATACACATATACAATAGTAATTTGTTCAAATAAAATATAATTACTTAAATTGCATCTTAAGTTCATTCAAATAAACTTTGATACTATTAATATCTTAATGAGTTTAATTTATTTATTTTCCATTCAGATTAGAACTGTTACGGTTAAACTTCATAATTATATTTAAGGTATGTATTTTGAGTTTCCTTAAACGTTTTTTAACAAATATTTTTAAATGGAACTTTGGGTAAATTATATTTGTTTTGATTACTTATTTTGGATTTAAAGGAGAGCCTAAGAAATACTCCCTTTTACCTCATTAGAGTTTATAATGTTAGTAGTAGTTATTAATAAGATTAGTATGCTAATATCCTATATGTTTTAGAAAGATTTAACACAAATGTTAATAGTAACAATAAACTTTGAACAAAAAAAAAAAAAATTATAAATCATCAAAATATATTTTAATATAATTTTAGTGCAAAACATAATAAATATTAACTATTTTAATAGTAAACATTAAATAGAAATATTAAAAAATACATATTTTCAATTTTTATTATCAGAAAATATGCCAATATTGTTAATTAAAATAGACTCTATCTCAACTAATAAAATGTATGACCATTGGGACATTTGTCATGATATTAGTGTTTATGTGGTTTCCAACCCTAAACATTCTACAATACTTACTTATTTTCAAACAGAGAAAATATTTATCATAGAATTTACATACCGGTTTTACCCTGATGCATGATAATATTTTATACTTACTGATATATAATTGGGAAACACAAAGATTTAGGAAAAAGAGTGTTAGATGCATTTTAAATGTTGAAAACAACCCTATTTACCACTCCCTAAGTTAAATTTTAAGTAAAACAAATAATTAGATTAATATTAAAAATATAGCTTAATTAATTTTGTGTACAACACAGTATTATTAAGATAATACAAGTTTTACAAATCCAATTACTTTTTTTAACAGTACAATACATTAATTTTGGTTTTTATTTTAAGTAAAAGTTTATAAATAATGATTTTAAAACAATACTGTCTGTTTTATATCTTAGAAATATCAAATAAAACTTCTAAAACAATTTTAGTAAGGTGTTTTATTTTTAAACTTCAATAATATAGGTATCTAACATTATGTGGTTAACCAACAGATAATAGCTTAATTACTGTTTATAGGAAAGGAGTGAATTTTACTATAAGTAAACTACACAATTTACGAGTTAATTTTAAAAAAATATTACATTTATTATTTTAATATTTTATAGATATTAAACAAAAGTTATGTATAGGACCAAAGTTCTGAACAAAATTTGTTATTAGGATAACAATAATTTTATACCTGTGGAAGAGATCAAATTACTCCCCCGATATCTTCACTTTCATCACGAGGGTGGAAAACTAAATAAGGTTGCATCAGGTTAACATGTTAATCGCTATGCATATCACTTTTGGTACATGGTTCATTTATCCTCAGGGATACTACAAAAAAAAGGGATGATGCCTTTCTTGTGGCTAATGTAAAGAGATTGGAAGCACTCCTTCTTTTTATGATAGAAATAAGTTAAACGCTTTTAGTGTCTTTAAAATTATCTAAGACATAATGGTTATAATAGGTTTCAAGACATTTTAAAATTAACAATACATTTATTTAGAGAATAATTGAATACTATGATTTGATTTCCTTCTTTATCACATGTACAATTTAGTAATTCAGTCAGACTATGATAACCAATAGATCTAAAGAATATGATATCACGAGGAACTTTAAAAACAGATTTAGTTTGCTGTAAATTGATTCAAGATCAAATTTTTTACATTTCAATTTAAATGCTTTTAGTTATGTTTATAAAAATGATTTAGACAATTTATCAATTATTTTTGATAAAATTTCAAATGATAATCAAAAATGTAAAAGTAAACCTCATATAAAAGTTAGGCAACTTCATATCATTTTTCAAATTGTTTTAATAAATCTGGAGGTTGTATGTGTCTAAATTACCTCATGTGATAATTTTTGACGCATGACAAAAATAACTGTATTCTTACTTTTCTTAAGATATCTATGGTGAATACACCTATTAAAACAATTGGGTAATAAAAATATTTAAAGCAACTTTAAATTTTCCTAAAAACAAAAATACTTACATAAGAGATTTGTTGACATAATTTGATCACACATAATACAGTAACAATTAATTTTTAAGAGGTAACTTCTAATTATATGCAGGCAAGTGCCACATTTCATAGATTAGAATTTGTATTTGCATCAAACTCAAAATCATTTAAATTTTACAAACTTAATGTATAATAAATTTAATACTGTCACACAGAATTCTGTGATAAACAATTGCTTCCAATCCCTTTTAACCAAATATTTTATTTTTTATTAAATCATTTTTTTTTCAATTCATAGCACTGACTTTATCTACTATTTATCTTAATTGTACCATCACACAACCAAAAAAACCAACTAAGCAGACTTAAACACAAAAGGTATAGAGATAATGAATTTAATAGTTACCAATGGGCGGTTTCATCATCATGTTCTTATTATGTTTTATCTATTGATTTATCATATTAACTTATTGTCATATTATAGTACAGATAGTAAATTCTCTTTTTTTAAATAAAAAGTAAATGGGTCAATAAAACTCTGATTTTAGTGTCACAATTTCCATCCATTACAAACAATTATAACCCACTAACTATTTAAAATAATATGTTCATACATATAGTAAGTTGTTAACATAGTGTACAAACCATTAACAAACACCTTACAGTGCAAAACCAAGTTACTTAAAAAACCGAATGTTAACTGTATGACTAATTATAGTCTATTACATGCATAAAACAGAATAAATAAATAAGTGTAAAATAAGAAAAAGAACTATAGCCAACATGTACATTAATATATTAATAACTTTGTAAATTTATCAAAAGCAATCATAAAATAAAAAAATAACACTATTATTTAATTTTAATTATTTTTAATTTGTACATTAACTTTTATAAAGCAAAAAAGAAATTAAAAAATTATATATAAATAAATATAAAAAAAAAGAATGGAAATAATTAGTAACTTAAAAAAAAGAATTTATTTATTTCAATTTGAAAAAAAAATCTATACATATTCAAACATGATTTATTCTTACCGGTTTTGCAGGGTTGTTATTGTCTTGTGAAGTATTATTACAAATCACAGTAACATCTTTTAAATTGTTTAATGATATTGAACAAGGTTTATTTGGTGATAAATCCAATATATCTCCGGTTAATGCTTCTTTTTTTACAATAACACTATTATTTTCAGATTCTTTTTGGTTACAACCATTAATTGCAGTAGTAGTAATAGTTGCTTGATAAGGGCGTATGTCATCATTTAAAGTACTAATGGTCACCGAATGCGGAGAATTATAAAACTGCTTAAAATTAGATGTAGTAGATTGTGTTGAAGATGGAGTGTGACTAGTAGATTTAGTTGTTCCAGTTTTTAAGTCGGGCGTTTTAGAATGTTTTTGCTTATTCCATTTATGCATTTTATTCATTGCAGAATTAGACACTTTATGTTCAGATGCCAATTTAATAGCACTTATTAATTTTGTTGGGCTATTTTGTAATGGTTGTTTTTTTGGTATTTTAGGCCTGTGGAAAAATTTAAACTCAAATGACTCTCTTTAATTAAAATTAAATTACACAATTTAAACTTAAATAAAAGAAATAATATTTTTGCAATGCAATTTTTTAATAACTTGCCTAGAATCTTTTTCTTTAGCTTTTAGTTCTTTTAAAATGTTGGTAGATTTCATCCATCCCATTGGCCATAACGGTTTGATTCGTTTATTAATGAACTCAGTAATATGATGATCTATTGAGACTGATTTTTTAATTTTAGAATATGTAGTTGTCCGAATATTGATTATTTCTCGAACATAACCTCTAAAAATATATATATAATGATTTTGTTATTATTAATATTTTTCACAATAATATGGTTTATAAAAAATAAAATAAATAATGTTCGGTGGTTGAGAGGATGTCATACCCATGTATGTGTTGTCTTACAAATGTACAAAATATCAAATTGACGTTAAGTAGAACCAATTTTGTGTGTTTAGCTTAAATATAAGAGTGAAAAGACTTATTATCAAACTTACAGGTAAGAACATTATCTGTGTTTTCTCTTTGGTTTTTTACGATATTTTAATTTTTAAGTGAGTTAAGAGTATGATACATATTAATATTTTAAAATGCTCATAAATGGCTTTAAAATTAAAATATCGTAAAAAACCGAAGAGAAAACACAGATAATGTTCTTACCTTTAAGTTTGATAATAAGTCTTTTCATTATAATATTTAAGCTAAACACACAAAATTGGTTCTACTGATCACAAATTTGTTGTAACATTTGTAAGACGGAGACAACACAATATATGTAGGTATGATGTCCTCTTAATACTCAATAACATAATAACAAAGTATTACTAATACATAAAATAATGTATTAAAACTATTAAATATATAAATAGGTCTTGGCTGGAGTATTATAATAAAGAGTCCAATAATTGTTACGACCAGTTTTGAATACAATTCATCATCAGGTGTAACGAACGCATAATGAATTTAGCCAAGACCTATTTATTTATATTATTTATATACTTAATAATTTTAATAAATTATTTTATATATTTAATAATACTTTATTATTAATATGGTTTAAATTATTTTAATTGAATGATGTAAGCAATAATTTGTTAAATAAAGATATACCTAAATTCTTCATTCCAAGGAAATTTACGACGAGGTCGTTTAGGCCCAGGTTTAGATTTTATTCCATCACTAGAAGTACCATTAAAAGACCTGAAATATTCAAAATAAATAACAAAATTATAGTTAATGTTATTTGAAAATTATTTAAACATAATTCATACAGTGATTAAGTTATAATATGACATAGTGAATAGGAAATACACAATGAAAATAATATTTATAAAATTTCTAGTTAAGTTTAATAAAAGTATACAGCTTTGTCTTTATTAAACTATTTTTATTTTCTATTTTCTTCAAGATGATAAACTTATTAATACTTATATTAATTATTTGGTAGTAATTTCTCTCTAATTTTTTTTTTTTTTTTTTAATTCATTATTTAGTCATTCTTAAAACTATTTAACTATTCATCAACTATCAGTTTTCACAAATAAACTTACATTATTAAGTTGCTCAACTTAATATAAAAATATTCAAGTAAAACAATACCCAAAAATTAGCTTTCTTATTTCAAAACTCTACATTTATGTGTTTACTTAATCGTTTACTCTTTGATATTGTATATGGTTAATTTAACTTGTACTTTAACATGTTGATCGCCATATATCCAACAGCAATCATTCTTTATGATTTACCACTATGCCAAGTTCTCTAAGTTATTTTGTATATTATGTATTTCAACCAAAAATAACCATGCAAGTGATATCTTTATTATATCTAAAGAATCGTCATGATGCACATTTAAAAATTATTTTCACAGCATCATAGGAAATATACTCATTTAGAACAAATATGTTTATGGCCGCTGGCAGTCGTATGGCATGGTGATAATGATCATCTATGGACGCTGGTAGTCACAAAAATCCAAAATTTAAATAATGTAGTATGATTGCTGATGGTCACATGGCGGCCGAAGTGTTAAATAATTGTGTTACTCCAGAACACTTATATTCATTTATTAAATTTAATTATCTATTTTATTAAATGATAAACCTCTATCTACAAATCTCAAGCAACCTCAATCTAAAATATATTAGTGTACTCGAGCTAAGAATAAATTCTGAACAAAAAAGTGTTTCATAAAAATATTTTTAAATCACTTTAATATAGTGCAGATTAGGTTATAAAATAAGTATAAAACTTATTCTCTTTTAACACTTGAAATAAAAACAATTTTATTTTTAAATTTGATAAAATGAAATACTCAATAAAAAATGTAAATATAAAACAATACATACAATATTTTGTATCATGAGTAAAAATAAAAACACTATAAAATTAAAAAATTAAAATCATTTTATAAAATGCATAATATTAAATAAAATCATAAAAATATAAATGTTGTGATAAATAATAATTAATAATACATACCTTTGGTTTAAAACTTTATTACACTCCAGATTATATTGCTCAATAACTGATGGTAATACTTTTTCAATCGCAATTGTTAACCTAAATTATGTAAAATATCACATTAGAAATAAAATGACTTCCAATTAAATAAATGAATATAAATAATATAAACAAATCAATGCTTCATAATTTTTTACTTTTCAATTGATTCAGCAATTTTGGCTTCTTCACAATCAACCAATTGATTTACTTGATTAATAAGCATTTCTTCTTCACATCGCATATAACCAGCTAATTGTGCATAAACTGGTTGTGCATTAAATGGTTTTAATTCTTTTTGATATTCAAGACTAAAAAATCAATAATTGTTTGAAATAATCAAATTAGTTTTAAGTAAATAGTAGTAATTAGTTTGACACTTATTGAAATCATGTATATTAGTAATGTTAGTTTATTAGTAATGTTTATAATAAACATATATAAAAATTAAAAACAATTAAGTTATTTTAGTAATTAAATATGACACTTAACTTCAGGTTATAAAATTATTTTACATAGTTATTAACATTATATGATTAACAAATTATAAACCAGGAAACTAAAACAATTATAAAATTCAAAACTTAAAATGTGATAAAAAATAAAAAGAGTTGCTTATGAAGAAGACTCTTTTTGTTGATTAAAATATATTAGTTTTTTGAAAAGAAAAAACATTTATTTAATAATTATTAATTAATAATGAACTAAATTTACATTTAACATAAGACACTTTAGGACTGCAAGTTTATTTACATAGATGAGTGTCTTATGTTAAATGAATATGTATACATAATAAATTAGTTAAAAATCAACTTTACCTCAAAAGATCAAAATTTATTTGTTCTGAAAATATGTTTAAATTATTTTGGATTGCTATTTCAGCTTCAGTCTTAATTGATTCCATAATTTCCACTATTATTTCAGGAAGTTCTTCTACTGTATTATGAATACCATTAGATACTGGCGTATCAATACTGATAGGAGGATTTTTATCATTTTGAGAAATTTTAACATTTTGAGAAATTTTAACATCATTCTCTGAATTTGCTAAAATAATTAATAAAATAATTAATAAAATAATTATAGAAATGTTTTTTTAAAACCAAAATGAATTATTTATACTGACATGATACATTTGAAGGCTTTGAATGAGATGCATGTACAACAGATTCAATGGTATCATAAATAGAACTAATATTATTTTCTCCAGTAGTTATTTCTTCAGAAGATATGGGTTGAATATCTTTTGAACAACCTGAATATTAAATAATGAATATTATAAATAAGTAATAACATAAATTAATTATAAATAAAGTATGAATTCATACACTGTTAATAAAAAATTTTGTATAAAATGTTCAAGATTTCTTGTCCAACTAAAATCATATTAATGACATTTTTAAATATTTAAATATGGTCCAAAAAATTTCAAATCATCATCTTTAGAGGACAGTTATATAAGTAATTTGTGAACATTTTAAGTTTTAGAGCAATAGAAAAAAAAGCAAATGCCTTCAAAATCCATACTCTAATCATAATAAAACCAATATATTCTTAGCTTTATTTAAATACGAAAACAAAGAAAATTTAAAATATTTATAAATAGAATAAAAATAAACATTTTTGAAAGTCACATCTTTAAAGAATGACAAAATTAGTAATCTGTGAAAATTTCAAGAAACCATAATAATTTTTTTTTCAATTATGATGAAAAATAATCCATAAAATGTTACAACATTTTTGTAATTTTTTCCTCAATTATTAGAAAAACTATAGAGGGAATGTTAAAAATGATCCAATTAAAGATTAACTACTCGAAACAAACATCAAGTTGATGATAGAACTAACATTCTAGTTAAAAATGTAATGAGACACAACAAATCGGAAAAAAAGAAATACATAACACAATTAACTCATTACATTTTCTGCTTCCCTCAGTGTATCTAAAATTATTTAATATGGTATGCTCTAGTATATCTATATTAATTAGTGAATATAATTAAAAAAACTGAACAAATATAATGATTGAACTCATATACTGATGGTTTTGATAAAATAAAATATATCTAATTCTAATACTTGGCTTGCATTCAGGTATTTGAACTCTTTTTTCTTGAATTGATGATTTAACTATACAGATTTTTTTCTTTTTAGTTGGAATAATGGAACTGGCACTATCAGAATCAACAGACTGTCTTCTTTTACATTTCCCATTTACTGGAAGTATTGGTGGACACACAGGTTTTGATTCTTTTTCTTCGACAGAACAAGAAGATGAATCATTGGATGTTTCAGAAGTCTAAAAATATAATATTTAAAAAACATGATCAATTTGTCAATAAATAAATAACAATAGATATATTAAATTAACCTTTGTTTCTGTTACTGAATTTTTTTCTGGATTATTTGAAACAGCAAAAGTTGGCAGTTTTTCATCACTATCTTCTAATACAGAGTTTATAAAATGCTAAAATTGTCAAAAAACATACCTCTGTTTAATTAATAAAATTTTTGTATTGATTGAATACAAATTGTATATAAAAATATAGTATCAAAAATTGAATGATTAAATCATCAATAAAATTGATAATTTACCTTACGAGGCTGACTAGATTTTATTTCTTCAGAATCTTCAGATAAATAAACTTGTTTGAACTCTAAAGAACCAGAATTTACATAATAACCACCAAGTTTTGTTTCAAATTCTTTTGGCATGACTTCATCAAACTACAATAACACATAAAAGTAAATAAAAATACAAGCATATTGATTTCAAATAGAAATTTTACTAATTAAAATAATAAATATGTTTTTAAAACTTTTCATTTATGCTGCAATAAATGATATCAGACAAAAAAATTCAAAGTCAAAATACTCGATAAATAAGAAATCCATAATATCACGAAAAATGTATTATCAATTAATTTACTATGACTTAAAATGCTAATAAATAAAAAGAAAACCAGTTTAAAATAAGTGTGTAGAATAAAAATAATTATACAGTATAGGTATATTAATAATATTTAAGCTAATGAAACAAAAGTTGCCAAAAACCAAATATACTAATAGAAAAGGAGGATTAAGAAATTTATGTGAAGATGATGTTAATAAAGTTAAGGTTATAGATAACTTTTAAGTGTCATCACACACTTATTAAAATAGATCTTTTTTAATAATTTGTTACCAAACAAATGTATAAGTTATACATAACTTTTTTTAACATTTAAATAATATCAGTTTTAATTTTTAATTTTTACCACAAAAATTGTAGATAAATTAGATTTTTTTGTCCATTGGTTATTTTAATTTTGATATTTTGAATGATTATCACAACTGATAACAGTTGATTTATTATAGAAATTATAGATGAACCACTTGAACCATTGGAAAAAAAATCATTACAATAAAGGTACTATTTTGAGCTGATAATAGTTATTATATTTTTATTTTGCTAAGTCAACAATGAGGTTAACAACAATTTTCAAATGACATAATAAATAATTTAAATACTATTATGTGATAATGGATAGACATTTTTAACACACAACTAGAGAAAAAGACATTAAACTAGTATTTCTTTTAATTTCTTAATTTTTTTACTTTACTTACAATTTCAGTATTATCAATAAATGAATCATTTTCATCATAACCAGCTGCAAGTTCAGAATAGTTATAAAAGGCTGTTTTTTTCTTTTTCTTTTTTTTAACACCACTAAAACCCTGTAAAAAACAAGTATTAGTATAATAATTATGAGTACAAATTAGTATTTAGTTGAAAAAATCTTAGCTTTTAATTTTGATAGTTAATAATAAAAAAACATGAATAAACTGTATTTTAATTAAGTATGTAGTTCATAAATTAAGTAGGTATCCATTTTGTTGAGCATTTTTCTAAAAAATTAAATACTAATAGAGATAGGTAATATGATAAAGATGAAACATTTTATGAATACAAAAATATAATCTTTAATTTTTGTTTTTAATATACACTTAAACAGAATTAGGTACTTTATTTTAATAGTTTTAAAAAATATAATCATTAAAAATTTTGACATTTAATCAACTATTTTAAGATGAAAACCTACATATTTTTGTTCATAATGATCTGCCAATTGTTTTATTGACTCATCATTTTCTTCAAAAGTATTAGTCTGCTGATCTCTTCTACGACGCTTTTTCTGTAATCAAATAAAACATAAATATTATCTTGGATATTACTATACACATTTATTTTCTTCTATCAAACCATTTATTAAAATGTGATTTAAACAAATTTGAACAAAAGAAATTATAAATGTTAAAAATATTTTTGTAATTAAGGAAGTACCTAAATTGATTTATTTTGTACATATAAATATTACTATTTATAATCAATGATATTAGTAATACAGGTGCATCTAAAAACTAAATATTAATTCATTTTTTTTCTCGATTTTATGAGAACAAATTTACTGAGCAGTTACCATAATTTTCAAACTTATTTAAAGATATTAGTATATATTCATTGTTCCATTATTTATAAACTCTATTATATTTTATATAAAATTAATTAAATTATAAAATAACAAACCCTATAACCTCTGTGACCATAAAATATTTTTTAAATAGGTCTTTTATTATCAAAAAAAAAAAAAAAAAAAACGTTTTATTTGTTTATTTTTATATAGGTAGTAAGATAATTATTAACTTATAAGTAATTTATAAATTAAATTTTATAAAAGTATATTATTTTACTACTCATATAAGTATCTGTAACATTTAAAATCATAAATATATTCTATCCAATTTCTTATCAAATAAAAGTCCAAAATAAATTAAGAAATAAATTTTAATTAAAAAAGTAGGTAATGCATTAATTTTATAATAATTCTAATTATTTTCTAATTTCATACATTTTTGTAGTCTTTTTTACAGTACAAATATAATTTTATCATTAAAAGACCTAATTTTATTTTTATACAGAAGTACTAGAATGCACAATTAAAGAAATCTGTTTAGTATAAATGTTATTAAATAATTAATTGTAAGAAACAGTAATATTCTTGTTCTTATATTATGTTCTTTTAAGTTTTTTATAAAAACAACAGTTGACATTCATAGGTACTAAATTAGCTAGTATATTAAATAGTTAAATTACAAATTATTAACTAAGAGATTTAAAACTAAACATAGGTATTTGATAAGATGGTAGACAACTAATCATTGAATACATGGCTACACTGAGTAATATAATACATTATACACAACATTATGAAAACATAAACTAAAATTTCTGGTACTATCTCCATTTGTTTAAAAAATATTACATTTGCTATTGAACATAAACAAATTATAATTTTATTAATATTTATTATTTAATTTCATACACAAAATTATGAAATGTAATACATATGTGTATAAATAGTATATAATAATAAATAATATATCATTGAACTGAAATAAATCAATGAACATTATACATTTCATATAACACACAGAATATAAAAAAAATATGTAATAGGTACCTATAGAACATTTAAAAAAAAATATTAAGTGCTATAGCTTTACAATCATCATATATTTTTCAAAATATTAATTTGAATTTTTGTATTATATATCAATAAAAATGTACTACCTATACTTAATAAAAAATTTAATAAGAAAAGGTGATATTTTTTCAAACAATTAATATTATTAAGAAAACTACAACTTACAGAGTTAAAATACGAATATTTTAGTATCTAAATAAAAAGGCCCAAACAAGCAAAACAAGAAAATTCAACTTTTAATACTTTATCATTTTAATATGTATAATTAATAAATGATCAACCAAAAGTCATATAATGCTTAAATAATATCCTAATCATGTCATCATGCCTATCTAACAACAAATTATAACATAATTGTAGAGTTCAGGTAGGTAATTAATTTAATTAAAAATTAAAAACCAGAATAACAAATATAAATACAAATACAAATTAATGTAAACTAAACTTTTTAAGCACTATTATTTTTTTAAACAATTTGATAATTCATAATTAATATTCCAACAGATTCATTTTTTATTAGCATAGAAATTACCCTTAGAGGAAAACATAACTTCTTTAGCATTTTACATATTTGGCTCGATTAAGCACAGAAATAAAATATACCTACAATACTCTTTTATTATGTATATTAAGGGTATATAATTTAGCTCATCATAAATATTTTGAAAATTTAAAGGATACACAGTATCATATTAAGCAAATATTAAGATATTTAGATACTTGACCAATAAAATGGAAATGAAAAAAAAATATATCAATTATAAATAATGATAATACGTATATAAGGTATGCATCAAATACATATTTTTCCTTATAAATTGAAAAAAAAATAGAATCACCTAATTATTTATACAGTTACGATAGAATAATTTTTTATATGGGAACTAATGAATTTAATACGTAATAGTTAGTAGTACCTATAAGGTAGACATCGATTTTAACATATCTGACCGAATAGCAGACTCTTAAAGTACAGACAATAAGAAAAACAAAAATAGTTTATAATGGAAAAATGACTAGGCTATTCTACTTATTTTACAAATATATTTTTATTTCAAACAGATAAATTAATTTAAATTAAGTAGGCAATTTAAATAATGAAAATTGTGAACCTAGTCATATAAAAAAGTACATAACTATTACGAACTCTAAAAGAATAAATGCAGTTTCAGAATGTAACTCGAGAACACCGATAATAATATCGTCACTACGTAAATGTGACAAGGACTGTCATCAATAAATACACCATTCTAAATAACAGAATGAAATAATATTCACAATAGGAGGGTCGGAGCAGAGATAGTTTCGTGCATTTCATATCAATCGAAAGACGCGTCAACGCTACTGCTGTTATCATTCAAGACCAGAAAGTAAAAATTAATTAAATGGCTTGAGTGTCCGAAAAGCCATTAATTTATGCTTAGAGATAGGTACAATATGTACTTGTAGTCTGATAATGCAATTTGTGAGTACATTCTAACGTAGAATCGACGTTTTTATTATACACATACATATAAAGCCATAAAGGTATATATGAGAGTGTGTGTGTATTCGTATGAAATGAGCGCGCATTATATTGCAAACATGTATTCAATTGCATTACTTACTTCTTCGATAAGTAATTTTTGATAATTGAACACTGGGTATCTGTTTTCGGTGGGTTCGAACAAGTCGAGTTGTACTCGGATGGTTGGCGAGTGTTGAGGATTGGATTTGGTTTCCGACTTTTTCTCAACAGTAAACGTATTTGACATTATAATCAGAAAGACGGATGCACAATAATAACAACATCGACGGTCGGCCAACGTTTAGCGGATAGCACATGTTTCACGAACGCGCAAACCTACCATACATGATCGGCGACAATCACAAACTGAAACTGGCCACTGGGAATACATTATACAACACAGAGCAGCGGTATGAACCGTAACCAGTGACACCAAGTGTCCGGTCAGAATACGGAAAAAAAACGCGCTTTTTTTCAAATAAATAAGATAATGGTAGATTGACCCTAAAATAATTATATTTTATTTACAGAGTCATTCAGGCTTCGGTATAAGAGAAAGGTGAGGAAATGAAAAAATATAGCTTATGAAAAAATTCCCCCCCTAGGTATTTAAGATAGATTAAAATACAGTACAATACGATGCTTCGATCTTCCTCTTTACTTTTCTTTTTTATCATAGGGGAAACGTAATCACTACGATATTTTTCCTACCATGACTATTGTCCATGAAACGTAAGTACTATGCCGACCTCTAACCATAAATCCTAGAATTATTCTGAACTTCATAGCTCATGCCCATACCTCCATGAGTTTGTAAAGATACAGCTAAATAAATATCTTATGATAATTATGAATCATAATTTGAAAATATAACACATTAAAAAATATAAATACAAATTGTTAATTGTATCCTTTATCAATGCAAACATTAGGCAATAGTCACAATAATTGAGGTCTTCATTTATAATTATTATAAAAGAAGACCTCATATGGTCTACCAGTCTGGCGGGCGACGGTCTAGATTATAAAAATTAAACTGTTTATATAATTTGAAACATTATGAAACAATACCTGTAGAGCCTATAACATTACCTATTCAAGATAGTGCCCAAAAATCAAGGTTTACACCATAGAAAAATTACACCTTGCCAAAATATAATAAAAAGCGTAGAAACAGCCGTCGTTAAAAATTAAATGAGTGTAATCATAATGATATAATTTGTTAATAGTCAATATAATAATTAATTAATTAATTAATTAATTAATTATTATTTATATTTAATAAAGATTTAAATGTATAATGGACTGGCATAGTGGCATCCTTATAGTTATCAATGTACTTAAAATTGTAGACGAGAAACAAGTGCGGAGTTTCTAGGTGGAAACACACGAGTGTCCACGCCATCTACTAAATCAATGATTAAACAGTAGTTCAAAATTAATCCACCGTGCACGTTGAAAGCAGTATATTTCCAATTACATAAGTGATGAATATCTGTTACGAAGGAAGGGGAAGAGACATTTGCGAACTGTTCTTTTATCTTTTTCCTTATATTATTCTATGGCTCTAAGGTCCGTGCCTAAAACAGAGTAATATCTATGGTCTATAATCACGATTATAAGAATTTTTTTAAAGAACTCAGAGAACGACAGTTCTCGTGCTAATATTTATTTATCACCCCAATTAGTAAAATTATTTATTGTTTTATCATAGCGATATCACGGGATTAAAATTATTCATTGTTATCGCAGTGTGACCAACTTTAGTTTCAAATATCAAAATATTCTAACGGTTTTTACTATTTAATTGTTTTTAAAAAATACTTGTTTAGTAATAGTTCTATTCTAGTTTAGTTTGTACTGTTTGTAATATTTTATAGTACTTCGAACTTGGTAATTACAATATTACATAATCACATTTTTAATTTTAGTCTTTACTTGATACTTGAGCCAATATCTACAGTTGGATGTTAATTCTTTATTTGATTTTCATTCTTGATTCTTGAAATTTTAATTAGTTTTAGATAATAATTTAGATTTGAAATTTGAAGGTATATTAATAACAATTAATAAATACTAAATTTTTCGGTGGATTCTTTGATAAAACCTGTTAAATATTGTTTTGTGCAGGTATCATATCGAATTGTGTCTGTATATTTGTAAATGGTCTTTTTTCACCAACAAAGCAACATGTAAGTAATAACTTTATTTAATTTCAATTACCTTTCTTCTTTACATTTTTAACCTTTAAATGGTCTCTTGACTCTTACGATAAATCTACAACAGACGAATTTGGTTATCTAGTAGTTTTAAACGGCAAGTTGAATCAACTTTAGTATGCTTTACGTTAACTAATATAATATATCGAACCAACAAATAAGTAGCTTAAATAATAGTTCAATATTTTATAAGAGCTATGGATTTAATTAATAGGAACCCATTTTATCTAACTAATTATTAGTAAATAGGTAGGTACATTAATTGTTTATATTTACTTATTATATTCAATAATATATTTTATACTTACTTTAGTTCAGTTAGTGGCACAGAGTGTCATCAATTTAATTCATGAAACATCACACATTAGTTATTATTTTAATACATTGCTATACCTACTTATATAATTATATAATATTTCTATATTTATAAAACTTCCCAAATCTAACACTGAAATTCAATATACAATGTAATTTAATAAATATAATTCATTGCATTTTAAAACTATTAAGTTCATATTTATAGATTAATTAATTTTAATAAAATGAAAATTATATTTCATTAGCTAAAATTATATTATATGTTATTAGTTAGTTAGTTAATAAGTTCTTGAATCCGTAAAAAACACTTAACTAACTCTATAAATGTTATATTTCTATAATAATTCCTTAACTTTTAAGTATAACATTCCTTTTTTCAATATGATTTTTGCTCCTTTAACTAATCCTTTGAATTAGTTAAATTAAGTAAATTAGTAAATAATTGCATTTAGTTTTAATTTTAATCTGTTCTCTTAGATGATTAAGTAAGTTAGAGTATTTTTATGTTGGTATAAATAATTTTATAAAGTTTAATTTTACATTTTTTTTTGGTATTTATCTTTCTATTAATAATTGTTTTATAAAAAAAACTTAAATACTTAATTTATGATTTATATTTTTCCAGGACAATGATTAAGCTTTTTGAAAAAAATTTACAATCCAAAAGAAAATGAAACAAGCCTTCAAATTATGAAGACAGAAAACATTTCCTACCTATCAATTATCTAATTACCTATCTAAAAATATGTCTGACCAAGAATATTTTAATTTTTCTGATTCTAGTTTAGAGTTATTTGATACATTTAAACCGAAACCAAAATCAAAAACTAAAGTAAATTTTAAAAAGAAATCAAATCATAATGATATATTTGATACAATTGATTTAACTAATGAATTGGACTTAAAATTTAAAAAATTCAAACCACAAAGAAGTAAAAAAGAAAAATCTTCAAATATATTCAATAGTAATTTATCACTTTGTAGTATCAGTTCAAATTCAAATGACAGTTTTAAATCAGCTTCAAGTTCACCGTCTAAGTCTTATTATGAGAAAAATAGTAATCAAGATGTTGATAGTTTCGATAAATCAACAATAAAAGTTGTTCATAATCATTATCTTGAAAATAATAATTCTAATCCCATCAAAAAAAATTCTAAACTGAAAAACAATGATACAAATATTGTATTAAATAATGTTGTATATGAAACCTCAGAATTTCAAGATAATTTTTCTACACCAAAAAGTAATCGTATTCAACCTAGTTATCTGTCAGAGTCTGCTAAACTATTAGACCGTATCTATGGTAAAGAATGGCGGTGTGTTGATGGAGTGATTAAAAATGTAGACAAAAAAGATTTAAATGATGAACACTGTCAGCAATATAATGAGTAAGTATTATAAAATTACATTAATTTTAGGTATGTTAAGTGAAGTTGGATTACTTACATTTCAGTGCGGTTAATAATTATTGTATATTTCACATTTATAAACATTATATTTTTACTTTTATTTTTATAATTCTATGAAATTTTATTTTATAATAATTTACTAATTTAATTTCATACCTACTTAAGTATATAAATTATAAAAAATTCTTATATTGTATTAATATACCTAAAAATTTACATTTAAAAAATAGTTTCTTTTTAAAAATATAATTAATTATGATTTATTGTTTTAGACAATGTGATGATAATATTTTGGATACAGATTACAATGAAATTATAAACTGTAAGTTATTAATTCTTTCTTCATTTATTTATTTAAATTACTACATTAAAACAATTAATATATTCAATTTTATTTTAATTGTACTTATACCAGAATTCATATTATTATGACAATTGAATTATTTTTATTTCTTGTTAAATATAATTAAATCAGTCAAACATTGAAATTGTATTTTAATATGCATAAAAATATTACTAAAAAGAAAATGTGCTAATTTTATTATTTGATTTTAGTATCTTGTGAAACGCCTATAAAAAATCGTAAATATCTTCAAAAACAAGATGTTCAAAATGAAGTCCATAATACTTCAATAATTTTTGAGTAAGTTAATAACTAAAATATGTCTATTAATTAACCCATAACTACTTACTCGATTTTCGATACCAGTTCTACTTGTGTAGGGTAAAAATTTGCCTAATGTATTAAATCTGTTAAAATACATTTATTATTAAGTTATATCACAAAATATAACTTTTTTAAATTTAGATTGTTTTATTCTTTATTATTATTTATTACTAATAGTAATAAGTAATCATTAGGTGGTTAAATTATAAGGTGGTATTTATATATTTTATTTTTTTCTATAGAAATATCAATTTATCAGATGATTTAAATGATAATCAATCGAATAATGATCCACTTCGAGCAAATCTTAAGTAAGTTAACAACTATAAGAAAACAATTTAAATTATTTTTTTCGTTGTTTATCATATTTTATTTATGCATTTTTTTCTATTCTTTAAAACTATTCTTGATTTTTATTTTATTTATCATAGAAAATCCAACACATTCAAAAATGATTGCAACATTGGGGAAAAAAAAGATCCTTATTTAAATCAGCCATCAAAAGAGCTTTCAAATAAATTGATTCCAGAATTAAAACTTTCATTTTTGAGTTCTTTATCGAGTGAGTGTTAATTTTTTTCTGGTACCCAGTTTTTAAAATTAATTTTGTGTTAAGATAATAGTTATAAATTATTTAAACATATGTATTTTACCTCTATTTGAAACAATAATAATGTTGCTTGTTCAATACTGGCACAATGTTGTTATTGTTTAAAAAATAGTTACAATTATATCTTATATATTTATTAGAATAACCATTTTTCCCCTGCAACAGGGCAGGCTTGTATTTTTTTTTTTTAACAATCATGTTACTGGCCTTTGGTCTACATTTAAACTATTCTATTTTTATTGTAGATCTACATAATGTATGCTTTAATAATATCTTGAAGGTCAAATGTAATACCCTAAAGATGTATGGAAAAAGAATTATTAATAATTTATTAATTATATTCTCTAATGTTTATTACTGTCAGAAAATTCATATTCTTCATAAACAATATTTTAATTTCATGTAACTACCTAAATTGTATTGTTAGAATGTTTTTTGTGTTAATATTTAATAAAAACTTTTATTTTATTGTTTTAGAATGCAATAAGTAACTACTAATTTAAGTGAATGGAACTAGTAATGAAGATACTGAATAATAAATTACTTTAATTTAAATTATTAATTTAACTTAATTCTGTTATTTTTTCAAGTTAAAAATATTAATACTTTACAATCAGGTTTTTGCATAAAATATTAAATATTTTATGAATTTTTTATGTATCTAAGAACATTCAAAATTACATTATGAATGCATTTCAAATCGTAGCAAATTGGAAACTTATATTTAGTGATATAATTGTCAGCAATACCTTTGAAATACATATTTTATTTATATAATAATATACGATAATATTTTATTTATATATATATCTAATTTCAGGTTTTACTGGATCTATAAAATGTGATCCTTCAGCTGAAAAATACAAATTAAAATTTAAAAAAAATAAAGATGATTTAGTTTCTGTATTATTTAAGTTATTTAATGAAGAAGTATTTGATAATAAGGTAAATTCATTAAAAAGTATTACTTTTATTATGAATTAAATTTTTAACTATTGCAATCAATATTTTATATGCATTAAAACATATGCATTTATATGCTAAAACTAATAAATAATATTATTCGGTGTCAATTCTAATTATAAATTGATTCTTTAAGTTCTCATGGAATAATATATAAAATATTTTTATTTTATTTTCAAATGAATATTGAATTGTATTTCAGCTTCCAGCAAATATGAATTTCAAATGGAACGCTCGATTAAGATCAACAGCTGGTGCATGCTTCAATAAGCGTTCGGTCAAAATAATTCAAAATTTAGAATGTGAAAGAACTTCTCGTATTGAATTGTCTTCTAAAGTAATTTTTCAATACTTTTCCTTCAATAAAAATGGTATGTTTTCTTTAAGAATCCACATTTTTTTTTTTAGATTATTGATACAGCTGAAAGATTAAGAGATACATTAATTCATGAACTATGCCATGCTGCTTGCTGGATATTTAATGGTATTTCTGAAGGACATGGTCCATCATGGAAAAGCTGGGCAAATAAAGCTATGTGTAAGTTCCCTGAACTTCCTGTTATAAAGAGATGTCATAGTTATGAAGTGCAAACCAAATTTACATATAAATGTATAAAATGTGGATATAGGTAAGAAAATAAAATTTTTCTTCAATTTCTCCCACCATAAAAGTAAATTAACATACTATTTATTTCAGTTTTGGACGTCATTCAAAATCATTGAACTTGGAGAAAAAAAGATGTGGATATTGCTATGGAGAATTTCAATTAATTGTTAACAAAGCCAAAAATCCAATAAATAGTACTAATAATAATTTACCAGTCGTTTACACAGATCCATTGAAAGAATTATACAATTTAAAGGATGAAGAACCAAATTCTAAACTCCCGAAGAAACCATCAAAATTTGCTTTATTTGTTAAAGAAAATTACAGCAGGGTAAAAAGAGAAAATCCTTTATCAAAACATGGTGAAATCATGAAATTACTTGGATCTCAATATACAACTACCAAACAATTGACACCTGATGAAGTATTTAACAAATTACTTGATATTTAATAATTTGTACTTTATTGGAAGAAAAAATATTTGAACACCAGATTTTAATTTTTCTTTTTTTTTATAAATGCTTTAAGTTTCAAGATTAATTTTATTTAAGCTTATTATGTGATGTTAAAAATATTAATATTTTTATATATGTATACATTTATATCTATATGTTAAAGAAAATAATTAACATAATATTATGTAATATACTGAGGTTGTAAGTTTGTGCGCTACAAATCACATTTATAAAAATACAATTTGGCTTAAATTTGCACTTAAGTGTACTAAGGAAAATCTTAAAATATGCTTTTAAAACGCCTTAAAATAAAACATTTTGAATATATAATGAAAATAAATGTAACTTTAATTTTTGGTTATTTGAAATATAAATTAAATCGGTGCTTTTTTGCAAGTTGCCTCCTACAAATCTTCATCAGAGTATCAAGAAGACTTGTATTAGTTTTCCTTTTATATGAATGTTTTTATACATATTTTAATTTTTAAAAATGTACTTAAATTAAAATAGGCATGGTTTTATTGAAAATGTCATTAATATGCCCATAAAAAAAAAAAATACTTACATATATCGAAAAAGAAAAAACCTCTAAATAAGCATAATAACATTTAACATTGTAGCATCATTGTTCACGTGTATATCTAAAATAATATTATTATATACCTTATATCTAATAATATAAAAAATGTTGAGCGTGATTTAAGGCTAAAACTATCCAGATTTTGACACTCGTGGGAGACAATCAATGTCAAAAATCACAATTAATTATGTTTTCTATAATTATTTATATTTTTGCACTTTTTAATTTGAATTGTAAATACCTTAATAGATCATATTTCCACATAAGGCTTATTTTCCCCTCTTTTTTTATTTTAATCCATATTGTTCTTGTAATTATATTAAATCTTATAACTATTATAGTTGTTAATATTGTAGAGGTATATGTAGGTTCATGGTTAATGCCAAAACCTATTAAAATAAATAATGCATTTTAAATCAAATTTCCTCATTTAACTGCAATTTTAAAATTATGAAATAAAAATTGATAAACAAAATTACATGGTATGTTAAGTTCCACTTATTATTAATTAAAATACACGTGCGAGTATATTATGATGTATTACTGTGCGAAAAAAAAATTACCAAATAGTTATAATACAAAATTAATGAAAAAAGGAAAACATTGTAAAATAACAGTTGAATTATCAATTATCCTAGATCTATGTTTGATAATTGTATGTTTTGTTGAATGTTTCGTGCCATAAAATATGATGTATCATCAATGCTAACTGGCTCTGGAACAAATGGAGGTTCAGTTTTTAAGAGATTATCCCAGTCAATATTTGAAAATAGATCAGTAGATGATCTTAAATCTGAGCCCGAAAGTCTTTCATTTTGATTTATTTCCATTAAACCATCAATTGCTTCCATTGCTTCTCTGGACAATGTTTGATCTTCAGATGGCCATTCTAATTCTAAAAATTATTTAAACATTATAAAAAGCGCTAGTTTAAGTATAAAATATAAATTTACCGCGTCTAAGAATATCTTCAAATATCTCTTGTACAGTGTCACCTTCAAATGGTACAACTCCAGTCATAAATTCATAAAGACAAACTCCTAATGCCCACCAATCAACACCAGATCCTAAATTCCATGTTTATTTTGTAATTAGTAACAATCCAATTTAAATAAATCATATAGTTACCATGTTCTTTCCCTTGAATTAATTCTGGAGCTAGGTAATACGGTGTACCTAAAATTCTACCATCGCTAGCTCTTTTTCCTTTTCTTAATGACTTAGGAGTTCTATATGGTGTTATTTTTGGTAAATATGGAGTTGCAATTGGGCTCATAATTAATTCATCCTATAATTGAGATATATATTAATAATAAAATTGCAAGTCAATACATAATCATATTATTAACCATATTATGAGAGCTTTTTGAAAAAGATGAAGATTGTGTAGGTGTAGGCAAACAAAATCTAGTAGTTTTCAAAGTTTTCGGAGTGTCCCCATATGAACGTTTACGAGTACATTGTACTGGAGTTGATATAGCAATAAGCCCACTACTTAATCGCTCCTCAGCTCTAAAAAATATTTAATAATTTTCAGTTCTAATTAAATGTAATACTATTTGAACGTACTTGAGTTTCAAAACACTTTTAACAGCAGAGTTTGAAACATTTAGTCCAATGTTTGATAAATCTACTTGTTTAATTTGTTGAGTAAGACCACAACTATTTAATGTATTACTTTCCAAATCTCTGAGTGGTAATATTCTTCGTTTATACCTTTTCAAAGAATCAGTACCTGATGATTTAAATCTTTTACTAAAATAAAAATAAATTTTACAATTTTATAATTAATACAATAATTCAATTGAAATAAATAATAATAATAAATACATTTATTATTGCCTATTGGTAATAAATGTCTTTATTTTACAGGTGGTTAATTTAATTTGATTTTATGGTTATAATCAATGATAAAACAATTATTATTTTAAATTCTTATTTTGTACATCAAAAGTATTTAATGTACTTATAAAATAATTTGTGTAGTACTTAAATATATTTTTAAAGCATTAAGCACTGTAAAATTATTATGTAAATGAATATAATCGATTATGAAACAAAACTTCTGAAAAATTAAAATTAATTAAATGATCATATAACTCAATGTACCATTAGTTTCACATTTAAAATACCAATTCACCCATCTGTATCTAATCAGTGTCTTGTATCCCACTTGCTCGCTTTTTTTTTGTTTTTGTATAGTTGGTTAGGAGAGGAGAACAGTGTGAAATTTTTGAAATTCTCAAAGGGACATTGAATAAAAAAATTTAAGGAACCACTGATAATATATAATGATAATTAAATAGGTACCTTAAATTTTTGGTAGAACATGGTGTATCATGCAACTTATCCTTATCATTTAAAATACTACATCCACATTCTGTAGAGGCACTGCAATTCTGACAAGTATAAAATGTGGTTCCTTCTAAAGTATTATTAGCCGATTGAAATGGTACAATTCCAGACACATGGCTACTATTATATTCATCTTCATCCAAGTCTATATTAAGGCCCATACTAAAACCACTGATGTGAGGCTTCTCATTTGACCCCTAGGTGAAAAAATAAATATTAAAATTGATTCTTAAATTGTTACCAAATTAAATTTTAAAAACATGTTAATATGTAATATTTATTACATGATATTTATGTTACTTACGAATGAAAAATGAGATGTTAATGACAATAATTGACCAGGTGTTCTAGTAGGGACATTTGGTGAACTGTTCAACAAATCTGTTATTTCCAAATCTATAATATATTAAAAATATTGTAATATTTCTTTTGATAAATATAAATATAAACTAATTTTACCTCGATGAATTGTAATTCTACTTAAACCAAAGTCTGTTAATTTTATATGACCTTGACTAGATATCAACATATTATCTGGTTTTAAATCCCTGTGTACAATACCATGGCTAAAATAAGAAAACAGGCAACACATAATTTTTATCAACAGAAGCAATTAATTTGATTGGGTTTGAGTTAAAAAGTTCAGAAGAAACTGAAATTATAAAAAATTAATAGATATTAAATTCGACATTATTTTAAAACAACTAGCTTCCTTGCTGTGTTCAAAATATAAAATGTAATAAAAAAGTAAAATGTGCTGGCTAATACGTAGGCCAATAGTATTTTCATAAAAATACTTATTATAAACATAAAGACTAAAAATATATTGAATAGACAAAACTATCAGAAGAATTTGAAATAAAAAGAAAATTATCAACTAATAAAACAATTTTAATAGAGCATAAATCATAAATAAAATAAGTTCATGGGTGAATCTGTAAAATAAATTATACAATAAGATAATACACAAGACAAATGCAGGAATGGCAAAAGTGAAGCACCCTATTTATTACATACATAATTCTATGTATGAAGTATAAAAATTTAAATACAAACTTCATTCATTTAAGAACAAGATTAATGATCCCCATTACATCTTATTATATAAATTAAATTAAATCAAAATATATAATTCATAGTAATTTATTTACCTGTGAAGATACTGTAAAGCTAATGCAACTTCAGCAGTATAAAATACTGCTACAGCTTCAGAAAAATATCCTTGTTCATTTAACAATGATTTAACATCACCACCGACCATGTATTCCATAACCTTAAATAAAATAAATTGAATACATTTTATATTAAATTTAGGATTTTTAATAAAAAAAAAAAATTAAATTATTAATTAAAAAAATGTTTTAAATCATGCACAGTTTTTGAAACTAAAAATGCTATAAGAAAAAAATATTTTCATCAAATTACAACTCTTTTTTTTCATATTACCAAATAAATACTACTCGAAGTCTGTAATGAATAAAACAGTTTAACACAAAATGGACTATTGGCTAATGCCAAAGCATTTCTTTCATTAACAACTAAAACAAACCAAAATTATAAATTATAAAAACAAATTAATATTTGAGTAAATGAAAAACAATTACCTTGTGTTATCATATTTTTATTAATCATGTCCGTTTTTTTCATAACTTTAATAGCATACATTTGTTCTAAATTGTTTTTCTTATGACCCAAATACACTTTACTAAAAAAAAATCAAATAATGAAAAATATAAAAATAAATAAAATAAAACTTTTTGATTAATAGGTATGTATATTATTAATTCAAATATATAAATGTCACAAGCAAGGATGATTATTGGATATTATAGTACTTAACACAACTTTGAGTGCTCTTTTTTTATCTCTACAGTAATCAGACAATGTGGTGTATTATATGCCCATATAGTATTTTATTTTGCTCGGTTAAAGTAAAAGCTGTTCTGACAACAAGACTATATTGCATAAAAAAATGCAAGAATTAAAAAAAAATTAAACATAATTATAAAATAAAAAAATCAAATAGCATATATTTATTAAAAACAAAATATCATGATTTAATGAAACAAGTAAAACAAATACAATTTAAAAACTTCTCTTATAATGTATAAATTATATTGTACATTTTCATTTGCATTAGCCATTTAATGGTTGACGATGTAACTTATTCAACTTTGCCTACAAATTCTGGGCTTAGTACAGATGAACTAGGCCAAGTATACATTGCCCTATAAACTACTTTTGAGAAATAGTATAATATTGGCCCAGGTGAAAGATATCTCACACCAGAACATCCAGTGCTCATTATAGTGGTCACCAAAAATAGAAACAGGTGAGATCTTTACAACAAGTCTCAATATTTACTTGTTTGATGATCAGAGAATCAGATTACCGAAAAATACTGGTTTTATATGCCAACCTTGAGCAAGACGTATAAGACACTAATAACATTAATGTTAAAAATAATAAAAACATTATCATCCTTATGTTTGTTTTATTAATTTCAAAGTTAAGAAAAAAATTAAAATAAATAAGGAAATATATGAAATACATAATTTGTTTACATGTTATAATCTGAAATATTGATTTGTTGACATTAATAGCTAATAAAATTTATAAGATCATAAAAATAAAACTGTCTTTGTTGTTTAATATTCAGAGGTATTTAAAAACTGTTTAAATCTATCCGTGTCCATTATTCAAAGATATACTCAAAGAAGTACTAAGTATTAATATCAAATAACTCTTTTAAGACTTGAACAATTGTCTATTATAGAACAGTATTTGCGGTCTACGATTTGTTTGTAAAAGGAGATTTCACTGTATTAAATATCAAAAAATATCTATACAGCTATATCACTTAACAATAAATAAAACTTACCCATAAGCTCCTCTACTAATTGGTTTGATAACATTGAAATCACTTATTTCTGGATGCTAAAATTAAAATAGGTTTTTAGTTTATATTGATTAAATTATTTATTGTGTAGGAAAAAAAACAAGTATCATTTATATGATGCAAGAATTATATAGCAATGTAATAATAAAACTTTTATAAATATTACCTTAGTCTCTTTAGTATTCTTAACAATAGTATTCAATAAGGTTTTTTCATATGGAAATGCATTTTCTTCAATATTATCAGCCATTTTAGAGTAAAAATTCACAATAATTGTGCTTCATATGTTGACATAAATATATTAAACTATATATATATCGATTGAATAAAATACTATAAAGAAACATTTACAGGTCGACTCGAACATAAAATTTGAATTTAAAAAAAAAATTAAAACTTTCTTGATGTGTCGTAAATTGTAAACTCGTTCATAGATCAGAACATCCGTTTCAAATTGTATAAGGCACTTAGTAGTCCATTCTGTAGCCCTGAGTCTCGGCGCAGAAATAAAAACACAGAACACATAAAGAGTAGTTTAACACCGAATCACTTTACAGTATATAATATAATATTCATTCAATATCAATCAACATTCATAATAATATTTTTTTCATTTCATCTACGTACTTACTATTTTGTGATTATACAATTAAATATTAATATTAACGGAAACCTGTTATCAGTAGTGTTGTTGTGGTACAAATTCTGATTGGTCACGGGGTTAGATATCTTTTATTGCACCTCAGAAACAAAATATTATTATCTTAAATCGTGCTCGGAATCGGGATCATGATTGCACAGCGGTTAGAATAATTAATAATTATCATTGGTTATTTGAATATAGCACGAACGCCGTGTCCTGTAAGTATAGATACGATATTGCGGACAACGCTCTATGAAAAAAAAATAAAAATAGTGTCCAAACATTGTCGTACGATAAACTAGTCGATGGTAGACAGCAGTGGCGGCTCGTGTGTTGGGGCTGCTAAAATTACTTTACTTTTTCAGATATCTATTTATTAAAATGAAATCTTGAAGGCCGCGACCGAACCGTGGGCAACCGCGATTCCCCTTTATTCCCCCGGGCCGGCTCGCCTCCCCGTCCAAATTAAACGACGGATTTCGACTGGACGTTAATTTTCCGATTAAATTATCGTTTGATTTGACCGAAAAGAGCACTGTCGTATTGTCGTTACGTTCTTTCTACGGTAAAATCTCGTACTGTTTTGCAATGAACTATTCAAAACGACTAGCGGATTCAGACGTTGGCGCCGTCCCGGAGCAGCCGAGAAAAACCGGAATCGAGACGAGACGGCGTCCGACGTCCACTCGAATAGAAGAAAATCGAGAACGGAAGACCTGGGACGATGACGAAAGCTGTTCCGTCGGGGGACCGAGCAACGGGGCCAGGGAGCTGCTCTACAAGGACTGGCCGCAACTGGGCTGCGTCCACGACGCGATCAGCGCGCCGGTCGTCGAGTTATATAAGACTGCCGCATGGGACAGCGATCTGCACGTCAACGGGACGCGCGCGCGCGCCGCGGTTGGATAAGCCCTACTTCATGCGGGCGCACGTCAAGCACGGCGTCGTTGGGGCGCTTACCACTTGGCTGTGTCCGATGCGCCCCGGCTTGCTTCGGCTACTCGGAAAATACCCGACTGTCTGACGCTAATACGCTTGAGCAGGAGCGCGGCCGAGCCGACTCTGTTGCGCGAGTGGTCCGGCGCTTGACGGCCGCCGCGCGGTCTAAAACTCTTTTTGGTTAATTCACTATAACAATTATAACAAATATTACAAAATAATAATGAAATAAAGATTCTATAGACTAGTGAATAAAAAAAAATTTTAAATCTATGTTACACAAACCACATAACTTTATTATTTTTGGCAAAACTGAAAACAGTGTAAAAGTTGAAAAGTGTAAAATAATTATAATCAATAACTTAAAATAACATTACCATTGATAGAATAGAGAATTACCAATTATTTTATAATCAATGATATTATCTACCTGGTACTTGTCTATCAACTTTCCAATAAAAATATAAAATTTAATATCTAAATAAAAAAAAAACATTTAAAGTTATTTTGAACCGAAATAATTTCAAAAATAAGAAGGCAACAACTAGCAATATTCATTATGCTAATTAATTAGAAGTTATTAATATCATATTTTAGATACTTATACCCTTCTATTTGATGTTAATATTTAATGTGTATACCTACTGATTTGCATAGAAAATTTAAAAAAAAAAAATGTTTCGAAAATCGTACAACAAATTTAAATAAACAAGTTAAATTCCAATTTATATTGGAAAGTGTATTTAAATATTATATGATAGGTACTCTAATATAAACTTAAGTATTATAGTTTTAGGTATAATTATAGATAACAGGATTAAGTAAGCATAATAATTAGTATTAACAGAATTTGATACTGTAGGAAAAAAAAACTTGGTAAATTTGTATAAACTAAAAAGAATCAATTAAAAGTCATGAGTAGAAAATAAAATTCAAATTAATTGTATAAAAAATAAATATTTTAAGTACATTAAATATCTTATGTAAAATTAGCAATTATAACAAAATTTATATCTATTTAAAAATAAGTCAAGGATTTATTATTTCAATATCAATGTATTACAGCAAGAAATAAATAAATGTGAAATACTATAGTATAGTGATAACCATCACAAATTATGGCATACCTTAATTTGTGGTAATTACTAGACAATTTTAAGTAGGTATTTATGACATTAAAACATTTTTTGTTTTACTAATGCAATTGTAAATAACATGTTAAATTATTTGTTGAAATACAAAAAAACAAGAACATCAGAAAAAAAAAACACAAATAAAATTATCATTAACTTTTAAAAACTTCAAAAGGAATGGATGTGTAGAATACAATAGATGAATTGTTTTATATTCATGATTAGCATTGCATAAATACTTAATTTATATTAGTGTCAATAGAAGCTACAATAAATATTTATGGCATTAACATGAATAAAAACTGAAATTATTGAAGTCAAACATTTTTGTGATTTATTTAACAAAAATACGATCATTGTTTTAGAATATTTCACAACTGTGCACCAATACTTAGCTTCTAAATTTGTATTTAACAATTTAGTCAGGAAACCCAGTTGAACAGATCCCTGGTAATAACCGTTTTCCTTCTTCATAAATTTATCTGTCAACTCATTTAATACTGATTAATAACTAAAAAACATAATCATTTTAGACTTAGAATAATGGAATGTAATAAGAATTCAATTCAAGAATAAAATTTTTTTCATTTGAATATCCCAAAAACTTTATCATTTAAAAAACAAATTGATTGGTTCACATTTTCAGAAAAACATTTATAAATGTAAAATTATTCTGAGACTCTAATGAGAAATGTTTAATTCATGTTAATTTGGTGTTTCAGAACAAAGAATAAAATCACATTTGATTATAAACAGAATTTTAATTATAAAAATTATTGTTATATATTCTGTACCTAATAATGATGTCTTATGAGTTTTGTATAAATATTTTATATTATTTATATTTCATAAAATGTTATTAATCTAAAATGATTTCAGTGCAAATGTGATATAAATCATACTTTGACAAATATAAACTTTTTGTAAATTAGCACTATATTTTACTCAAAAAGTTTGCTTCCTGGGAATAACATAAATGAATAGTATTATTTTTAGTTAGCTATTAATACGATTGGTCTAACTATAAACTATCTACTTTACTTTTGCAGTGTAAATTATAAATTTATTGCACATATTAATAAATAAATAATAATTAAATTTAAAATATGGACCGTTCCGTGATTTTGTCTTTTAGGAGATGAATACTTGTTTGCCGAAGCAGTGTAAGTATACGTAGTGGATTAGCGAGCAGATAATATTTATTTTGTTTATATTCTACTTCTGTTGACCATCTGTTCCAGATTTCTGTAAAAATAAACATAATATTTTTTTGAACATAGATTCTATTTCAATCCTACAGTTATATATTTAATATAGTTTTATCTATTTAATATTAATTACGTGTAATTTTAGGCTGGAAGTAAACTTGTGAAAAAATAAAATAAAAATAATGTAACACACACGCACACGTACATATATGTGTATTATATGTAAATAAAATAATAATAATAATATATGTTATAAGGCAAAAGAAGATTTTTTAAAACATTTATTCCCAGAAAGAGCTGTTAAGTGCAGATTAAGGTGCAAATTATTCATTAAGAATATTTGATGAAAATAAATGTTGTTTTAAACTATGACTTGTATGTATAAAATGTGTGTGTAGTAATTAGTGTTTCTACTATGTTTATAATACCATCAGAACAAACAATAAGGATAAAATTATGATAATAAAATAATAAAACTATTAAATAAAATTTTTAATAATTCAATACTACAATAGGTATAATTTAATATTAAATTTTTACTTAAGAAAGAAATAGACTTTTATTTTGATTGATCATCCACATTAATTCAACTTGTGATAATTAATTAAAACATACAATAATAATTCAAAATTGTATCAAATCAAACACAAATTACAAAAAAAAAAAAAAATAATAATAATAATAATATTAATATAATAATAATAATATATGATGTTAAAAATAATAAATAAATAAAATAAAAAACAAAATATATATGTATATTTTTTAGTGAATAATGTCCCACAGCCACAGCCTCGATAATTTCTCTCCAGATACATTAAATCAGGCAGAAGAGGAATTGTTCAGCCCTAGAGCACTGAATAGTTTTGTTTTCAGGCCGCCTTGTTTGCCCAACTCAGCCCCGCTCTGTCATAACAAATATAACCGACATTCTTAAACTTTTTCTCTTCTCGCTCAGTATCTAATCTCTAAACCCTATAGTCTTTACAGGGTATTGTTCGTTTATGTGTAAAGACTATTATAAAGCATTAAAATATTGTGTAAAGTGTTAGTAAAAGAAAATGCATTCTATAATAAACATTAAAAACTTAATAGGATTATAATCTACATACAACATACTCAAAAAGAAGAATAATTATCATAAACCACACCTAGTAAATAAATATGCTACATGCATTTAATACTATAATTGACATAAGAATTGATTAAAATACAAACAATAAAAGAACAATTTTGATAACAAACCTCATCTAGTTTTGTTCCAGTAGAACTAGTATCATATTCCAGTGATTCCCTAGAACCAATCAAACGACTTGATCGATTTCGTCTGTCATTACTATTAACGCTACTAGTAGATCCACTAAGAATTTGGGCAACTTTGGCTTGTTTTACTATATCAAATGCCTAAGAATATACATAAAAATGATTTATACACGTATAAATAAATAAGTTTCTAGAGGTAATATTAGTACTTGTAGGTAAACAAAAGTTAACAATGATTTTAATTTATAAAAATATTGAAATTAAATGATTATAAGATAAAATTACATTAAAATTAAATATAATTATTCTTAATAAATATTTATGAAATAGGTACATTATAATTCATTCATTTAATAGTATATAAATATGAAATCAAATAACTAATTTACATTTCTTTCTATTTATGTACCTCTTTTCTGGAACGTAATGCACAATCTTCAAGAGTTTCTGCAGCTTCATATTTTCCTTGTCTTCTGTATAGTGCTCCTAAATTCTTCAAAGTGGTAGTAACTGTTGGTGAATCAACTTTGGCCGCCTTATGCCAACCACCATATTCTGTATATGGTGCAGTTCCTGTACTTTTGTTTTTATTTTCTTCGCGTTCTTCAGCCACTTGCCAAATTGGTTTATTATCCCCTGTAACATTAGATTTCTTTTCCATTTAAAAAAAAAGTAGCCTCCAGTGACATTTGCAGTATTTTCTGATTATAAATAACTCTTTTTTTTTTCTTTTTTTTTAAATCATATCGTTTATATATATATATAGATTTAAATTGTGAGTATAGATCTGAAGTTAAATATTTTCTGCAAATACCACTGATACTTCAAACAGAACTAAGTTATTTGTAATGAATATTTCAATCATTTATATAACATTTTAAAATAATTATAAATGTATATATTTAAATTCACAAAAAGATCACTTTTAAAAACTAATAAAACAAAAAGGATTTTATATCAGAAACTGTGAAGTATATTAAAATAATTATTATATGTATTTATGAACAAAATATATGGTATAAAAGTGTTTTATTAATCGAATTCCTTATTTAACATACATTTTAATGAGAAATCATTCAATATTGCTATTATGCACATGTATATGCATATTTAAATATTTTTGATGTGACTGCAAATTATAATGCAGTAAATACAATTTTATAGAATTAACAGTTACATTTAAAATAAAATCAACTATAGTAAACAGTTTTATTATAATTTTTAAAATTTAAAACCTAATTTTATCATTTTTATATAACCTAGTTTCAGATCATTTTTAGAAAAATATTTAATGCTCATTTTTAATTTTTTTTATAAGTTTCAAAATTATGAAATGTAATATGTATTGTGATTACGTAATTATGTAAAAATAAATTTTAAGTAATATAATAGCTGAATTTCAAATTAATAAAAACAATAAACTGCAGGAACATGCAAAATTTATCAACGATTACTTACAAATTATAAACAAATTAATCTAATAGGCATACTTAAAAATGAATAATAAATCTAAAATACATTCCAAAATCTTCAAATTATCTAATAATAATAAACATAACAATAAATAATTATTTAACAATTCATGTATAAATATTATTAATATAGTGTATATAACATTGGCGACAAACCTTTTATGGGTCACGGGTCAACATTTTGTAACCAAGAGATAACAATTCTTGTGTGAATCAAAAAATATAGGTAGGTACATCAAAAATTAAACATTTATGGAAAATCGCATGTATAGTACAAAACTATAGTCAGCAAAATATAAAATAATCCTAACTACATTTTTATTACTAAATTGAGTAAATTGTAATGTAAAGTACTGATATAATTTTAAAATGATCAAAAATTCTACATTTTAGTCTGCCATTTTAGCCACGTGTTTCATAGATTTGCCACCCATGATATATATAACAGCTTGGTATGTATACATTTACAGAATAAGTATCTAAAGTATTACACTTTTTCAGTATGCATAGTTAGATATAAATCAATATTATTTTATATTTATATAGTTTATTTGTAGATAGGTATGTAGCATTTTATATACAGTATGATACCAAAGTATTAAAATAAAACTTATAATATATTTATTATTACTTTTTTTCTTCAAATAAAATTTAATTCTGAGAAATTAGTTTGATGAAAAATAATGATGAAGATACTTCTAAAAATACTTCTAACATTTTTTTTCATTCCAAAGCAATTATTTCTAAAACTATGTGAATACTAGGTATTAATGTTTATTGTTTAATATAAATCGTTACTAATAGTTTAACTTATTTTTTGAAAATAATAAAATATCACACTGAAAATTGGAACATCAATAAAATTTAAATTTTCAAAATAAATGATAAATATATAATAATTGCCATTGATTATACTTTATTAAAATAGAACAAATATGTCAAAAATATAAAATACTTATACCCTAAGGAATTGAATGTCTTTGGTTACTGATAAGAGATTCAATGTCATAAACATAAAATAAAATTTTAAAATATAATAATAAAATTTATTTAAACACTCAAAAAATATAATTTAAGCACCATGCATTGCAATCTAGAGTATGAATATTTTAATTAAATTAAACCAAACGTAATAATAAAACAGATCAATATATATGTATAAGTATATGAAAAAAATAAGTATAAATAAAAAAAAAATAATAAAATAATAGTATCAGCTATTATATTTTGGATGAAAGTTACTTGTTCTTAATATAATAGTATAATTTATAATGATTATACACAAATATAAATATATATGTAGCAGATCTTATAACCACATATGATTATAGGAATGTATTAATCTACCCTGTAACCATACTTATTCTTATAACTTAACAGTTAATAGTATATTTTATGCTTTGGAATTATTATTATTAGCCATTGATGCCCATTCCTTTTCGTCACCTAATAAAAAAAAATGTAAACAACATGTTTACCCTCTTGTCTACAATTTTTATGATTTTAGGGGTTGATAAGTTTTACATGCATATTTTAATTAAATCGTTTCTTAAGAAAAATTAACAGAAATACATACATTTTTAAGAACAAATATCTGTTAAGTATAATAAATTATTTAATAGTTTAAATTCATAAAATTTCAAGATATATTTAAATATTTATGACTTACCATCGATTGTGCCAAACTCTCTTTCGTGAGCTCTAGTTAAAACTTGTTTATATAGTATCTCAGCTTCCTTATATTTTCCTTGTTTTAAATAACATGAAGCTAAATTGTTTTTTGTTTTAGCTACATTGGGGTCATCAGGTCCAAGCTTCTTTTCATAAATTTCCAAAGCTCGTTGATAATATCGTTCTACTTCTTCATATTTACCCTGTAAAATATTGATGAAGATAGAATAATAAATAATACATTTACAATAAATTATAATTCAATACCAGACTTCCAAACCAATTTATTTTGATTTTTAAGATTTATAGAAAAATAATCCAAATTATGTTCATATTTTTTTATACTATATTAGTAAGGTAAGGTAGTTATTTCTTTATAAAATTTTAATAAATTTCTACTTTAATTTTTACAGGAAAAAAAACAAAACCCCAAAACAGCCATTGATATAAACGATGTATATAGAATACCCTCAAAATTCTTTGAGTTTAAGAACTATTTAATAAAACAATAAAAATTACTTGATTTTGGCAAAGAAGGGCTAAGTTATTCAATTGCTTAGCAACATCTGGATGCCCTTTACCTAATACTGCTTCTCTGATTTCTAAAGCTCGCTTACACAATGGTTCAGCATCTTTATATTTACCACGTTTTCCATATAATACAGCCAAGTTGTTTAAAGTTGCAGCAACCTAATTAAATAAATATGTATTGTAATATAAAACATTTATTGCCTATATAAGTATGACTATAATATTACAGCTGGATGATTTTCTCCCAATGTTTTTTCCCGGATTGCTAAAGCATCATTAAGTAAATTAGCAGCATCTTTGTATTTGTTTTGATCCCTAAAAATAAAAAATTGAAATATTATATTTTTAAATTAATAAACAAAATATTTCATAACTTATAAATATACATTTATAAAGAATTACCTATATACAAGAGCTAAAATATTCAACATTGTAGCTACATCAGGATGATCATGCCCAGATGTTTTTTCTAAATCTTCCAAAGCTTGTTTACATAATGGAACTGCTACTTCATATCTTCCTTGAGAGGCATACTGAATGACTAAATTGTGCAAAGTTCTCAAACGTGCTGGAATTTCATAACCAGCTCCAGCGTTTACTTGCTGAGCAAACTGTGATGGTGGTGTAGGAGATAGTGCTAATAATAATTAAAAACAATTATAAAACTAATCAAATCAACTTAAACAATTTAATTAAAACAAAATTATTTAAATAGGACAACAAACAATAGAAATCGATTCAAAATATATTCAAATTATAGATATAAAACAATTTGTCTAGATGAAATGTATTGAAATCAACCAACAATTTCAGTAAGCACTAAACTTTGAAGAAGTAATTTTTAATTTCTCATACATTTTCCAAATAATTAAGGAAAATTAACAGAAAAAAAAAAGATACAATATTCAGATTAAATACAAGCGACAGTGGATTGGTAATAATGAATTAGTCTTTTAAATTTGAAAATATTGACATCAAATTTGTGAAAAGATGATGTCTAACATATTGATTTAAGAAGTAAAAGTGAATATTATTTTTAGAAGAAATTGACACATTTGCAATTAAACAATAGAATTGTTCTTTAAAAGCAATCTTAGGAATTGATTAACAAAATTCCAATCAGATTTTTCAATGTTGAATGTTATGTATCATTTTTTTCTTAATTTTGTTTAAAAAAAATCTGTCATCTAAAGTTACTAGTATATATATTGACTATTGAGTTCTATGGTACCAGCATAATGATAATTTTATATTTTTATCTAAATGTGTAGTTTAAAATAATTTACAGAGCTAACATTGCTTTTTAAAATTTAAAAAAAAACCTATAATCTATTATTTTAAAAGTACATTAATTGAATTTAATAACTCACTATTTCTTTCCTCGTTTTCATCATCTGGGAATAAATCTACGACGGGATCATCATTTTTAGATTTTTCTTGTTTGTTTTCAGTCTGATCTTCAGTCTGCAAGTTAATTATTGAAAATAATTTATTTACTATTCAAACATAAGTAAATACAAAGTGAATACCTTATCAGCATCAAATTTACTGATAGATGCCATAAACTCTAAATGTTTATTTTGTTCATCCAATAATGCAACTGCCTGCTCAGACGCTTGTAATTTTTGCTGTGTGTTTGCCAATTCATCTCTCAACCAAGCATTTTCTTGACAAAGTCTACGAACTTGAGTTCTTAATTTTTGTTTTTCTGCTTCCACATTTTGAAGATGAGAAGCCAAAGCTAACATTACCTGATTATAAATATTTAGAAATTTAGTTTTATAACAATTATATTATATTAAAAATAAAAAAAGCATAGTTTTAGAGATTGAAGTTAGCTGAAATACAGGTGACTGATGATTGGTATTGGTAAATTGGCCTTTAAAACAATGTACCATTACTTTAAAAAATGATTCTAAGCAAAGGAGTAAGAATTACTCATTTTTTCTGAATAATTGAATAACTTGATTTTGTTAAAATTAAATTTTCTTACACTTTTAAAACTTTTTGTGACTGATGAATTTTTTATGATTAAAAATAAAATTTTATGAATTTTTGAAGACAAAAAAGTTGCAGATTTTTTTGGTTTGGTTAACATTTAAACCTAAAATAGTAATAACAAAATTGTGGCTAAAAATTTTTTATATTTTTGTTAAACAAGTAAGAACAATATTTCAACTAGAATTTTTGAATACATTTTAAAGACTTTTTGTACAACCAAAATTATTGTATAAACATTTTAAAAATTTCAAATGCCTGTTAATAATTTAAAAATTTCAATTCATTTTTCATCATTTTTTTTTAATAGATAGGTTTATAGCTTTGTTAAAATTTAAAACATCCAAATATTATTGAAGTATTAGTATTATAAAAAATATATAATACAATCAATAGTATCCTGTCTGAGATAAAGCAACGATTGACAAACACAATAATCTGTGATTTATCAGGTGGGTGCTTCATTCATATTTTAAATTTTAGTATAGATTATCACTATACAACTCTGAATTTAAGATTTCATATTACTTTTGATGATTATGTTATTTAAATTTGGAACTGAAACATGAGTAATAAAGTTGTTCTTAAGTTATATTATTTATATTATATATAATTTTGTATCTTTTACACTTATTTTATAACAAATAACTAATTAAACTATGATTTTTATTATAAACCTAATTCTCTAATAAGATTTTACATTTTACAATATTCACGCAGCTCAAACTTTTTTGATAACAATTTTCAAAATCAGTGACTTATAAGACAATTAACTACCCTGATCATCTAATCTTTCTTTAATAAACTAAAAACTTCTTTTTACAGGGTTACTAAAAACCTATAATATACCTGCCGACCTTTCTATAAGCTTTAGAAATTTAAAAGATAAAATAACAGCAATTTATAATAAACTGATCAAAGCATAAATAACAATAGCAATGAATAAAAAATGTATATGGCCTACTTAATCATGTTTCAATCACACTGGACGGCAATTTAAGAGTTAATAAGAAAAATCAATTAAAATTATTAAGTAAACAGACTTTTATGTTTACCAGAACCAAAACGTATTTTACCACTAAAAACTAATTCAAAATAGTCAAAACATTTATTGCATTCCCATTTATTCAAGTGAAACAAAAATAAATTGAGTCTAAATTTGTTTTAAAAAGAGAATAAAACACCCATCAGGTAGGTTTTAAATTACGATGTTCTGCCATCATGTTCATCATTATGTCTCTCAGACAAAATACTTATATTATAATTTTAATAATACTTTTCACTAAATTATGTCTCATAGCCACCTATTGATATTCTCTTTCAACTTATTACTGCATTTTTAACTGTAATAATACAGTATATTTACAAAAAAAATAATTCACATTCACACACCTTTATCATGCATAGTATAATATATTTTTTACCTGAGCTTCCCCAAGACCTAATTCTGTCATGTCTAAAGTTTTTTGAAGCATTGACAGTTTTTCTTCTGGCTGCATTGGATTTTGCCCAGAGGGGTTATTATATGCCATAAGTTCATTTTTCAAAGCTTCTAATCCTTGAGCTACGGTTTTAATGCCAACCATCATCTCTTCTTGAGACATAACAGTCATGGTAACTAAAGATAAAATTAAATTATAAATTATTTAAAGTAAATTTAAAGTATTCATGTTTAATCTAATTAAAACTATATTAAAATAAAATGTAACTATTTTTATTATATTATTTATTTAACAAATATTTTTAATTATATAAGTCATTGGCAATTTTAACATAATTAATTATATAAATTAACTATAACATAACAATGACAAATACAACAAATCAAATTTACTAACATCACCAAATTTTATTTCATGGTTTTAATGAAATAAAAATAATAAAGATAATAATAATAATAGAAATAATATCATTTTAAAACAATTTCCCGTAGGAAATACATTGTTATAAAAGATTTTTGATAGAAATTTACGAATTAAAAGTTTTAATAAAAATAAATTATCATTAAAAATTCAATATTTACATTTCTTCATTCAGAATTTTAAAACCAACAAAGGAATTTTTACCTCAGAACAAGCAAAGTCAAATTACATTTTTTTTAATTTAAAAATTATTTCTTATGAGAATAATTTATTATAATTTTTTTTATAGATTTTAAATGTACCTATTTATTTATATTTTTGACAAAAAATATTTAATAATAATTTTAATTTCAAAAAATATTGAGATTTTGTTGTAAATCGAGAATTAAGAAAGTATAATACTTTATGTGTACCTAAGCACAAATACGATGATGCGGCTGTACAAATGCATATCTAGTATAATTATTTACTGTACATGAATGGTCAACAATATATAATCTATATTTTATAAGTGGTTTATATATATACACCTATGATTTAAATATGAATTTGTACAGTAATATACAATATAAATTATGACTAATAATAAGTAGATATATGAATTTACCTTATTTTCACAAACTCAAACTGATAGAAATAAAATTTATCAATTATACTTGTATAAGTGTTTCATGTACTTTTCATCACTGCATTATTTATTCATTCTAAACAAAATATGAACAGACACCATTAATAAACTTAATTTATATTTCATAGCATTAATTATTGTTTTTATTAGGTTTAGCCAATTAATAATATTTAAAAAAAAATCTGAGTTGTTTTTAAAAGAAAAAATATGATAATACTAATATATTAGTTATTACTTCATTAAGTTTATTCAGTAATGAAAGTAACAAATAGAAATTGTAAGAAGCAAGTTTGATAATGTAATCGCATTTATATTGTTCAATATTATAAAACAGAATTATTTAATAGTTTCATATATTTAGTACTTCATATGAATATATGACAAAGACATGATTTAAACAAATATTATCATAATTCATAACAATTGATATTTGATAGAATCATAGATATATAACAATATAATCATTAGATATAGTTGTATATCTACAGATAGAATTAACAATTAAGAATGATAAAAATGAATAATCATGGGATTAAAAATAACCGAAAATATAAAATTAAATAATTTCATTATTAAAAATAGGCACTTTATTAAAATAGTTATAACTTGCGTATTACTTTAAAGAAACATTGATTAGTAAAACTATGAATACAAAATAGGTCTATCTTACTTAGAAAACTTGCACTGATGATACTGTTAATTAAATGTACACAAAATTATGGATTTTTAAAACAATAAACACATCGGGAGATTACAAATAATAAAATGGAAACAGATTCTTTTACCACGAAAATCCTTTCACATTTAATACTTAACAATAATATAAATTACAAATGTTACGAAAAAAAAAAGTTGTTTAATGGTAGAGCCACTAGCCAGTTGTAGGTTGTAGTGGTATATGACATCATTCATTCTTATCAAAAATATCCACAATCAAATAATTCACTATCGTTCGCTAATAAATATTATTTTTAATCAACTATACCTACTAATTTGAACAGAAATTGAAAACGACATGGAGATATTATATTTTATTTAGATTTAAATTTAAACAAATTGATTATTTGCAAATGTAGGAAACATAGTTTTGAAATAATTTATTAACATGGGAATTAAATTATTGAATAAAAATCGAAGAATACAACAATCGATTTGCGTTTGTTTTCAAACCACAGTTAACCGCAAACCATGACTATGGTACTATTGTAACATCTATAGTGATTGTTATATAATATTATCAAACAGTTTGGTTTTATTATTTTGGAAGTACTGACAACATTTTACTGCTGTCACTGTGTTCAACGATTTCTTATGTACAAAACATATCGTTAAGATAACCTTAAATTATAAATTTAGTATTTAGTATTTACCATTTAGTATTTACTATTTACTATTTACGCATATCCCCAATCACCTGTTATTTATTATTTTATTAATATAATAAACATAGGTAAGCTAACATTTTCATTTAGTGGTTATTAGCAACTTTTAAAAAAGCTCTACTCCATATGCCGTATGGTGATTGCTTGTCAATATTTTAAAATTGCCTTTGGTACCTATAATCTTAAACATTTTTATCTATTTTTTTTTCATTATTTTACTACCAAACATAATAACTAATAAGTAGTTAATTTTACCCGTTATCATGAATAGTTTCAGTAGTTACTGATTATTGAGATATACCTTTTGGTTTTAAATGTCTCAGTATTTAACTTAAGTTATAAAATTGTTTTACTATCTTCATGTACAGAAGTTACAATTTAATTCCATGTATTGGATATAAATCGAAGGTAAGATATAATTATTGTTTAATTATCATTATATAATCTTAATCTTAAAAAATTTGAATCTGGGACTATATAAGAACCTACATAACCCCAACCATTTGTGCTTATTCTATTTTGTATTAAAGTTGATATGTTTAAAAATGTATTTTCAAACGTGTTTAATATCTATGCTATAATAACTAGATGGGAAATTTTTTTAATAATATTCAGCTTTTAACATGTACATTGTACACTTCTTAATGTTTGATATACCCCTTCTCCTATTATTCTATTTGTTTATATAATTAACTATTTAATGAAAGTATAAACAAACATACTAAACCATGTCTTCGTGGTAGGTATGCAAAATTTAATTTTTAAAATATAGAGGAATATGCTTCTCTTCACAGTTATCAATTATTTATTTCAAAAATAAACTTAAAACTAAAAATTTGAATAAAACAATAAAATATATTTAATTTGGCACAGCATAATATATGTACTTAATATTATGTTGTAATTATTTAAAAGTAATATTTACAATATACAATATAGTAAACATTTTGATTGCAGCACCCCTAGTTCAGTCTATCTTGGAGTAATGTGTTTTACTAATAATTACAGTTTTTAATATTCTATTAAAAGCAACTGTGTTAGTGTGTTGATGTATATAAAAAGTATCTTATATTCTTATAGTGAACAACTATTTTAATTGATTTTAGTAATTTACTCCTACTTAAATTAATTTCATTATTTGTGCACATAATCACTCATCTGTATTATTTAAATGTGGTTTTTACACTGATTTTAAATTAATTGTTTTGTATGTTATTGTATACATATTTGTAATGTGCTCTTAAATATTAATTTGTATACCTGTATTATAGTATATCTGTGTTTATTATTATAATATATTATAACTTAACAATGAAATATTTCATAAACGTTTATTTAAAAATAAATTTTCAGAGTGGTAAGCATTATATATTAAAATGGATAGAGGTGGAAGAGGGACGAGAAGAGCCAGAGGTGGTCGACCATTTATCAGAGGTTTTTATCGTGGGAGAAGAGGAATTAGACGTCCAATGAGAAGTAGATCTAGAACATCTAGTTCTAGAGACAGGTATGAACCTTCTTCATATAATGACAATGATCGAAGTGATTCACATGAAGAGAAGTCATGGGGTTCTCCTTCAGGTACTGAAAAAGAAAAACATGATGGAAACGATGGTTCACCTATCAGTAGAAGTAAATGGGATAAAGATGATGATATAAATGATAAAAATGAAGAACGATATTCAGACAAAAAAGGATATTATAATGATTCAAAATATTATAGACGTCCAACTGGAAATTCATTTCGAGGTCAAAGGCGACCATACCAAAACAATTATTGGGATAGAAATGATCGTGGGAGACACCATTCACCGCAAAGTCAATATCGTGTAAGACCATATCATTCTCCTCCAAGGCATAGGCGTTATTCACGCTCTCCTGAAAGACGTTGTTCACGAAGTAGATATCGTTCTCGTTCACGTTCACGTTCTCATAGCAGATCCAGACGCTATTCCCCACCAAAACACAAATCACCTAAAAGAAGATCTCCGTCACGACAACCTAGATCACCTAATGAATGTAATCGGATCATTGAAAAAAATCAAATTGTTAAAAGTAATTCTGACGATGAAAATAATTCTGATGATTTCGTTGAAAAATTAAAAGCTTCTAAAGGTTCTAAAACGCCAGGGAGAATTGAATATGCTGTAAAAAGTGATGATGATTACTGGATTGAGGCTGATAAAAATGATAAAAAAGATATAAAAAAATCAAATCGTCCTGATTATTCTTCAAAAGGTTCTAAAACTCCTGGACGACCAGAACATAATAATGATAAAGATGAATATTGGGTTAAATCTCAAACGTCCAAGACTTCAACAAAAAATTTATACTCAAATAGTTGGGATGATTCTCCTATTCAAGAAAAATCTCTTCCTAAAATACCAAAAACTCCAGGAAGGAAAGATTATTCAACTTTAGATAACGATGATTACTGGATAAAGTCTCCACCTATTGAATCTAAAAAAGATCGTTCATCTGTTGATTTATATTCAAATAAAATAACAAATAAAGAAACTTTATATGTACAAGAATTAAGCTCTTCTGATTCTGAACCACAAAAAATAACAAAGAGAACCCGATCTATATCATTAACTAATTCTGATAAAAGTGATACTCCACCATTAAATACAGCAGAACAGTCAAATAAATCAGGAACTCGTTATTCTCAAGTTTCTTCAAGAGGGTCAAATATTGTTGTAAAAGAGCCTCCACCACCTTCTATACCAACTACACCCGGCAATTTACCATTATATAATTCACAGTGGTCAGGAATACAAAATGCACATACTACATATTCTTCCACAACAAATTATGTTCAACCACAAAATTCACAATTCACAACATACCAACAACGGCAACCAATTCCAGTAAGTACTTACCATTAAAATCAATTAAACATAACATAATTAGATTAATTATTATTAATTAATTAATTAGAACATAACAGGGATAATGTAAGCATCTGGAAAAAACTAATATTTAATAGTTCTCTTGTTTGTAACTTAAAAAATAATAGTCATAGAAATTTCATCAAATATTTAATATTACCATTAAGTTCACACATAACTTAAGATTTATTTTTTACTTCCAAAACAAAATAATATTTTCCGGCTCAAATAAAAATAATATGTTGTTACCTAAGACAAATTCATCTTTTGTATTTCTTAGGGTTTAATTTAAGGTCTGGATGAAATAATGATAAAAAAAAATTCCAATTTGTATATATAAATATATAATATTATATCGATAATATTTTTATCAAAATAGGTTCAAAACTCACAATGGTACCCACCTGGTTACCAACAATTTGAAACACAATTTCAACAGTTTCAACAGTATGATCCAAAGTCATCTGTTGGTTATAACCCAGTACATTCAAATCTTGAACCAATTGAAGTAAATATTATTCCTCCTAAATTATTTAGAATATAATTTATGAATATTATACGTATTGTGTTTTTGTTTACAGGGTTATCAATCTAATAATCAAGGATTATATAATATTGACTTGAAACAAGTTGTAGATATAACAAAACCTCCTCCAAATATAACTCAAATCACCCCAGGTATATTACAAATTAGATTTATCAATATTGTGTTAATAATTAAAATTGTACTAATTAAATTAAATATAAATATATGTCTATTTTTACTTGTTTTTTATCTTACCCTCATTTAGTGAACTTTTTTTTTTCTACTATACTTAATTATTAATGTGTTTTAATTTTTCTAAGTGATAATTTTCTTTGATTTATTACTATAACTTTAATTCCAGCAAATTCTTCACATGAGTTGCAAATTTAAGTACTAAGTAATAATAGAAATTATTAAAAAAAAAAAATAATTACATTTAATATTCTATATTATTTTATTATATACTTGTTATTTCTGTTTTAGTCTCAGATAAACAACCTAAAAGTTCTCAGGAAAGTGTTTTTGACTCACAACGTGAAAACTATACATCTAAACTGTTTAGCTTAAAAAAAGAACTCGAAACATTACAAATACAATATGATAAATTTAAATTAGATAATTCTGATGGTCGTCATAATAATGAATTGAAAAAGAATAGAAAAGCCCAGGTATTATTATTAATTTGATTTGTTAAAGTATTTCATGCTTTTTAAATTAATTTAAAATAAAACATTAACATTTTATGTAAAGAAGACAAATTATTTTTAATTTATTTATTTTTAGGATGATGTAAATGGAAGAATCAAAGGTGTAAATAATATTCTTGAAGTATTAAACCAAATGATTCCAAGAGACCTTTTAAAAGAAGTAAAAAAAGTTGAACCAAAAAAATTAGTAATTATTTTTAAGTTAAGTATATTATTTGAATTTATATTATCACATATTTTATTTTTAGACAAATGAATCAGAGTGTATAAAAACTCCATTAGAAACATTTCAACAAGATGAAGATTCAAATATATTTAAACATCAGCGCCACAGTATTTCATCCTCATCTTCAGTAGAATTAAAAAAAAAACGCTCTAAATCTACAAAATCAAAAAAATCTAAAATACAATCTTCAGATGAAGAAGAAAGTGATTATAAAAAGTCATACAAATTGAAAGAGTTAGCTGATACTAACAGAAGGAAAAGAGATGCTGAAAAACTACCCAAATTGAATTACCTGTATTGTGATTCCTGCATTCATTGGTGTCAACCTTGTAATATTTTTCCTAAAACTGCAAAGGAATACTTAACACATTTGCACAGTGAATCACATAAAACAATTCTTGAGGTTGGCAATATATTATATTAAATTATATTATTATATATTATATTATGGTGAAATGTATACTATAATATCTACATTTCTTTTATAGGGATCAAATGTTGCTGAATTACCCTGGCATAATTCTCGATCACGACCTATGCCACCAGAAATAATTCCCGAATTACCTACTAAACGTGTACCTATTAAAGGTAAATATTTTTTTTTAAATCTCGTATGCTATTTAATATAACACAAACACACTCTCACATACACACATGCGTGTATAATGTTCCATCAATAAAATTTCTAATGGAAAATATACTGCTAAAATAAAAAGGTTGAGAGCAACCGATTCACTATATTAAATAAGGCTAGTATAACTTGTTTTATATTAAATTTTTTGCAATTTTAAAAATATAAGAAAAAAAAAACAATTTAAAATATTATATTTGCTTGAATATGATTTCTAAATACTATAAGATTTCAATTATAGCTACTGTAATTATATTTTTAATTACAAATTTGTACATATAATATAATATGTAACCCTCAAAAAGTTAAATTACAACCCAATTTTGAATCGTGACCTATGGAAACCTTTTACTTAAGACATATATAATATAAAAATATATAATTATTAATTTATAAATTGTATTCTATTTTAATTACTTTACAGGTTTAGAGTTTTTTATTGGAACTAGTGCTTGGTATTGCAAGCTTTGTGATACTTGGATTGGAGATCTTCATTGTGCTTCAGCACATTTCAAATCTAAACTTCATAATGAATTATATGCAGTAACTATATTTATTATTTTAAAAGACCTTGGTATAAACGAAACAAACATTATTATTATATTTATATTAGTATTATTCACTTTGGCTAATTTCACCAATATTTGATAATTAATACTTACAATTGTATCAAAAATGGACATCAGTAACTTATAGTATTTTAATAATCATAACTATTTTACAAATATGTTTATATTTAGTGAAACTATTTGGGAAATAAATTGAAAATAATTTATTAAATATTAGTGAAATTAGCGATACGTTTTGTTCTTTCACCCTTTTAAATATTTAGTTAAAAATTAATAATTTTATATAAACTTCACAATACTTAAAATATTGAGTTAAGTATTAATTAATTAAATTTTTTATTAGGAACTTATTGCAAAAGAACCTAATTGGGAAATTAATTGGCTTACAAAAAGAACTCGTGCTTTTGAAAAATCTCTTTTACAAACCAGTACAATAAAACACGACACACACAGAGAAGATAAGTCAAAAGAAAATATCAGTGAATCTAAAGTTGAAAAGTCTTTTTTTGAGAAAGAGATTAGAAAAGACAGAGAAAAAGAAAAATTACGTGATCGTGATAGAGACAGAGAAAAGGATCGTGATAGATTTAAAAAAGAAGCAAGCCGAAAAACCACCGATTTAAAAAGTCAATTAAGTCCTGATAAAGAGAGCAATGATGTGAACAATATATACATGTCAGATTGGATGAAACCAGTTAATTTACCAGTAGAAAAAGGTATGAATACTTTAAAGGAATCTGTACAGAAATCCAAAGACAGATTGCATAAAAATAAAACCGATGAAACTGATGAATATAAATCTACTCTATCTGATATTCATGTAGCAAAAAAACAAAAACTTGAAGAGCCAAAACCTCCAATAGTGTATGAAAAAAAAGATGAAAGCTTTAATTTATCTCATCGTAACAAAATAAAATTACCTTTTATCGGAAAAATGCCATTTGCAAAACCAATAATGAAAAAACCAAATTCCTCTTCAAAAGATATACCCAGTTATACTGTAGAAAGCACAACTGATGAACCTAAAGAAAATTGCATGAATTCTGTGGCTATTCAAAAAATGTTAATAGAAAAAATGATATCTGCAGCAAATGAAAAAAAGGTATATTTAACTAGAACAAATTAATATGATTATTTATTAGATTTAGAAAATATATATGATATAAACAATTTGGCTTAATTAACATGTTCACTGCCTACGACACCATTTGGCATCAACATTGTTATTATTCAATTGATATCAACGGATCTACCGGTTTTATTGTGCCTATAATTCAGTCAGCTTTAAAAATTACATTTTCCTTTTTTTTTTCACTGGTTTCTTCTATAGACATTTTAGAGTATATTAGAATAAATCATTTTCAAAAGTAAACTTTTTTCTCCCATTTATATATGATTTCTTATATTTAATGTTTATCAAATATTGATAAGTCTACATTTATGTTCCAATTACTTTTCTCGTGAAATTTGAATTTTATAGCTGTTGCATAAAATGTATTGTAAATGCCAATTGGTGTCATTAAGCATATGGTGTGAACATTTTTTAATAGTGCTGATGGCGCTTAATGGCATGGTAAATTTTGTTTCAATTATAGTATGCACTAAGCTAGGCATTACTTAAATATGATATGCATCAAATGCATTAAGGCTTTTTTTCGCAATATATTTGGGGGATGGGATATATTACTTAAGAACTTAAATATTTTTTCGAGTAAGAAAAACATTAATTTAAAAGCCTAAGATAATTAAATTTAATTAAATTTTGTCATGAATGTAAGTATTAATTAGACAACAGTATTATCACTTTCCCTTTTTAAATAAGCAGTTTTATTTAATATTTTTAAATTGTATAGTTTGTTTGTTTTTACTAATATTACTAAACTAACCTAACCACAAACTATTATTTCAGAATGAAAAACAAATATCACCTATTGATATGGATATTGATGACGATAGTGAAAATATTGATGCTATTTTAAGTGCTGAAACAAATTCTATTGAAACCCAGTTGGATCAATTACAATCAGGAAATCAACTACAACAAATGTATGGTCAATCACATACTGTTAATGCATTACCTCAAGATTTAAGCACTGCATTGAATATGATTTTTCCCAGTAGTGAAGCATCGTCTATAGTACCTCCTTTAAATCCTCAAGTTCATAACCCTCTAATTCATCAACATTTTAACATGTCTTATGATGTAGCAAATAATTCAAACATTTCTCCCGAAAGAAAAAAAAAGAAAAATGCACCATCACAACGGAAACGTAGACGCATGAAAAAGATTATGGGAAAAGAAGAAGAATCTAGCAAAGGTGAGTATGATGATGATGATGATGATGATGATAAATCAGAAATGTCAATTATTCAAGGACCTAAAGAAGATCATATTAGGAAAGTAAATAGCAATGAATCTGAGGGAGACGAACTTGCTATGCTTGGTATTGATGCTGAAGATATGGCTGCCCAATATTATTAATTTATAATAGGCTAGAAATTTTATTTTATTAAAACGTATGAGTTCTATTTTAAACTATTTAATGTTCCTGTACATGATTACTTCAATGTAATTTTCAAATGAACTTTTGTTTTATTAATTATCTAAATAATATGAATCATATGTTTATTTTATAAGAACAAATTTATAGATGGACTTAAAATGTGTGATTAAATATTTAAATAAGAGGTATACAATGATTCTTATTAAAATACAGTGATGCTGAAACCTAAAAACCTAGGAGAAGCAAATTGATTGTTAAAAGTGAAACGCCACCGGATATAGATGATCTAACAAAAATCATCTATTCAGTTAACTGATTAAATGCAATATATATTTATGCAAATTAAAATACAATGTATTGTATATATATACTATGAGTAAGCATGAGAAAGTTAAAATTATAAGTTACTAACCTTATATTTATAGAATAGTCTATAAGTCTTATCCCCTCCCAATTCTTGATTCTTCACAAAAAAATAGAACAACTATATAATCCTACCTGAATATAAGGTTTGGTACTACTGTTGAAATAAATTTAAATTATAAATTATAGCTCTCATTTTATATTTAATTTAACTGTGGTTAATGATGATAATGAATTTATATATCAATTATATTAAGTTGTCCGCTGATGATGAAAGAAAAGCCATCTTTTTTCCTTTTTTTTATAACTTTTAAAAAGGGTTCTTTTCTTGTCCCTCGTATTCTCTTATTTATTTGGAGTCGGGCATCCTAGTCCTTAACTTCCACTTAACTCTGTCACTCGCATCGTCTTCACAAACTCTAGCTATTTTCATATCGTTTTCCTAAACCTCATACAACATCTTTTTCGTCTTTTTGCCCTTTTTCTTTCCACATACATGTCTCATTCATCTCAATCTACTGTCTCGCATCTCTTTTAAGCATAAATATGTTTTGGTTGCAGTGGCATTTATAGGAGATCATCTCAGGGGTAATTGTGTATATACACAATAATGATGTGATGCTTAAGTATTATTACAAGTATATTAGATATGTATACTTTTTATTACCAACTGAACTGTGATATAACACTTAGAATTGTTGTTTATTCTGTGTTAAACATAATGAAAATTTTAATTTAATATTGGTTTTAAAATGTGTATGCAACATATTAAGTAATATTGCTTACAAAATACATATTTTTTATGAAACAAAAATTACACGAGTAAAATTATATTATAATGAATAAATTACACGAAACATAATAATTTATACTAGTAAATGACTATAACATTATTGTTATTGTTCCCCCTCAAATATGCCACAGTTAAACCGGTTAAAGAATTACCTAAAGGTTTTTAGTTTTAAAAAACATAAACTTTTTTCAGAATACTGACTACAATTACTTAAAATATTAATTTTATATTAAATTAATTTAACAACTAATTAAAAATGGACGAGAAACGGTCAGATAATTTTTTTTTTCTTATATATTTAATCCTATAACATTCTAAAAATATAACTAATATCTAATTTCCAATGCATTGGTGTCTCGTGCTAGCCATAAAAACAATTACCTATTTAAAATATTTAAGCTACACCAATTTAAGTCAAATATAACAAACTATAATAATTGAAAAGTTTAACAACATAGTATTTTTGTTACATAGACAGGTTTTTACATACAACACGACTATTTATTTCAAAAATATAAAACAAAATAAATAATGTTATAATACTCATATAATAACAAAATATTATTAAATATATAAATAAAAATAAAATAAATAAATAGTGTTAAAAATTTATTTTAAATATTTAATAATACTCGGTTGACAATTTATTTTTGAAGTGTATTATAAAATTTCCAAATCCAAATGATAATGATGCTGTTAATTGATAAATCTATTTTTAATTAGTTCCTTATAAGGTACTATAAAGTCAAGGAAAATAGGACTAAGAGCAAGCTGTTGGTTCTGCACTTAAATACTACATAAGGGAAATTTTCACACGGAAGTAATGACGGGTTAAATGTCATACTCAATAAAAAAAAGAATAGTTCTTGTAGTATCGAAAAAATTATTTTCATATTTATTTCCATATTATAAATACTATATTATTTATAAAATTAAAATTATTCTTCAATTAAACTTTCATTTTCTACTTATTTATTTAGATTAGAAAAGTTCAATAAATTACAAAAGTATTTAAATTTTCAAAAAACTATAAAAGAATGTTCATCTTAAATATCTATATTTAATATATAATTAGGACAAATAGGTAGGTATTGTAATTTTTTTTTTTTTTAAAGGACTAATAAACCATTCACCCCGATGTTACAGAACGTACAAATTCTTCATAATTAATGTTGCCTATAGAATCTTCTTGTCCAGCTAGTAATTGTTCAACCTCTTCATCCGTAAGTTTTTCTCCTGAATTAAAATAAATGACCATGTATAAACTAGATTAGAAAAGAGATTATTGAGTTTTAAACCAACCAAGTGTAGTAAGTAAATGGCGTAATTCTGCAGATGATATAAATCCATTTCCTTCTTTGTCAAAATGACGTAATCCTTCATTAAAATCATCTGCAGTATTTGAAGAACGATTTTTAGATATAGCCTGGTAGATAGGTAAAAACACTTCAAATGGAATACGTTCATCTAAAACAAAACCAAAAAAATAACTACAATTTCGAGAAAAAATATATATTAGCTAATCAACTAAAAGTATTAGAATAGCAAAAACAAATACCAGCTTTATGTTGCTGTGCAAATTTCTTTACATCAGATTCTGTTGGATTTTGACCTAATGCACGAAGAGCGTTACCGATATGTGATATATGGATTTTATTGTCGCCTCGATTATCAAACAACTGAAATGCCTCTTCCATTTCTAAAATGACAAGAACATATTACATTTTTGATTTGAAATTTCAAGCTTTATTAATAATAAAACCCTTAATGGTATTAATCTTCTTAATTAGAGTAGGATACTATAAAATTCCATACTAATAAAAACAATAGAAAATTATTTTAAGGTAGACTGCATATGAGGGTGAAATAGAGTTTTTATTTACCTGCAAGTTGATCTTCTGAATAATTAACCTGAAAAAAAAATATCTCAACAATATTACCAAGTTAAATCAAAAAATAAAATAGTTTAAATAATTATTTATCATACATTTACATTTTATTTATGATTGTCTGGGTCAATTAATTTTTTCAATTTTGAAACTCCTTAAAATTGAGTTATGTTAAATAATATTTTCTCAAAAATATATTTTATTCTTTAAGAGTAACATAGTATACAACAGTTATGTAAAAGATAATACAAAAAAAATATAATTTAATAAAGATTAAGCTAACTGAATAAAGTAAAATTAAATTTAAAGACTAAAATTATGGTTTTCTCGTCATTAACAGTTTTCTAGAAATAATATAGTTGTACATTTTGATGCTTTTAAGTTGCACAACATTCAAAATGATATGCAGGATGTTTTAATATTTGAAAGTGGATCAATATTAATCAAATTGAATTATTATATTAATAATTAAAATAAATACTAAAATCAATAAGTACATTATTTCAAATATTTTATCATTAGTTTAAAAATTAAAAATATAGATTAGATAAAAATAGATAAATTACATTCCTATAATACATAGATAGTCCAGTGATTAATAAATGTAGTACAAATATTTGTTTGGAAATAATTTGATTTCTAATTTATTAATTTTTATTCGTTTTAACATGTTAAATAATAATTTTCAATAGGTATATTAATTAATGTATAATTGATACAGATTGAACATATTTCAAACCAAAATAATTATCTGATTTTTACAAGCTCAATAAATATTTAACATAAATAATATAATATTTGGTTAATAAATCTTATTAAATACATACCGCTTTATTCATAATTGTTAATTCGTTTGAATTTTTTTAATATACAATGATTAATACTCCTATATTTTTATAGAAACGTATAGTGTGTAGGTATTTTTTATTTTCAAATAAAACTTGATAAACTAAATCACGAATGTAATAAACATTAGATTAAGTATAAACTTTAAGTATGAAATGAACCATTAAACAATAAACATGAACGTTTGAACCAAGATAAATTGCAAATAAAAGATTGTGACCGCTGATTATTAGAGTTTATCTTGCTTCAAATCAATGTGTAATAGGTAAAGTACATGTTACGTGAATAATACTATTCTATATATCTAATATCTATTATTTCTTTTCGTTCAAGTAGGTACCTATGTATTTCAGTCTTTGTATTTAGGATATGAAATTGATAACGAGATTATTAGAAACTGATATACCAACATCAAAGAAAAAAATATTGTGTAGGGAAAACAGATAAATATAGTACCAGAAGGAAATACTTTTCTACTCGATTGTCGGTTGGGTGACTGGCTTTCCGGTTCTCGCACACGAAGCTACTAAAAAGAAACTAAATTACTATAGTAAGTGATTTAAATCACTAAAAAATTACAAAATGATTACAGACGCAGCTCCACACACACACGAAGCTAGTGCACCACAACTCATTATTGACGAAAATCACAAATTTTCACAAAGAAATGAGCGCGTAGTATAGCGTAGTATACCCCAAATATACCTGGTTCAATTGAACCACCTTGACCCTCCTTGGACGCCACTGACACAATAAATAGGAAACTAAAAAATCAAATAGCGAGGATAATGAGAATTCGCGTCACCATCAACTATATAGGTAACAACTTATAACAGACAATGTTACAAAGGGAGGCCTTCAAACGTTTGAACGGCAAACGATTGAGCGTCAAAACACTGAACTACGTAATCAAGTATATAAAATTATGTCAATATCTTAAACATTCAAAATATACCAGCGTTGTTACCCTATACCTATACCACATAAACCACATCGATTGACGGTAAACAATTATAAGTTCAAGGTTTCGACGCAACAAATATTTTCGTTTAAGATTTTGATGGTACACGTTTGAACGTCGTCCGTTGCAAATAGCGTTGTGTGTGGAAATGTATTTTTAAAATTTAATTTAATTATTTTTAAAATAATTGGTGTAAGTATAAACGGGATTATGTAGTTGAAAAACGTATGTACAATGTAGTGTACTTGAGCCGAGTGATTAATAATATTATTAATTTCAATTTGAATTATCACTTTTATCAGGATGGCCACCCGAATAAAGTTAAATAATAATAATATTACGTACGTTGGTGATATTGTTGGATTATATTGTTGGTCACACTGAAGATTTTCTATTTGCTTGGGATCATCTGTTTTGTTATTGTTATGGTTTTCTGAATGCTATTCATTGGTTATTTTACGTTTGCGTATGTATGTATATTCTTTTGGTGTTATAAAATTTATTCTCACTACTGGCTGGTCGCTTGTGACTCTTTAGGTTCCTCACAAGTTGATTGGTTTTACTTTTGATCGTAAATGTTAACTAATAACTAATCTTGTGGTAAAATCACCTAGCATGTCTTCGTCATTTTAGTTTGCTATTTATCTACATTTATCATATACACTACAGTAGTACAGTCCATTAAAGTAGACCGAGAAAACAAAGATGGATTACAATGTAAGTTACTTTATTTACTGTATTATTTACTTATAACAAACCATGTTTTAATTAAAATATTAATAAATTAGCTACAATTGATTTAACGTATGAAGTATAATGTTCGAAATATTGATATTAAAAGTTTTAGTCTTAATTATTTTTTTTACATAATCATACAAATCAGTTTACAATATGTGTCCTTTGATTGTACAATATTATAATCATGTCAAAATATATTGCTTTTGTTAAAACAATATACCAGTTTAGACTAACATTAAGATATCTATGATAAAATATTTACTTCCTAAATTTGGCATAAGTTTTAAGTTCTTATATTATTAATATTGCAAATTAAAATTTAACTTTGTGTTATTATTGGGGAATAATTATTCATAGTAAAATTATATTAATGACATCAAATTTTTCTATGATAATTTTTGAAATGTATATTATGTACTTAAATTACATATTTAATCAATTATCACTTTTATGAAAATGTCATAAATACATGTCCGGTGTTAAACCATGAAAATGAAAACAAGATTCCTTGAATAATGTTGTTAGATCTTAGGAAGTTATTTTAACCTAAGCCTATTTTTGTAATAATATTTTATAATAATTATTTAAACTTCATTTATAACATAATACCTATTATGTAATGTTTAATAATTAGTAAATATTGTCACTATAATTAATTGTTGGACACTAAATTTTTTTATTAAGTATTGTGTTTCAGAATTAAAATTTGAACATTAAAATCATTACAACTTTTCTAATTTGATTTATTAATATATTTAAATTACCTACCAAAGTTTTATTTAAAATGTAGGTTTGTTATAATACTTTTTATTTTTATTTTTTAACAAATTCTGATTATTTTTCTTTATATTCATATTTTATCTTTTTTTTTTGGTTTTTGCTTTATTAACTATCTATTTCAATTTTATTTTAAAATTATTAAATTTAAAAACGTTTTATGTTTATCATGTCTAATAATGTATATACAATCTATTTTTTAGAGTATTGATGAAGATGATGTAGAAAAATTACGTTTAGCTGCTCTTATGACCTTTAAAAAAAAATCGAATGTACCAATGAATACTATAAGTAGTACATCTGGTGAATTTTGTCAAAATAAATTTGGAAATAGTAATTCCTTCAATAGCCCTGCAAGAAATAACAGAGGGCGATTTCCAACGTCTAATAGATCATTTAATAAACGTTCCTACACAAATGTGAGTAACTACTAATTTACTTTTTATTATAGAGGTTGATTTATAAGTTAATATTTTTTTAATTTATTAATTTTTAATTAACAGGTTGGTTTTCGAAGACCTACACATGCAAACAATAATTTGATTGCTATTATACCAAATGACTCGGAAAGCGATTCTCAAACCAATGATTCAACGCCCAAGAATATATCTAAACCTAATTCCAAAGATTTATTTACTGGTGGCATAAAATCCACTGAAATTAAAAATTTGAATGATGGAGGTAATTGTTGATATATAATGAATTTTAATATCTATCTATCTATACCCATGAAAGAAATATACTGCTGTTTCATGAAAACTGATCTATCTTGCGTACACCTCAGGTTGCACTTCATCTAGCTCTCCTACCATGCGCAACTGGTGACTAATTTTAGTCACTGACGTGGAAAACTGTTATCTGTCATATACCCCGTTAATTATTGTGTTCACATTATTAGATTAACGTCCAGCAGCAATTTGTATGCTCAGTCTTCTTGTGAGAAATGGTACCTTTCTTTTGTGGGACAGATTTTACTACCTATCTATAGTATTGTTATTATTAATTTGGTGGTACACAAATTGTGCACAAAAAAAACTATAACATATTGCATACAAGTTTGCAATGAAGTAACACCTTTTATGTCTTTAAAATTGGGGGGGTTCCCTTAAAGTCTGTGGAATTGATTTGGGAGCTGTAGGACCTTTGGTTGTGGAGTTATTGAGGTTTTAAATTTAAGGGGGGGAATTTTTGGGGGGTGGTGGGGCTTGGGTCCCTGAGTGTAGGGGAGGTGGTCCGGTGACTAAGTCCCTAACGGTTGGCGCGCGGCAGCGTTTTCCGTGGGAGCACTCGCACTTTTAAATTTCTGTAACGCTTCTTGGGTAACACTTTTCGATTCTATGTGCCAAAGAAAAGACATCAAATGTCAAAATTCTTTTACTAATTAATAAATAAATTATTATTGATGTCCACCATAGCTACATTTCAAAACTTATAGTATAACATATAGGTACATTGAAATGAAATAAAATTTATTATAATATTTTTATTGCTATTGTTACTAGTTAAATTTGTTTTCAAAATATAAATATAAAATAATAAATACGAGTTAATATGTATCAAAATTAAGGTTTTATTTGTATTCAATAATTTCTGAATAATTTTAAAGAAAAGTAAAACTTCATTTTAATTTTTGCAAGAGATTTAGGTAGCCTATAAATTATAAAAATTAAAATATACTTTAACTAGAACTTGTTCTATTTTTATTTTATGTTAAAAAGCAGTAAATTAATTTTGATTTCTATTTATGTTTTCAGTTTCTACCAAATTCAGTAGATTAGAAAATGATTCTGGTTCTGAAGAAAGCGAAGACAGTGAAACAGAAAGAGATGGACAAGAAGAATCAGACGATGGTGATGTGTTATCATTAGGAGAAAAAGATGAAGATTTAGATGATCTGGACAAATTAATGGACATAATGGAAGCTGAAATTAATGGTGAAGAAGTTAAACCAACTAAAAAAGTAAAGAAAAATTTAAAACAAAACAACAAAAATAAGAAAGATAAAGAAAAGGGTATAGAATCAAAAATCAAAAATAAGTTAACTGCTAAAGTAGATGAATCAATTTCCATAACCTCACCTAAGATTATTGAAAATTCAAAATTGCATATTAATCCACCTGAAGAGGAATTAGAGTCCATAAAAACTTTAGAAGAAATTAGAAACTCTCCATCACAATGCAATCTATTGAAACCTCGTATTCCTATGAGGTCTCCATCACCAAACAATAGAAAAAGATCAATATCTCCTTATAGTAAACCAAAAAGAAGATCAGTATCAAGATCTCCAAGAAGAAGATCTCCTACTCCTGATAGATATCGATATTCTCCAGTGAGATCAAGGCTCTATCGTAGATCTTTATCACCAAGAAGATCACCTAGAAGGCTATCGCCTTTAAGAGAAAAAAATCTTTCACCAAGGCGATATTCTCCTTTAAAATCTCGATATCCCTATCGTTCACCATCTCCAAGAAGAAGACGCAGATCTTTATCACGAGACATATCACCAAATAGAAGACGCCTGTCCCCATTGAGGAGAAGAAGTAAGTCTCCTCTCAAAATCAAATCCAAATCAAGATCACCAAAGGTTAGACCTGCTATGAGAAGAAGATCACCTAGTCCATTAAAAAAAATTGCTAGATCAAGACCAGCATCTCCTAATTCTCGACGCAAGGATAACAAAGTCTTGGATGATGATTACTCAAAAAAAAGAGAAAAAGTGAAACCTATTGACAAACAAGTAGAACCAAGGTCATTAGATCCAGTTTTGGAAGCAAGAAAAAGAAAATTTGAATCTAACAAGCCTATTGAACCTTCAAGTAAAAAAATAATTTTGAAGAAAACCAATTCAGTGCAAGTAGCAATTCAGACTGAAAATAAAGAAATTCAAAAAGAAATGGAAGAGCAAGAAATAAAACCAAAAACTATGCATTTATCGAAATCAAAAAAAAAATCCCAATCCTTCCAGCCTCCTAAAAATATAAGCATAAAAATGAAGAATGATTTAGAAACAGTAAAATTACGAAGAATTGTAAAATTAAATAATTCGCCCGAGAAAATTAAAGACAAAAAACGACCAAGAATAGTGTTTGGACATGATGAAACTAATGAAGCACTTATTGATCAGGGTATGTATATATTTAAAAATAATAATCATTTGTTATTTTTGTTAATTAATTTTGTTATTATTGCATTTATATTTTTGTATTTAGATGATAAATTTGATCATCATAGAGCAAAAAAAGCAAAGACAAATTCCAGTGTAGCAAAAATAGTTGAACCTGAAACATTAGAAGTTTCTAGTACATCTGAAGAAGAATTATCAGATGAAGAGATATCTGAAGAAAACGAGGAAGAAGAAAGTGATAAAGAAGATGGACAAAAATCTAGTGATAGTGGTGAGGAATATATTGAAGAAGAAGAGGAGGCAGAAGAAGAAGAAGATGCTGATGATGATGACGAAGAAGAAGTTCAAGAGATGCAACAGGTTGTAGAAGATGATAAAAAGGAATCTATACAAAATAACGATCTTGTAGATCTAAGAACAGAACTCAAACGAAGAAGAGCTCTTCGATTAAACATGGTAAAATTAAAGTTAAACATATTATAATTGTAATTAATTGTTATTGTTATTTTGATATTTATAATAATTTGTTATTTTCAGATTCAAGTTGAAGTGAAGAAAAAACCAGAATCATTTTATCCTGCTCGGTTATTACAGTCGGCAATTAGAGGTGTTGTTGGCTCAAGGTATTTATCATTATTTAATATTTATCATTACTCTCTTATTTATGGGTTATAAAATCATTTAAAATTTAAAATTACTGTTGAGTAACTCCTTTTGGTAAAAATGTTTTTTATTAATCTAGAAATACTATTTTAATTTCTTAATTATAATGTAACTTATAATTTTAAATTTTTATGTATTTATATTCCCACTTACTAGCTCCTCAAAGTTCTGTTCCCAAACTCACCTTGTGTGTTTGAATGACCTTATATTTTATCAACTTAATTTTTAGTAAAAATATTATTAGTTAATTTGAGACCCATACTTTGATATTTAACAAAAACATTATTTTATATACATAAGACACCTTAGTGTAGTAGGGTGGGCTACATTAATATCACTTTAGTTTGCACTAGACTTCAATATTATTTTAACATGTTGGAAATTGGTTAAATCAACATTCTTATGTTAATATACCTTGTTAAAAGTTTAATATTAATTACTTATATGTATATTTTAATATTTTTTAGTGGAGCAAATGAAGTGAAAAGAAAGAAGCATTCTAAAATCCCAGAAATAAGCATTAAAACAGAAGGTACTAATATTTGTATTTTTACTACTGTTAGTTTGGTTTGATGTTAATTCTTTTAACAATTTAGGTCAGTGATTTTTAAACTGGTCTGTGGTCTTGTAATATTAATTTAGAAAATACTGTACATATTATATAATTGAATTATTTAAGAATTATTTTTTCCATTATAAAACAAGTTATTTACTAACTAATTTTTTTTAATTCGATCATACTTAGATTTTTTTTTTTTGTGTAATATAATTTAGTTTGTAAACAAACCTCATATATCTCAAATATGGAATTATTACTTTAAATTGAAGTATATTTTGTACTGAAATGAATCTTGAGTATGTAATTTGAAATACATTTTATTGTCTCTTAAAATAGAAATATTTTTATCTTTCAGGAAACTCAGATGGCCGAAGAGTTATAGTTGTGAATAGAGACAAAAATAGAACTGATTCCAAGACTATACTTCCAGAAAGTAAATATTTAAGTTTTTTTGGTCCTTAAGTCCATTCATTAACCTTAAAAATAAGGCCTAGTTTACATGAAAGGTGTTAAACGCGCGTTTACAATTACTATTAATTGCTATTAACTGTACACATGGTAACGTGCATTCAAAGCAGCAATAACGCAAATAACCTGTCTACGCGCAAGTTGATGCACGTTTGAACATTGTACAGGTTTGCATTGACATGTTCAGTTGCAACACGCGTTTTAAAGCAGTAGGTTCTGTTTTTTATTATTTTCAGTTGTTTTTTCATAAAAGTTTTCTCCAAAATCAAAAATGGATAATGAAGAATTTAATACTGATTTATTTATCGAGGAAATTGAAAAAAGACCCCCAACTTGGGATATAACAAGTAGTCTTTATTCAAATAAAATCAATAAAAGAAAGGCTTGGGAAGACTAACCTAACCCAATATTTTTTTCCTTTTGTTTATGACGTTGTCTTCTTCGATACAGCATCCATAAACAAATTGCAGCTGCAACGTCCATCTTTGACTAAATACAATGCTGGACTGACTAGTGACTACGTTATAAACATGCGCGTAAATTTGATAAACATGTGAACAGTATTAACAATGTCAATGTGCGTTAAACGCCTTTCATGTGAACTAGGCCCTAGTTATATTTGGATGTTTTTGCACTTGATTTATCTTAATTAACATTTTATTAATTATTTTTCAGATCAAGAAGATTACGATGATGAAGGAGAATCTTACGCAAGTGTCAAACGACTAAAAGGCAAATTAAAGAAAGTTCCAGTACGTTTGAGAACAGATGTTAATAGTGATAACGCAAATCAAAAAGGATTTAGGAAGATCATAAAGCGTAACATTAATGTTACAAATTTCGATCAGGTATTTGATGTCCTAATCACATGCATTTTTTCCCTATTGGTCAATTTTTTATATACCTACCATTTTGTTCCTAATTTATATAATCTTTTATCCTAATAAATTTAATTTAATTGTAGATTAGTTTTTAAATTTTGATCAATTCTTTTAAACTACAATAGTTGTTTTTAATGATATTGTTAATTAATTGTTTAATTATATATGATATATATAATAATATATTGAAGAATAAAATTTAATATATATATATATATATATATATATATATATATATATATATATACTATACAATGTTCATATATATTAAATTGTATTCCTCAATATATTATTATATATTTTAATTTGTGTCTATCATAAATTATAATCATTTTATTTATTAGGTAAACTTACCTTTGGAACACTATTTGTACAGTATATTTCATATATATGTATTGATTACATTTATTTTTATTCACAAAGGATGAATATTTTATTTAACTAACTACAATTTCAACAAAAAGTCCTTTAAAAATTGAGAATTTCTAAAAATAATTGACCATTTGATATCTTAATTCCTAGTTTATTTATACGCTACACAAACAATTTTTAGATTACTTTTTTTACAAAATAAATAAACAAAACTTAAGAATCTTATATATCTTATCTTCTATCTTTAAACTAAGTTTTGTCTTTAAAGAAAATAGATTTTTTAAATTTTATTAGTGTTCCTATTTTACATGTTTTATATATAATATTTAATAGTTCCTAATCGAAAAGAAAATCCAAATTACTATTTTAAAACAATTGGATAATTTTCAAATATTTTCGAAAACTAATATGTTAATAATTTTATATTACAATTTTAAGTATTTTATTTACAAAATCAAAAAAATTAAACTGATTTATCTATATATGTATTAAAAATTAGAAAATAAAATCATATATATACATATATTATAATTATAATAATCACATTTACTTTTTAATTCTTTACCTTTAGATTTCTATTTAATCTTCAAAATTAAGAGATTTTTATTACTAAAATTTATTGCTACATTTTTTTTACCCATATAATAAATATATATTTATTAATTATCTTTTTTATTAAATAAAATCAACAAAAGTAGATTAATTTAAAATATATTAAAAATATAAACTCACGTGTAAAAATTATAATTTTCATAAACTATACTATGCTGTACAGTACTAGAAGTTATAATATGCTACATTTTAAAGAATTTTTGAACAGACTCATACATATTGTATTTTTCCAAATTTTACATATTATTTTTAGTTCAGTGTGTTTTAATTTATATTGTTTCATATCATTTTCATTATCTTTCATGTTTTCTGGTTCTATATGATTCAAACATAAAATAGCAAACTATGGAAATTAGTAACTGAAATATTTTTTTTGCATAGGTTTATAATTTTTATTATATGGTAATGATTTTATAATAATTATTTTTTCAACAACAGTATTGAAATTGAAAATAATATATAAGAATATTTGATGGTATAAATTATAAGTTTAATTAATCAAATAATAGCATACCTTTCGTTTTTATAGACAATAATACTAAACATTTCTAGTCTCAATTATCTAGTCTTTGAAAATTATCACTTTATGTATAGTTTTTAATTATTATTCATTCCGAATTTCCTGTTTAATTTTATTATATATGTTGGTTAGTTAGTGATTAATTTTAGAAATTATACATATATCATTGATAGAATTTTATAACAAAAAAACAAAATGTTGAATATCAAATTATATTATAATAATTTAATTTAAAAATAAAAATAAAATGAAACGGAGTGAATGTTTTATTTTATGTTATAAAATGTGTTAGTGTTGAGTAAAAAATTTTAATTTAGGGTTTCAATATAAAGAACATGATATTTAAACACTTTCAGTACTGTTTATTATACTAGCATAATTATTTTTATCGTTAAAATTGAACGCAATAATAACCAAATTCTTTATTGTACTTTCAATGAAAAATTTTCTCCCATCAAATAGAAATTTCTCAATAAAGTATTTTAAATTTTTAATTGTTTTCGATATGCTCATAAAGTTTTATATAATTTTTCTAATATATTTAGTCCTTGCAATGATGATATATTTATTCAAAACAATCATATGGTTCAATTAAATCAACTAAACTTTTTGCTCAGTAAAAAGTATCCCTAATGCCAATTTAACTTTTTTTTTTTGTCTTATGTCTGATAATTTAAATTTAAACATTTTAACTATAAATATTGGATATTTAGTTTCATATAGCCTGAAAAATATAGTGTCCATTGTTCATTTAAATTAGAGCTTCCACATAAATTTCTCATAGTGATTTTAATTCTTTGAATTGTGTCAATTAGATTTAGTATGCTTTGGTGATGATAATCTTTATATTATTGATCCATAGTCAATTTTTAATTGCATGTATAACAAAAATATAATTATTAGTCAAGATCAGCATCCCATTTTGTGGAACTAGTGATTTTAAAATATCTATAATTATTTTTAGACAATGTTATATATTCAATTAAGTTTGTTGATTATTGAATTTACTTTATGGCTTAATTTTCATACAGAATGAGTTTACTTTCAAATTTCATGAATAATGTGTTGTAAATTAAACAATTTTCGTTATTCTTTTTTTTCTTTTTGTCTATACTTATATTGTCTTGAACTGTTGGATGTGAAAAATGTCTATCAATTCATTTTACTTTGTTCAATTTAATTTAGAATATTTTTGACCCTATATGTTTGAAGTTAATGAATTTTTTTAATTTTTCTAAGCTTGTTAAGTTTTAATCCACTTTTATTGATCATTTTAATCAAACCATCCTATTTTTAAAATATGTCTATTAAAAATATTAAACAATGGCTATTTTACTAATATAATAATTTTAGAAATTTTTTTATCAACACTAATATTTTATAGTATAAATTAGAATATAGTTTATAATTTCATTTGTTTATGATATTCTTAGCTACCTATGTATTATAGGTTACATCTAATGTACTGATTTTATATTATACAATAAATGTTAGATTATTTTATATAACTATATTTATAAAATGCTATGATCATAAGAACAAAATAATTTGTTTAATTCTTAGTTTCATATCTTTATATAAAAATTGGAATTATTTATGTCCATTTTACAAAAAAAAAAAAACATGTATCTTTGTTAACAATTTGTTTTGTTCGAAGTTTATTCAATTTAATTCCTAGAATAGAATAGATTTTTTTTTTTATTGTTTGGTATCACATCTTAAAAATATTAATACTTTATAGCTAAAATTATTTGGCAAGTTGTGTAATGTAAAAAAAACTAATAATTAAAGTATTCAAAAAATTAATTCTTTCTGATTTAGTTTTTATATTAACATGATAATTTTTATAAATGTTGTGATTGATATTAGGTATTATATAAGTTTATATTTCTCTAATAAAAATTTATTTTTTGTGATTATTTAAAATATATAATCTTTAGTTATAAAATTTATAATTTGATTGCCCAATATATTGTGATATTTATATTAATTAGATTTATTCAGTTCAAATAATATTTTTCAAGGTTAATTTTATTTACAGATATTTTATATTATTACATTTAAGCAATAAGAATTAATTTTTTTCAAAATGTAATTTTATCATTGAGTATTCTCAATAAAGTATTCTCAAATAATATTATAATTAATTGGGCTGACAAATACAAATCATGTTATTTTGTAAAACGGACATTCATGTATAAGAAAAAGTTATGTATTTTTATTTATTATTAATTTTGTTCACTCCGTTTCTTGTTTGTTATTCCGATTCAAAATTTGTTTCGTACAGATGTAAGTAAACAGAATGTTGTCAATTTTTAACCAAAATGTGAATTTTTATATGTTGTCACAGATGTAGGTATCAAAAACCATTCTCTACGACAACTTCAGCAGCTGCATTTTATTGTTATGAACACAAAAAATAACCATTTTCAACTTGGATGACTATCAACTTGTGGCCACTTAAAATGTTTTGTTGCACATCTATGTTTATATTATTATTTTGTATAAAACTTCTGTACATACTTAATATATTTGTTATTTTATTTCTTAATTACAAATGTAGTTTTATCGTAAGTTTAACAATTGTATTCTTTTAAATCAACTGGAAAATAACCAACAATTATTATTTTATATGATTGGTTTAATTATACATGTATGTATTAAACTATATTTTCAACTCATACAATTTATATTTATACGTATTATTAGGTTCCTAGTATTTTCATTTTTACTGTCAAAAAGTATTGTTACAACTACCAATTTTTTTTTTTTTTATATATATATATAATTAGTATATATGTTTTGGTTGTCCAATATTTTGGTGTTAAAATAAACTGTTTATCGCTACATACATGTAAGAAAATAATTTTTTTAAAGATTATCGCTTCTATTCTGTTTTTTGTCATTGAATAATAAAAACCTTGTAAATATAATTTTAAGTGTAAATAATTGATTTGTAACTCCGAAAAAGTATAATTTTTAATTATTTCAAATATATTATGTATTTAAATTTTTATGTATGTCTGTGATTATTTTTCAATTAATTTTAAGATAAAAAAAAAGAATATATAAACATTTAATTATGATTTAAATTAAACTTGTTTTTATTACTAATTTTTATTTTTATACAGACGAACATTTTTAACAATACTTTATTTTTGAATTATCTTTGAACCTCAAACACTATTTTATATTTATCATGAAATATTCAAAAGTGATTGGCATTCAGCAATCGATATCATCATCCCAACTACAAGTTAAGTGAGACATCATATCTGTGCGATATAATTTTAATTTTTCATCACTGAAAATATTAATGTGCCATAACTTTTTATTATCTTTTAAGAATAATCAATGCTACACGAAGACCTCTGTGTGATTGTTAAGAAGGACTTTGTCTTCTAATTGAAGAACATCGCCTCTTGAAAACATTAAAATAACAGTACGTCAATCACCGAAACTATAGTCTATTCAACTTAAGAGGACACCAAGCAGCCGACCAAAACTGGTCGTGTCTGCGCATGCTATTCCCCCACTACCGGTTATCGGTGGTGGTGTCACTAAATTCGGCCCTACCACTGAATTACTATAATAGTTTATATGCAATATTATTTACCTTAATTATATAACGACGTCGTAGTCGATGGTCTACGATTTATAACGACGCGCGGCGATAAGAGTCGACCGGAAACGATTATTGCTGATTAATTCATTTCAGGGGATCGAGCAGCGAAAAGCGATCAGTCATACATGCGTAAACTGGTGTCCTCTTATGTTGAATAGACTATAATTATAATTTTTATTTAATTTATTTGCACAATTAATTCACAATTAGGTCAGTACAGTTGATAATACTTTGAAATTTTCAAAATCAATCCCAAGTCCAAATTAATATCTAGAAACAGGCATGTGGTGTTGGCCCTCTTGACCATTCCAAATCAATTGATCATTCGGTCTTTAATTTATAAAGAACGATTACCAATCTGCCAAATTAGATACCAGTATTTATGAATAGTTATAAATGTTTCAATAATATAATGTACGTTGAAAATGAAAAAAATGGTAGTATATACGTCAGCATGTAGCATAATAATGCTACTTTTTGCTTTCAGTTTTAATTTCTTGGTAAGTAAAATTATCGTTTTATTCTTATTACTGACGTCATAAACATAACTCAACTTAAGTGCAATTCATGTGGTGTTTGATTGAGTATCACACCCATACGCACCAACTGAGCACCACCAGACTCATACGATTCGTATTTAGAAACATTAAGTAAGATAAATAAGGAAATCAAGTCTTTTAATGAAAATGACGTTGAATTTATGTTGTGAGCTCTATAAAAACCAGTTACCTCTATATTGAACTGGTACATTTTTGTAAAATAATTTTTTTATCATTTTGATTTCAGAAATTTAAAACTCAGTTACAAATATTATAAATTTAAACTACTCATAAATTTACATGTTTGTTTCTTAAAATATATATTATAGCACAACATTTAATTTAAATAATTTAGAATATATTATTACATAATTAATGATAGTACATTACAAATAACAAGTGTTTATATTTTTTTTTAATATACATCGGAAATAAAAAAATAATGTAATGTACATCATAACACTATATCATAGTATATACAGTTGATTAATCAGAGCCAGCCAATCGACAATTATTAAACATACATTGCTTTATATTTATATGTAGTATATAATTTTATAATTAATCATCATTAGGTAAATGATTATGAGTATATCCATGAAGAACAAACAACCAATCATCATTTTCTCCTTTGAACATTTCTCCTTGAGCCTTGCATCCACTATGTTTCATTATACAATCTAGATATCTGTACAAAATGATGATAATTATTATTAACTGATTTTTAACAAGAAATTTAAAATGACGTACCTTGTTTTATTTTTAACACTGACGACTGAATATTTGAATCCTTGTTCATCAGAGTAAACAAGAGAATCATCACTTTCATTCAAATCCTCATCTTCAGAATAAATGATGTCCTCGGTAAAATCATCTTCACTCATAGAATTATTTTCATTTTCCCAAAATTCAAGAAACTGTAAAGGTTGTCTAGTTTCCTCAAAGGTTTCATGCGCTAAATGTTTTTTTAATGAAATTTTTCTCCTGGATTTTATTTTCTCACGTGCATATGCTAGAGGTACTCGTTTTTCAACACCAGGAAAACTATCATCGTCATTATAAACATTATTAATTTATGAAATAGGTTTGTTCAAATAATTATCTCTGATCCTAACTTACTTAATTAATTCTTCCTCGTATATTTTTTTAGGTTTACTGTCAACTTCCAAGCACCTAAGCATAATTTTTTCAATAAAGATTGCTGCTTGAAATTCATCATCATCTAGTGGTGGATGATTATGTTCTCCGGTATATTCTAACTTAGAATCACCATCATCATTTAATATTGAGCCTTTAACTAAACACTTTAATTTTGAATTCATATGACACCACACAAACCTATAAATAGTAATATTTTATTATCTTAATTATCATAAAATATAAGCTTATATCTTACTTTCTTCCTTTTCTCATTGAATATAAAAATCCTATGTCATCTCTATAAAGTGTGTATCCTTCCCAAAGCCCTGAAACCAAAAACACACTAACAACCTTAACTTCACCAGATGCCTTAGGAGGTTGTCTTGTTCTGGCCATACTCCGCCATGCCATTCGATAAGGTATTTTATCAGCAACATCAAGAAACCTAGAGTATCATAAAGTTTTTTTAAATAAAATTAACATGCAGTTGAAACGTAAGCAGGAGCTCCAGAGGGGAAGTTAGTAATGCTGTTGCACAATATGAGATTTTTCATGCTAGTATGTATAAAAATATTGGTAGGTACTAATTTTATTTAAATATTATTATTGGCCCTTAAGCCTCCACACGAGTTTTCTCAGTGAGCCTCAGTAATCTGATGATGCAAAATAAAATTAAAATAAAAAAAAATTATTGATTATAATTGATGAATCATCGAATACATTTTATGAGTCAACAAATATTTAATTCAACTCCGAAAACATTTGAAAGAAAAATCCAAAAATTTATTTGAAAAACTGCAAAAAAAAGTGTGTCCTGTTGTATATAGTTAGTTGCAGTTAACAATATTATATTGGAACCATAATCTAAACTAATTATCTAGTAAATTAAAATTGATAAAATATTTTATCATTTAAACCTTTCAACTTCTTGATTGTAAATATCTTTAAGACCCAAGGTTGGGTCATTTCGTGCTCGTTCGCATAATGTATTAATAAATGAGCGTTCTTTTGGATTTCTTTTCAGATCTCCTGGTGGTTCATGGTTATGATCTTTAGTGCGATATATGACAAATCCATCTCCAGAAGCACGCAAAATACCTCTTGAATGGCATGCACCTTCTGTGGGCGTTTTTCTATTTTTTGTACATCTCACTATCCTTAAATAAATTTTTATTTGCATGGCATTATTTATTAGCCATTATCAATAACTCAAATATCAAAATTAGGTTTTCACTTACTTTCCATTATTAGTTAAAGAATCATTATGGTAATAATAACCTAATTCATCCATGTATAAAGATGTACCACGGCGTGTCCCTGGTATTACTTGAACAGATAGTATTAAAGGTGGCTCTTTTTTTAACATTGCATCAGGTTGATTTTTTAATCTCCTGGTACGTTGCATTCGTCTTGTAGCATTAGCATAGTTTACAACAGAAGACGCAAGAGGAAATCTAAAAAAAAGTTTCTTTTAATAATAAAATCAAAATTTAACCATCTCAATTAAACATACTTTGCTGTTTCTTCTTCGTAAATAGTTTTTAAAGAAGTAGTTTCATTTTGAGCCCTTCCTTTAATTGCATGCAAAAATGCTCGCGCTTGTTTTTCAGCATCACAATTAGTTGATGGTAAGTGATTATGGCCTCTTGATCTAATTATATTTGAAGTAATCTTATTCAAATGCGCTCGTCCTGGACATTTCTTTTTTCCCCAAACAACACATCTTAAATATCTACAAATAAATATGTGATTGAAAATTATCACTGTATAAAATGTATATTTTTAACTTTAATAGCCAGCAACTAACTTTTTATCATTTTTTTCATTCTGTATTTGGTAACTATAACCCATATTATCAAAATATATTGTTGAATCAATTCGCATTTGTAGAAAACCTTTTCTTTTCCGTTCTCTTTTATTTCCTTTGTAAGGTGTCTTACTTAATTTAGATTTGTCAAGATTGCCAATTTCTGAATCATTAGCCTCTGCATTTACACTATAATCTTCTTTAATTACATCATTATTATCGTTATAGTTTTCAGGGATATCCTCATGAATTTCAGAATCATCACAAGTAGTATTTTGTGCATTTTTTAATACTAAGTTTTCAGAAAAACTAGGAATAGCTACTAGATTAGAGCTGTCAATAGGTAATAAATCTAAATTATTTTTTTCTATATTTAATTTTGGTTCCATTGTTTTCGATATTTGATTAGGTACAAATTCATAAACTTGAGCTTCTTGCCATTTATTACAATAAATACAACCTAAAATGAAATAAACTCTAAATTTAATTTAAATTTAATGTATTTACTATATTTATAATTGTATAACTTACAAAACATATTTACTGTTTTTTCAATATCCTCTTCACTATTTGTAGAAACATTTTCCTTATCTTTATTGTTCAATTTTTCATTAAAAGCTGTATTTTTATCTATATACTCATTATTATCTACATAAATATCATCAACTTCTATTACTTCCATATGATTTTCAGCATTAAATTCATTTAATGATGGAATAGTTTTATAGTCATCACTATTATTAATATCTTTATCTGGAATGTTTTTATAGTCATTCATTGCATCAATGATTTCATGATCTTCAATTGGAAATAATGGACCCTGCACTTTTTGTGGTTGTCGAAATCTCTGCATCCTTCTAGCAGTACTTGAAAAGGATAATTTGCCTCGTAGTTTTGGAAATCTATTTAAAAATTCAAATTTACTATCAAATTTATTTTAAAATAATTAACTAACTTTTTAATTTCTTCATCAAAAATTGTTCTATTTGATGTGTTCTCAATGATTGCTCTCTCTCTAATTCTCATCAAAAAATTTCTTTTTAATAAATCTTCTTCATAATTCCTTGGTTTGTGTGTATGTGGTTCTCCTGAATGACGAATCATGTTGTCATGATTTCTAATAACTGCTCTAGCTGGACATGGTTTTTCTTTAATACTTTTTTGGGTACATTTTAAATACCTTAAACATGTATATTATTGAAATACAGTAAAATTAATTTTATTTAAATGCATTAATACTTTTTACTGTTTGCAACTTTATGGCTATGGTAGGCAAATCCGTTTCCATCATAAAAAATTATGCAATTTGGTCGCAAACCTGGAGCAGTGCGAACTGATGCCCAACCAGATTGGGATTGCTCTAGAGATTTAGGTGCTTCTTCAAAAACAGGATCATCTGACATGGATATTACATATTTTGATTCATAATTTTCAGTGAATTCTATTACATTCTCATTATCACAATAATTATGGTCTAGACAATGAAATAAAAATAATATTTAATACCTATTAATCAATGTATTATTAAATATTTGTGTTTGATCTGAACACAAATATTTTAAACTACATTTTTTATAATGAAAATATTTCCAAAACTAAAATACTATTAAGATTGAAATATGTGTAGAAAAGTATTATATAAATCACTCAAAGTATCAGTTTAACGAGAAATATGTTTATATTTTTAATTTTATTTATTTGTATTGTTTATCTATTAAACTTAAATTAAACTCTATTTGTAATCATTGAGCTGAATTGTTTATACAGAAAGTTCTTTAAAATAAAAAAAACTTAAATGAAAATGAAAATAATTGGGGTAAAATTACGACATTTACCTACATACGAGTAGGTATATTCTAAATAGTAATTTTTTTTTGTCATAAATGTATAACTTATGTAGGCATAATTATTATAAAACATATTATGAAATTATGTAACAAAAATAAAGGTGCAAATAACCAAAATTTACTATATATCTTTATAAATATATAAAAAAAATCTTTTTTTTTCTCTGGTTCTAAACATTCAAACAAATTTAGGGGAGAATTACAAGTTGTGAAAGACCAAGTCTTCCCACTCCAATTAGTAATTACTATTTATGCCAATAATTTAATGTTAATGTATTAGTGTGTACATACATTTAAGAGCTAAACATTCTTTAATTTTTTTAAGTGTTCAAAATTTTAATTTTTACCCAGACTAAAACCAATAGGTATTAAATAACACTAATGAAGTAACTTTAATTTTCAGCCTAAGAACCATAAGGATTGTGGACTGTAATAAATTGTAAAGCAATACAACACTAGGCATTCGTGTACAAAATGCAAATGAGTATTCAAATAAAATATAAACACATCAATAAAATGATAACAAAGAAAAATAACAATTAATAATAGATTTAAGGATTTAACTATTCTGTGGTTGACTATTATGCGCCCAGCGGTGGTAACAGATAATACATTTACATATCGAGATGATAATATGGTAGTGACGTTTCGTCATTCGACAAAACATTAAAAACGAAGTAGAACTGGAGAAGCTCTCTTTTTAACCCGCGATCGTGTACAGAACAGACTCCACGAACAAAATGTACAGTCCCCAAAATGGAAGGGAACGGTACAACGCTTACCTGCCATTTCTGATCACAGGGCGACAAGCACTAACAGAAAAAAAAAAATAGAACGGTAAATCGATACGGTTACACCAATAAAATTGAATAATATCAACAATGACGTTAATTTGAATGGACATTAAACGTTTCCCATTTACGAAATTCCATTATTTTGTTATTCGTTTGAACAAAATACACTTCACAACAGCGACAGCGTCAAAGCGTCAATTGGTCAGATAATTCGCGACACGAATACGAAATACGATTTTTAACACAATACAGATATAAGCAGTATCATTAGAGTATTTACTATCATTGAAACACCATGTTCCCGTACGATAGTATAGTAAAATTTAGCTGTATGGCGAAATAATATATGCTGCACAACAGCACTACCACTCCACGACTGATAGTAGTGTTATGATGGTACCACAGAATAAATGAAATTTAACGTATACCACGGTCCACGATATATAACTTAATTCGTGGGTATATGTACATTATTTATTTATTCTGTGGTTATAGGTCTAAACATTTTATTCAGTTTTTCACACTGTTTACGATTGTGATAAGCTCAATCACTAACAGATAACGGTAATCGGGGATAGTAATCGTGAATTTTTCCGCCATTTTCTGACTTTCTCATAAGTAATTATTAAGTATTCATTGTTTTGTTTAATGGTATATTTTAAATGGTATATCTCTGAAGTTTGAGCTTTTCATTTTTCACCGCTTTCATTATTAATTTTTAGGTTATTTGCCCCATCTCTGGTAAGTGGTTGTAACTACACTTGGTATTTTTCAATCAATTATTTTCTTTATTGTATAAAATTTGAAATTTTTATACATTTATTTTAATATTTTACTGTTCTTATAATCAAACAGTTTGAAATTTTGATTTCTTTTTCTCAATGCGAGGAGGACACGTTTTACAACCACATGCATATAAAATATAGTATTATTTACTGATTACTATTAGTTATTATTAATTACTTCAAAAGACCAATTATTATTGTTTTTGGCTACCTACCTATGCATTATTTATATTTTTGTCATTTAAATTAAGTTTCTAAAGTTTTGTTTATTGTATCATCAAATTGCTAGTATACTGTTTGCATAATTAAGTAAAGTTTAAATATTTCTCATGAGTTAACTTTGATTATAATTATTGTATCAGTTTCATTATAATAATGTTCAATCCTACAAATTTTTTTTTATTTTACAGATTATTAAATCGAATCACTATTGTGGTTTTTAAAAACTGATGTCTAATATGTGAACATTTTGGATTTAATTCCTTCTACATAAATTATTTAGTCATGTCGACTATTCAATCGTATTTATGTGCATTGCACATGGATATTACTCAAAGTGGCCATGATTTCAATATTCAAGCTGCTCAACAATTACTAATCCAGATAAACCAATATTTTAAAAGTGACATTACAGCTATAGAATCTGGTAATTTATAAAAAAAATCTTTTATCAGAACTTAAATTTTTGAGTAAAAAACTCTATACCTTTAATAAAAATTAAATTTGTTATCTATTTCATTTTTCTATAATATACTAAATTTTAAATAATTTATTTTTGTATCCAAATTTTCTCATTTCTCCGTTGTTTTACATCATGATTGTAGATAATACAATAATATTAATGTTATACACTTTAAAATATAATGTCTTATTTGTATACAGAAGCTGCTCTCAAAACATTATTTGCCGATAGTAAGGGAATTATGAGTTATGCAAAAGCTGTGATGAGCTTTGATTTGAGCAACACTAAAATAATAACAGCTGATATTCTTTTTTTGTTTCTTCAATTAATAGAATCATTTCCTACGAATATGGTTTATTACACCAGATCTTTAATGGTAAATTAAAAATAGAATTCTACTTATATCAATTATATTATTTCAATATAATAGTTTATAGCAAATATGCTGTTCTTTGTTCTAGAAACTTATAATAAATTATTAATGTACTCGTTTAGTAGTAATTATTTAGTAAATATATTTAAATTTTATAGGATATATGTAATTTATTTAGTATAACTACAAAAAAAAGTGCTGATATAAGTATCAGAATTTATCAAATATATGAAAAACTATTAGAAAAGAATACTTTCAGTAATCAAATTGAAATCAATAAAATAATCGAACATTTGAATAATGAAGTTTCTTTAGGTGATAAAATATCATCAACAGGTAGTTATTTAATAAAATTAGTATTTTAAAACTTTAAAACAATTTTTTAAATTAAAGTTTAATAATTTATAGCTCGTCAGCACATATATAATCTATTTGGTGTTATTGCTCAACATCATCCTATGTATCTAAGAAATTATGAAGATAAACTCATGAATCTTTTTTGTTATGAACTTCAGTTTCAGGTTATATTTATTTTATTTTTTTTATTCTTTTTAACATTTTTGTCGTGTAAAATATTATAGTTAGATGCAAGAGAGAAAAATATTAAAAAGCATTCAACACCTGTAGCTATAGGATGTTTGAATGGATTGACAGGATTTTTAAACAATTTTGCTGATCATATTGAAACCCGTGATTATTGTTTTCGTTTATACGAAATATTAAAAAAATTAATTAGCACAATTGAAGAAAATAAAAGACACGTTATTAATAGAAGTAATATATTGCAAAAAATGTAAATAATCACAACATACAATTAAAATTAATTTATTTTCAGCTGGTTTAAATTTGTTCCAAAAGCATATTCATCTTTTTTCAAAGTTATTATTTCAAAATTCAGCTGAAGTATTATGGTTTCAAAATAAACTTTGGGATTGGTGCTTGTTGCCAAATTTTGAAGATAAAAAGATTGGGTTATCTTCATTTGAATTTCTTTATAAAGGAGCATCAATAGAATTCTCAAAAAATGTGGAAACCATTGAACCAAATATCAGAAAAACTCAACAAGATATAATAAAAGTAAACTATAATTTAAAAGTTTATTTTATTAGTATTATATTTTTTTGTTTTTTTTTTTTATACTTTACTTAGATGTGTATTCTGTGAGGAAATCTTAATAAGTTAAGTGAAAAATGCTCATGAAATGAAACTTTTCTAAATTCTGATTGTTGGTTTTTTTAGTATTTAATATTATTTCCTTTTTTCTTAAGGTTTAAAGTTTTGTTATTATGTACCAAATAATAATAATTAAAAAAAGATCAAAAGTAAATTTTGAGAAATTTATAAATTTTATACAGTTTATTCACAATAATATAAAAATAAGTACGATAGGTAATTTTCAATTTCCCCAAAATGAGAAGCTTAAAATCTTGACCTCGTGTAAATTTTATTTTTAAATTAATTTTAAATTTAAAAAAACAATTTTTGAAAATATTTTAAGTTTTACCATAATTTCCAAAGAAGGTTTGACAGATTTTTTTTTAAGTATCATTAAATAAAGTATACAAAAATACATTTTGAAAAAACAAATTTTAAAAATTATACAATTGCATTTGTTCTAATTTTACTGTATATTATATTCTACTTTTATAATAACATATAATTTCTAATTTTAATCCATTTTTTTTTTGTGTAGATCATGATGTTATTTCTTAAAACTAAAATATTTGATAGCAAATTAAATTTTCAAGAACATGCAGTTGTAATAAAAAGTATTGGCTGGTTATCAGAACCCTGTTATAATCTTTTAGGAGAAGAAAATTTATTTGAAATGTTTACTATTTTATCATTACAAGCTGAAGAAAAATATTTAAAGTACCTATATATATTGTTATAAAACTATTTAATATTTAATATAACTGTTTAATATATATTTAATATAATATAATTTTTTTTTTTTTAGTTGTATGTTGGAAAAAAAAATGTATAATCCAAATGCAGCCAACTATTTGACTTCTTTATCATTAATAATACGAAATCATAAAACTTTAAATTCTGATCAAATTTCTTTTATTCAAAAGTTAAGCATTTATTGTTTTAATGATTTTGTATCAGCTCCATTCAAATCTGAATTGCAAAATAATATTAGTAATGCTTTGATTATTTCTATATATTGTATAGCATCATCACATGAAATTATTCTGAATTCGTATTTAAAACAATTAAGTAAGGTTATAATTATTTTTTTGTACATCTTTAGATAAACCACAAAATTATCTTATATAAAATATCAATTTATACATTATTTTTAATTTTATTTATTTATATAGTTTATGTGGGACTAATAAAATCTTGTTCACATCGTGCTGCTATTGATTCTGAGATTGTAGAAGAATGTACAGGACATGTATTGATTAAAAGTATAAATTATGTTCCACTATGGATTTGTTTATTAAATGCTCATCAATGTCACTCATTTGATTTATATTTAAGTAAGAAATTTTCATTTAATATTTATTTATCGTGTATGTATAATGAAGTAATAAAACAATTTTTAACAAGGTTTTTTAAAAAAAAAAATTACAATCTTTTGAAAACATTGATAAATAATTAATACAATTTGAGATTTAATTATAAATTAAAACTTATATTTTTACAGATATACCAATAAAAGTGAAGTCTACATTACAAAAATCATTAATGTGTAGCTTTATGTCAAGTATTTTGAAAATAATTAAAAGTTTAGATTTATCCACAAATAAATCTATAAATGAAGTATAAAAAAATTACATTTCAATTTAGTTTATTTAATTTGTGTATAATGTATGCCTATTACTTTTTACAGTTGGAAATTGAATATGTTGCCAGAAAACCTTCAGATTTTACTGTTTTGGTTAATTTAGTGCAAATGTATAGTGAAATATTGGACAATCTTGAACTTGATATTGAAACTTCATCATTGTGGTTACCAAATACTTTCAACGATATAATGAAACATTCTATTGAATTTCCAAATGTTAGTTCTTTGTATACAATCTTGAAAGATTTTTTTCAAAAACTTGATTGGTGTATATTATTACAAAATATCAAGAATATTAGTTTCAAAGATAACATTTTAGAGTATCTGAATTCTATTATGATATATGTACATTCATTCAAAGGAGAACTACAATTTTGTTGTCTTGAAATGTTGTTAAGTTTACCTTCAATAATTATCAAAGAATTATTCAATAATCAGATTTTGGATATTGTAAAAGTAAGGTTTTCAATCATAAAAAGTTGAATTATTAATAATTTGTTATTTTATTTTTTTAAAGTCAGCATTGATAGTGGGCTCGACGTATTTACCTTTAGCAAAAAGTGCTATAAATGCTCTTAAAAAGTGGCAGAAAGATTTATCTAAAAGTGAAATGGATCAATTATTAAAATACATTATGCCATATTTTGATTTATTACTGAGAACCAAAGGTTTGTTTATTTATCTTAAGTATTAATTTATTATAAAAAATATAAATTAAATACATATGTTTACAGGTTAATACTCATATAATAATATCTTTAATAATGAAAAAAAATAAATAGGTCTTGCCTAGAGTATTATGTAAAAGAAAAGTGCTTAAATATTTACGACCAGTTTCAAATAAAATTCATCGTCAGGATAGGTTCTACCTATTATATATACCTATTATAATACCTATTATATATTATATATTAGAATTATAAAATTCTAAAAATAACTGTTAATCTACAATTTAAATAAAATTTTAATTTTATCATAAAGAAAACATAAATGTTCTACAGGTTTAATTTATTGTTTTATGTCATTATAAATATTTAAATTGAAAATTGATTGCTTTAAGTATACAAATTTATACAAATTTAATTTTTTTTAGGATATGACAATGAAGTTGAATTAAATAATTTAATGTTAGACAAAATGCAAGTTCTAAATAATAAAAAAAGAACTGTGATAAAACAAAACAAATTATTCATGAAACCTGAGACTGAACTGGAGATTGTCCAAACTCAAATTCTTGAATATTTAGCTGAATTGGATATGACTACTTGTTTAAGACTTTTAGGAGACTCAGACAAAACAATAAGTTATCCGATTAGTATAATAAATTATAAATTATCATTTTACGATTGCAAAATAAATATTGCTTTTGGTGAGTATTGAGCTTGTCTTCATATGGGGATAGACTAATTAACAAACCTGTTCATCTAATCATTTAGATCATCTACTTCCCAGAATTTTGGAGTTATGCCAATATTGCAGTAATCGACAAATTCGGTTTATTGCATGTGAAACTTTCCATGCCTACATCATACTATATCTTGGAAATAGTAAGTTGTTACATACATATCATACAATGTAAAAAATATTTTATCATTGAAATATTTTAATAAAAATATATCTTAATTTATAATATAACCAGCTGTGAATTGTTGAAATGTTTAATTTTATTATTGGTAGTAAAAATTTGTTGAGTATTTATATATATATTTATTTTTTTTATAGATCTTATTTTAGAACGTTCTAATCCAATAGAAATGGAAATAATCACTATGAAAATTATCCCAGTAGTTATAAAATTAGCTTGTGATATGGATAATCTAATTCAACAACTTTTTGAACCTTTAGCAATTGGAATTATACATTATTTTGCAAGTGGAATTCAGTATAATAGTATTTATACTCCTATAATTATTGATATTTTAATGGTAAATACAAATTACAACTATGTGTGTATATTATTAATGTTTAAAGTAAAGTACTTACAAAACATAATTTCTAAAAGTTTATAAAAAAATATTGATTATATATGTTTCTAGAGTTCTTGACTTTATAGAACAAATATCAATTTCATAGATCAGTAATCAGTAATCTTTGAGAACTCGCTGTTTAAAATTATTTTTGACTGGTAAAGATTTTAATCGTGACCTTTGGGTCACTGGCTTATGATGTAAATGAATGGTGACCAATTGGTCAATTCAATTTTGATAATCTAGTCGATTGCAACATCTAATTGTATTTCATATATAAAGTTCTTCTACTAGATGTTTGTTTTTGTACTATTGCTTTTACTATAAATGGAGTAAAAAAAAAATAAAATAGAGATTGTTTTGGAGTAAAATTGAGAGGTCTCCAAAAAAATTATGTGATGAAGATAAGAGTAAAGGGAAACTGAAAAAGAACTAGAACAGTTAAAATGTTTCTAGAGGTTATTTGGCGGAAGAGATATGAGTGTGTATGGAGTAAAAATGGTGATAGATATAGAATAATATGTGGAGGGTGAAAATATAAGTAGTAGGCCGTACTTGCATGGGATTGAAATTAATTTATGTGAAGATCAGAAAATATATTAATAAATATTATATTTCAATTATTAATATTAATATGTATAAATATATTTATTTCGTAAATAGGATAGTATATCAGATAATAATAATGAAACAATTAGAGATTTCTCTGCAAAATGTATTGTGGAATTTATACATTGGTCATTAAAAGAAGATAATTCACATCAAAAACCCTTGATTAGTCTGCATATTATAGTAAAAAAAATTAAACTGTTTTGTATTCATTCTGATCCAAATAAACAGCTAGGTAAGTTTGTAATTTAATTCTTATTGATTATGATTTGCATATTACTATTATTGTTTTATATAAAGATACTTCAACATTTGTTAACTAAAACTGAAATTTGTTTTGGAGTTCTTCTTTATTCTTAGTTGAATCTAAAGTTTTTTTTTTTTTTATTACTTTATTTTGTATTCACAATCTGTTACATAGGTAAAACAATAAGTGAATTTGATGATAATATTATTTGTTTGACATGAATGACGGATTAAAGTTACCATCCGGTGAAGGCATTTTTATCTAAAGTTTGAATCTGAAGTTAAATCATAAATATTTCAGATTGATTATGTTCGTTACTACTAAAATAAATCTCTTTAATCTTGTCTATAATTTCTAAGTAAAACTAGAAATTTGTAAGTTTTATTTAATTATTATTTTTCTTGGACCAATTTTTAATGTTTTAACATAATGAAAATAAAATCTATAAGCTTTTTTTAAATAAGGTATAATTATTTAAATTAACAATAATTATTTTTCAATCGAGTACAATTTGTTAACAATTGATATATATATCGCTAAATTATACATTTATGTATTATATGTCTGGACATTGTTTTAAATGTAAAATCTTAATTTCTAAAATTACAAATTTTAAAAAAGTATTCCAAAATAAAATTACTGTGAAAATTACAATTGATTTGTTTTTAACTTAAATCAATAAATATTATTTTTAATTTTCTATAATATTACTGGTTTTAAATTTTACAACAGGAGCTTCTATTGCTTTTAATTCATGTTACTTTATACTAAGAGAAGATGAAACTATCATTAATGAGTTATGGATTGAATTATTATATCATTTTGTTCTCATACTTGATTCATCTAAATTAACTAATTCAAAAGAACATGTGTTGAAATCTATGGATCATCTTCAAAGAGTTTTCTTAGAAAAATCAAACGTATTTAATGAAGTAATAATGAAATAAATCGCAATATTATTATTATTAAAATAATTATTATAACATAACTAATAAAAAAAATTTTTTATTTTTTATAGATTTGTGTTTCTCGAATAACACCAAAATCATTTTATGGAATTCAATTATATAATGTGGTTGAATGGCTTTTGAAATATATTGGTTCTCCAGTTGCTTGTTGTAGATCCAAATGCTTTGATATGGCAATTTCTCTTTCAAAGAATGTTAAAGGTCAGTTATTTTAAAGTTATTTTATATAAATAGTTTACTTGTATTATATTTTTTTAAATATTCTTTAAGATAAAATAAGTTTTTGCTGATATTATTAAAATAAACTAGTAGATAATGAAAATGACAACAATTTATTATTTTATAATGTAGAGACTTTAATCATTATTTTCTATTCTAATTATTGTACAATTTACTATCGTTGTATCATTATATATGTAAAAAATACCTACTTCAAAAAAGTTTATTTTGTGCATGATGCTATAGTAAAAGTAGTCAAGAATAACAAGTGTTTTGTTTTTATTCTGATTTGTACAAAATCCTTATGGTTTGTGCTCAATCATCAGCATTCGTATTTAATATTACTGATTTTTATAATTTATATATTGAAAAATATTACAGCATTTATTTTATTAATGTTAGTCTGATTATTATTGTACAATTTATTTTAATAATCGATTGATTATATTTGACAAATTTTAATTTTTAATAATTTCTAGATTTAATTCAAATGGTGTAAACATAGATGATATAATATGCTAGATAATATTTTTAATTATTTTTGCTATCTACAGTATTTTAAATAATTTCAAACCTGATTTCAGACTATCATTCTTTGAGGAATATATTGACTTCATTTATTACATCACATGGAGAAAATGAATTAATCAATTGTATTGAACGAGATTTGAATTCTTTTACGAATTTGATGAATACAAGCAGTACTCTAAACCCTAAATGCTTTTATTTAAGTTATATCATAAACTGGCTAAATCAATTAATTGCCACTTTAGACTGTTATACATCACTTTTTAAAGAAAACATAGTCGATTTTGAACTACTGAAAAGCTCATATTCCAGGTAAAAATGATTATTTAATATTATTTAGTATTTACAAATACATTAACACTAAAGATTTTTAGTATTAAACTGTTTATTTCTGTAGCATATGAAACAATATCTTTTGTTAAACATTGCTCATATTTGCCAACTTTAATGCAAATTTTATAATTTCAGCATAATATATTTGTATAAGGTGTATAATTCACTCTATTTAAAATAAAATAATGATTTAAAATGAATTTAGTTTATTTCAGTCACTTCAACATTTCCTATTTCAAATAGAAGATCTCAGTTTAGAGCAATGGTTAACCAATTTAAATATACCATTTAACAAAGACGACAAGGACATCATTACACAATCTAAAAAATTCAATGCTTTAAAAAATTGCGTTGTAGATAGTTTCTTTCAATTTTTGAATGTATGTAATAATAATGATGTATATGCGTTATTAGATGATGCTAGTCAAGAGAAAATCTTCGGACTTGCCATAAGGTAAATATAATATATTTAATAATAATTAGAATTGACTTTATCATATAGTTGAAGTAAAATCTAATTTTGACTATTTGAAAAAGAAATTAAATTGAGTATGGAAAAATATTAATACCTTAATATTTGATAATTAACTCAATTCTAATGTCATACAAATGGCACAAATAGGGATCATAGTCCCTCCTATCACTATTTTTTTAATAGATATTATTTTTTAATCTTATTAATTTAAAAATGAAAAAAAGCTATTAAGATTTGGGTTATTAGTGGTCCTGAAAATAAGTTTAATGTAATTTTATAAGTACTAATTATTACAAAAACTTGAATTTATTTTAAAAAAACCTGAATTCTCTGTAATTGGATTCTTATCAAACAAGATACATTTCTTAATATATTTAGGATTAATTTGTTTTTTCTCGTGTTTTTAGGTATATTTTAGACCATGATAATGTTAACTCCACTGAAAAATCTAATTTACAAAATAAAGTTATTATTCAATGTATGACTAATACAAGCAATTCAAATGTATTTAAAAACAAATTGAAAAATCATCTTACAGATGAATGGTCTAAAGTTATATCTAATTTAAATACATTATCTGAATACACTGTAAAAGATAATTTTATTTATAAAAATCAACTACTCTTTGAAAGTGACCTATTTTCATTGGCGGTAAGTTATTGTACTTTTTTTTAAAATTAAATTAAAAGACAAAATATTATTAATATTTATTTTTTAAAAATATATTAACATGTTTATCAGGCATAGGTTGTATTTTTTATATAAATAATATAAATATACATAAATGTCATAGCCTCTACTGCATATTTTAAAATAGTTTTACACTGGCACTTTGTAATAGTTATCACATATGGTACAAAAATATTAAAAATAAATATTTGAAAATATTTATGTATACATACAGTATTAGTTTAATTTTCCTAATAACAGTATGCTTTTGTTCTTACTTTTCCTAATTTCACAAAATTAAAAATATTTTATATATTTATTATTTTTGTTTTAAATACAATATTTTATAATTACAGGATATTGGGAATATTTTAAATCAAAAACATATTTTAGAAATTGTATTTAAATATATTTATAACTGTGGAATTACTACAAATTTTGAGCCGTCAATACTGTTGTACTTAGAAAATTTAATAGATTTTCTGATAAATTTTAGCTATGAGGTATATTATTTGATCAAGTTAAATATTTCGATTTTATTATTAAATTTATTTGTTGATGGTGTTTTTTTTTCCAGAATGACATAATAACATTATTAATTTTAGATAAAAGTTATATACTTGATACAAACCAAAAACAAAAAGTATTATTTGGTCAATATTTTTTTAGTTTATTTAGTAAACCAATTACTAAATATTTCTTAAAAAATTCTGATTCGTTTGTCAGTAAATTGTTTATTGAATACCCATTAAATAATTGGACCCTAAGTGTGATTTTGGAAATTCTTAAATCATCAAATAACCTAAACTTGTAAGTATTATGTTTTTATTTTTAATTGCCTAATGCTTATAATTATAAATTATTGTCTGTCCATTTAGAAAAAATCAAGGAGAATTAATAATTGAAAAAATTATAAATAATTTAACATATTGGGAACAATTTCAAAATACATTTTCCTGGAATGAAATGTACGAGTTTGTTGAGTTATCATCAAATGTAGTTGTTTCTTTTAGAAATAAAAATATAATTTTTTTTCAAAAATGGATTTGTGAAAATTTAATGAATGACAACTTAAACATTTATCATAAATGCAGACTTCTTGGGTTTTTACCGAAATTAGTGTCAAATCATATTTGTAAAGAACCAATTGATAACAATATAAGGTAATATTTAAACTTGTTTTAGATTTTTGTTATAAAATATTAATTTGTTTTGTTTTTAGAAAATGTTTGTATGACTTTAGAGATAAACACTTTTCTGGAACCTCATCAAAATTAAAACCACGTAGTATCGAGTTAACAAATTTAGTAACTGCATTTCAAAAAATATTAACTGCTATGGAATTGAGTTCTTCATATTTGTTATTTGAAGTTATTGTTGAATGGTGTATTAAAGATCCTAATCACATGTGTATTGAACGTGTTGAAAATTCTTTGTCATATTTTGTTAAAAGGTAAAGATGGTAGCAATTTTAATGAAATCTTTTATGAACAATAATAATTAATACTTTTAGTATTTAATTTAGTAAAAACTTTATTGATATTTTTATATTATTAAATTTATGACATTGATATCTGATGAGATTGTTTATGTCTTAGTTTTTAATTTTAGGACCAAGTCAGGAATTTTGGTTTTTATAAATATGTTTTTAACTTGGATCAAGATTTTACAATTTTTTTTAAATTTATAATATGATGACATATTAAGTTATTATTTCTAACTATTTTTGAAAGAACTATTTTTAAATTTTGAAGAGATAATTAAACTGTATTTTAAAGTATTAATTATTGTTTTTATAATTAATGACGTTATTTTCAGATTATCTGAGGATGCACAATTTTTATGTTGTCAATTTATATATGAAAAATTTCGAAATGAAATTATCTCTGAGGATAGAAGGCAAATGATTATGAATGTCTTTTTAATTCCAATTATATCATATTGTACGAAAAATGTGATTATAAAAATGTATACAAATATAATTGATTTTATATTAAAGACAGTAAATGAAAATCTTTTGGCAAACGACTGTGGAAAAGTATTGTATACTATTATTATTAATATTATTATTATTATTATTATCTGTGGCAGATTGTTATTGTAGCATAACAGTTTTGAGTTGAGTTGGAGTTATTATAAATGAGCTCAAAAAGTAAATTCCAGGGTATGTAGGACAAAGCGTAGCTATAGTCATTAGCAGATCAGTTCAAATAATATGTAATGTCATTAGTAATTTAGAGTTTTAATTTCTCAAATATTTCTTTCTCTCCCTATTTTATACCAATAACTCTAAGGTTAATTGTAATTAAAGTTGTATAAAACTGTTTAATTTTTAGATTCTGTATGAAACAAGAAATGTATTGGTTTTAATATGTTTTTTTTTGTGTCATCACATTTTCAACAAAATGTAATGATATCATTTTTAATTTCTTAGAGGGTTTGTGGTAGCAATTCTTGTCTAGCTATTTTATATATATTGTCTAGTATTTTGTATTACAATAGTAATTGTAATGCCATTGAAATTATGATAACATTTAATAACACAGACTTTCTTCTGTTCTCGTGAGATTTAATATAAGAATATTTTACTGTTATACTATATTTGTACATAACATTTTCTAATTATATCTAATAACAACTTGTTCCTTAAATTATAATCGAAATTCAATTTATTTTTATTTTAGGCACGGCATCTATTGATCTCTAAAATAGCTTGTTTTAAGCTTATAGAAGAGATGTTCAAGTTCTTCACCAACTCAGAACTAAATAATTGTAGTATAATACCATTTACAGAAATTGGAAGCCATTCTAAGGATTTAATAACATTATTTAGAACTTCGTAAGATTATTTATTTTTACTTGAAAATTATATTAGGCTTCAACTTTAGAAATTTTTATTTTATTAATTAATTATTGATTTATTTGTTTATAGTGCAGTGAAAGTTCGTTATAGTAATGTAGATTACAAAAAAGGATCAAATGAAATAAAACAATTGTTAAGACAATTACATTGTTATTCTTATAATGCACTTATTACTATTATAAGCAACACTGAAGATGATCTTAATAAATATACAATATTTCTATTCAATGAACGTCCACCAAAACTGTTTATTTGGAGAAATTTAATGGATTGTAATATTCATTATGAATTTACTGCCGATTTTGAAACAGTATGTTAATGATAATATTATTCAAATTTATATTGAAATGTAAATATCCTGTTACTTTTGTAATCAAACACATACTATTAAATTTAAATATTGCATTATAATTTATTTATATATATTTATGAATAATACAAATACTTAATAATAAAATTAAAAATTGACTAATTGACATTATATATTTTAATTATTCAATTTTAATTGAAATATATATATATATATAATATATATATATATATAATATATATATATATATATATTTCAGCTTAAAAATATTCCAATAGTGTTTACTAAACTTATGATTTTACTTACATTTTTAATTTAATTTTACTACAATTTTACTTACATTTTTTACCTATATTCAACTTAATTTTAATTATTAGCTTATAATTATATCTTTGGTTAATGAATATTTTTATTTGTTTAGATACCACAACGGAAAAAACAACTAATTAACATAAGAAAAAAATGTTGTCAAAGTTTACCAGAATTATATATTGACCTGAGTAGTCATCTCAAAAATACACTTGTTGAAGATTTGGGAAGCTATGATTACAATAGTTCTTTTTTGAGATCAAACTCTGTTGATGAATTTTCATCGCCTAATGTACTTCTATTTATTATATTTGAAATACCATAGTGTGTATTGATTTATATGTATCATACTGTTATTTAATAAGTATAATTACATTTTTTTGTTACTAGAATCAATCTCTCCAACAAATGTTGAGTGTTGAACTAGAAATGGACAGTTTTAATAACCACGAATGTATGGCACATTTATGTGCTGTAATTAAATACTTAACATCAGAAACTATAATTGGAAATACTACTGAAGTAATAAATTTAACACTTTATACCCAATTATTTTACTAAACTTTAGTAATTTAAATAAATAATTTTCTGATTTTCAGCTAAATACAGATATACCAGATTGGATGAAAAAATTAAAATCCGCTTTCTGTGACAAATCATCTGATGCTAAAAATTCAAAAATATTTATTTTAAAATTGATAGTTAACTGTGAAACTAATTTTGAACCTTATGCAAAACATTGGCTTGGTCCAATAATGGAGTTTTTACTAGATAAACATCTTGGGAATAATTTAAACTATTTTATTATTGATGTGGTAACTTATTCTTTTACATATAGTATATACACAATACACATATTTATAATATATATATATATATATACTTAAAAAACTAAAAAAATATATTTATTATAGATTACAATGCTTGTTTCGTGGCATAAGATCGCTGTTCCAACGACAGAAGTTGAAAAATATCTTGCCAAAGAGTTGTTATGTTTTCTTTTGTCAGTATCTAGTAGTGAAATAAAAAATGTATTTAAACACAACCTAGAACTCATAAAGTAATTACAATCACTCCATTCTTTTGCTTATAAACCTAAATTCTAACGTATTAATAAAAATAATTAGTAAATTATTGATATTTTCAATGTAATCTTTCATGTATAATTTGTTTTATAAATGTTTACATTATTTGATCTATACATTGTATACTTATATTTTCACAGGTTTATTATTGAAAATTGGAAGTGTGTATTAGAATTAGAATATGATATATTTTTATCATTAGTTAAACCAGACCAAATGAATAACAAAGGAATAGAATGTGGTTTGCATTTAATTGGAATTGTAACTGCCAATGGTATTTTACCATTTAATGAATTTAATAAAAAAATGTAATTTATAAATAATATATTTTTTTAATACTATCCCATTGATTTATTAATAATTAAATTAATGCCATTTTAGATTTTTAAATTCACTTATGGATAACTTAAAAAATGACAAACAAACAATTTATGTACTTAGTTCAGAAATATTTGGAATGCTGTTAAAGTAATAATAAAATGATAACACTTTATATTGTGAATATAGTTTAATTGATCATTGTTTTTTTGTTTTTAAGGATCTTTAATGAAAATGCAATAAATGAACTTGAAGTATTGCAGTTACTAGAATCAGTTCTAAAATTTTCCGAAAACATGGACGTAACTAAAGTTTTAAGTTGTTTATATTATATTCATAAGCATTTTGTAAAAATACTTGATAGGTGAGAAATATATTTATAACATAATTTAATAAAATACTAATCTTCACTGTTTTTACTTGAGAAAAATAAATTTACCAAAGTAATATTTATTTTAATTTGATATTGATATTATGCAGTTATTGTGTATATGATTAAATTGTGAAAAAAAAACAAAATTGAAAATTATTTTTAATCTCTTCATAGATCAATAATTTGTTTTATTTTTATTTTTTAGTTATATGGATGATTTACTTCATATTTTTGAAAAATTACAAGGTGTTCATCAAACCCAATGTTTGGAAATGTTTATGAATAGATTGTCTATTATTAATAATCCATTTGAAAACATGACCAAACTTCATGGATTTTTCAACATGTTAAAAGATAAGTATGTATTTATTTTACTTTTAAAATACCTTTGTTCTAAGTAAATTAACATTTTAAAATATGAAAAATAAAAGATTTTAAATATTTAATCATATCTAAACCAAATTTATGAACTTTAAATGACTAATGTCTTCATTATTTCTTAAATATATGGAAAAAATTAGAACTTTTACACCTGGACTTATAAAATAAATAATTATATAACATTTTTAATGTTTAGCGGAACAGATAATCAACTTATATGTTTAAAAATGGTTCTACAATTTATCCCATCTCTTCATGCTGAAGAAGTGATCAAGTTAATTAAAACAATTACTGAAAATTCTCATCAACACAGTATAAGTCACAGAAAGTTAATTTATGAAATTATGTGCAATACTTATGAAATATATTTGTAAGTTAAAATGAAATCTTACATTATTAAACAACAAACACCTCTAATAAATCATAAACTTATAATTATTATATTCTTAACGTTATTTTAATTTACAGAGGAAATAATACTGATATATCAAAACAAATTCTTGAAGAATGTAAGAAAGTATTATTACATGGTCTATTGGATAATGATGATGAACTTCGACAAAGCATGTTCAGGTTGTTAAAATTTCTAACAAAATTGAATATTAAACTTTTAATAACAATTTTAATTTTTACCAATTAGGTTTTGGGCTGATGATACGAAACTATCACTTAAATGTGTTGATCGCTTGCTTATTCTTTTAGATCAACTTTATTTACCAGACATAGAATCACATTTTCTAGGAAACTTAGTTAGCATACTCTTAGAATCTTGCTGTACAGCTCTAGATTATGATGAAAAAATATTTCAATATCCTTTGCATGATTGTGAGTTTGAAGAGTATAAATTAGCCGTATCATGGCGTTCAAAAAATATTGCTACTATTCCGAAATATGCTGACACTATAGCTAACCAACTTCATAATTCAAACTTGTTTGGATTTCCTGAATCTGATATAAAACAACGATTTCAAATAAAAAGAACTTTAACCTTCCAGTTTCAACCAACTGTGATTCAAACTCAATTGACTAATAATAGTTCAATTCCAGAGTCTTTACAAATTTCAGTGAATGAACCAAATGTGACTTTAAATAGTATAAATCATCTAAGCTGGGATCAAAATGCAGGTATTTCTATATTTTATTTTGATTTTATAAAAATATTAAAATGACCTGTCACCATCCCATCTGTTAAAAAAAAATTTCATGTAAAAGATACATGTACATTTTACTTTTACTGAGAAAATCATTTTGAGTTTGTTGGTTATTATTGTCTGTTTTATAGAAAAAAAATATATATATATATGGGTATTTAAAAATTTGGTAAATTGGCATACACATAATATTTAATTCATATTAGTTACAATTTATTTAAGCCAAATAATAATAATACTGTAAATTTCTATAAAACAGACAAAAATAATCAATAAAATCAAAAGATAAAATATAAATATATATATTTAAATGAATGTGATCATTTTTTACTTAATTTTATTACTTACTAAACAGATTTTATTTTCAGAAAACACTCTTACATCAAAAGCAGATTTTGTACAGAAAAAAAAAATGCGTATTATAAGTAACAAATCATATATGAGTAAACAATTTGCAATGAAAAACATTCAGATGAATCTAAAACGTGACATTTTTAACAAAGAAAGAGCCCAGAAACTTGAATCATCTGTTAATATGTACAGAAAATATAGAATTGGTGATTTTCCTGATATTCAAATTACAAATGCATCTGTAATAAAACCATTAATTGAACTGGCTAAAGTAGGTGCTATAAAATATATTTATTTAAATTTTGGTATAAGGTTATCTTCAAAAAATATTTAACTTGTGTCTAAGTTATTTTAAATGATATTTTTACATAGTTTTATTCACTTAATATGTAAAATATACTTTAAAAATTATTTAATTTAAAATAGTTAATTAGTTAACTTACCTGAATGAATGTAAATGAATAATTATACATGTTAATAAATAATAATCTTTGATTAAATTGATAATTTAATTAAATTAATTACATAACAAATCAAGTTCACAATTAATATCAATTTTAATATCAGCATATTGTACCTTATATATTGTTATTATTGCAATATTAATATTATTTCTTATGAGTTAAGAATTTTTGTTATTTGTAATTTTAAATTTTATTGTTTTCATTTTCAGAGAGATGATATTACTGCACGAAAAATTATATCATCAGTAATGCATGGATTTAAAAACAATTCCAGAATTGATCAGCCATATTTTGATAGCTTAAATAAATCATTAACCACAATGTTAAATCACAATCATAGTGATCCATCCTTTGTGGGATTTATCTTAGACACAGCATGTTGTTATCCAAAACAAATTAATTTAGACTCAAATAGAGTTACAGAAGGTTAGTTTATTTCCCATTTCTCAAAATCAACCTATTTAAATGTATCATTTTTTTATTATTATTATTTTGTTAAACATTTATATGATATTATTAACTATCCATAGTTGCAACATCATGTGGTTTAATGTCATTGGGAGCAATGGTTATAGAAACATCAATTAATCATTTACAATCAATAACAATTGATGAACATGTTGCCAAAAAATATAAAATAACACACTCTAGTCAAGATGATACATGGATTAAATTAGCTGAGTATGTTTATATTAGTGGTCTCTATTTTATGTGTGTATTTGAGAACATGAAAGCATATGTTTTTGATGAAAATGGTGCTAAAGTGTGTGTATTTAGAGTCCGTGGACCCGTATATTAAAGTCCTTATACCAGTGTGACATGTATTCAACGTCAGGTTTCCTTTTTTCAAACAGTTTTATTCTTTTTTTTATTATTTATTGTATTTTAAAATACTAGTCCTATATATAATTAATTCAAAATTAAATTTTTATTGTTTTAAGGTTGTACAAAAATATGGGAGAACTGGATGTTGTTGAAGGTATATTTCATGATAAAATAAATAATTTATCATGTGATTCATTAAAAGAGACATTGAAAGCTGAACAATCTAATGATTGGCGAATTGCTCAGTTAAAGTTAAAATCAGTAGTCGAATGTAATGAGGCAGATACATTTTCAGAAAATGATAAAGATTTTTTATTTGAAGAATATTACAAAGTACTTAAATAATTTTACTAATAATTTTATATAAATGCACAATGCACATAATAATTAATTCATTTTTATATTAGTGTTCAGAGCATTTATCTGATTGGAGAGAAATCAATAATATGTTAAAATATCAAACGGGAGAAAATTATGAAAATATTTGGAACCATAATCGGTAAGCATATTGAATTCAAAATTAATTTATATTGTGTATTACTATTACTATTAAATATTTTATTTGTTCAATATTTGAAAAAAATTAATGTTCTCATGTATTATTTCATTTTGCGCAATGGCAGGTATAAAGAACATCTTTTACCGAAAATTTTGCATTCAGAATTAAATGAAATATCTACTGGTGTATCTGATGGAAAATTTATTGAAACATTTAGCAACTGGTTGAACGACAGACATAAAGAAGAATATATATTAGTAATCAATACTATTTATTACCATTTATTAAAAATATTATTATATAATTTATATTTATATTGATAAATATATTGTATTGAATGAAAATATTTTCTTTTAAATATTTTAGACACATGTAGCAGCCCAAGCGTGTATGATATTTTTATGCTGTGATAATTTAGATAAAGCACAGCTATGGTGTAAACTTCAAATGCGCCAGTTTCTTAAGGAATGGGGAAATATATCTCCCCAATATTACAAACTTCGTGCTGACCGATTACTACATTTACAAATGCTTTCAGAAATTTATGTAAGATTTAATGACTATTTTTTTTTTCAATTATAACTTTCAATGAATTAATTTTTTCAGTGTTTTACAACTTTATCTTCCAATAATACTGATGCAATAAGAAGACAAATTCAAGTGTGGCAATCAAAATTGCCCATTGATTCTGACTCATTATTATTGTGGGATGTTAAAATACTTCACAGGTTAAAAAACAATTTGATAATATAATTTTACATTTGAAAACTAAATAATTTATTATTCCTCTTTAAATTATCCACAGATCATTTTTTTTTAATAAGATGAAGACATATATAGATGAATTGCCGTTTGAAGAAAAATCTGATTTAAAACAAATTTTAAACAATCACAAAGTCAAATCAATGTTAAATTTAATTGAAAATTCTATGAATAAAAATAATTTCTATGTTGCTAAAAAATATTTAAATCAATTTGAATTTGAAGTAAAAATTTAATAATTATTAAAAAAATAATATTTTTATAACTAATATTATGACATTTCAGAATATTGAAAATTGGAAATCAGATGTTATATTATGCCGCAGCAAATTATTAGCAATGTCTAGTTGTTACACAACAGATACTGAAAAGAAACTCAAATGTTATTTAAAGTCTTGGTCAGAATTAGGTAATATTCAGAAGAACAAAGTAGATATTGAGGCATAAATATTAATTATCATTGTATAACTTTTATGTTTAGATGATATCCTTATAGAACAGTGTTCTTCCAATTGTTTAGTTAAAATTCATTTACACATTGCAAATATTTCAAAAAATATATGTAATGTTGTACGTGGTATATCAGATATAAATTTATTATCAAACAGTTTAAGATTAGAAATAATGAACAAAATTAAAAGCCAAGTACAATTTGGGTTTGTTAACTTTATATTGATTTTAAGTTTTTATATGCAATATGTTTTACTATAATTTTCATCAACTTTTTGTATTTACAGAAATCTTAATGAAATTGCACAGCAAATTGATTATAATATTATTAATAATTTAAAAAGTGGCATAAATATAGCTCTGAACAACAATTTATCTACTAAAACAATTACCAATACTTATTTGAAGTTGGCTCAGTACTGTTTGGAGGAATTAAATTATAAAGGTATCTACATTATATTTATTTATATAATTTTATTTCAAAACAATTTTATTTGTTTTATTAAATTAATAGTTCCATTTTTAGCTGAAAATTAAAATGTTTATTATATATATATTATATAATATTATATATTTATAATATAAAATAGACATTTATATTTTATCAAAAATAATACATATTATATCTAATTACAGAAAATAATGAAGACAATCTAAAACATGTGTTATTTATTGAATCTGTTTTGAAAGCTATGAAATATGGTGAAAGAAAAGCTTCAGAATTATTTCCTATAATACTGCAATTCGAAAATCTATCTGATATTGCATTAAAAGAATTATTCATTTCAGAAGTATGTTTTCACTCAAAATTGAGCATATATTGTTAAAAAATATTTATTTTACTAGAAACTTTTAATCTTTTGGTTATATATTTGTGTTTAGAGCCAACACGTTCCAGAGTATATGTTTCTAGAATGGATTAATCAAATTTTAGGTTGTTTGGATTCTCCTTTAATTTATGTAATTGGTCAACTTTTAGTTAGAATTTCACAAGTTTATCCCAAAGCTGTTCAATTGCCTTTAAGAATTTATATGGTCAAAGATGTATACAATAACAATCAGTGTGAAGAATTCTTGAAAACTAAGTATGTTTTAAAATTTATAAAGTAAATATATAGCTTAAAAATCAGAAAAATCCATATTTAAAATAAATTGTACTTAGATAATTTAAAATAATCAATTCAATTGTTTAATTTAATGTTGTGCTTATTGTTTTTTATATTACAATTAAATTTTGTAATGTACATTATTTTAGTATATTAAATTATTTCAACTGTAAGTATAATTATAAGTAGGGATGAAAAGGTATAGAAATCACATAATTTTTTTTGTATCTTTTATTTATCTGTTTTATAACCAAAATAAGTTTATGCAAAGGTTTTTTGCATATTTTAGATATTTTTTTAAAAATTAATACATTTTTGAGCATATAATATGTATTTGCTATTTTTATAAAATCATATAATTTTATACATATAAAGTTTAAATTTAAATCTTCAGGTCGTAATTAAATGACATTTATTCTATATTTAACAGGCTAACTCCATTAATATCTGATGTTTACTTGGACATGTTTGTAAAAGCCATAAGTAATGTTTGTTGTCCATTTACTCAGTTATTAGAGTACATAAATGATATTCAAGAATGCATAAAAACAAATAGCGTGGACATAATTATATTGACATTTGGAAATTTATTTAAGAATTGTTTTATTACTGAAGAAAACCAAAAATTCAAAGGAAAAGAATTTAAGATGTTAGATATATATAAAGAAAAACTTAAATTAATTTTAGGTAGGTGACTATTAAATAATATGCTTATATGTGATTTGACCATTTGTTTAATTTATTTTATTTTTTTCATATTTACAGATGAGTTCCAATCGCCTATTTCTGACACAAATGGGTCTTATATAGCGTTAGAAAAAATTAAAAGACAAGTATATTCTCACAAAGAAGAATACTATAATAAGAAACAGTCCTCTAGTTTAACTCATTATTGCCCATGGTTAGCTCAATATTCTAATCATAAAATAAACACTTTAGAAGTTCCAGGACAATATTCTGGGTTGAAAAAACCTAATCCTAATGATCATATTATTATTACATCATTTAAACCAAATGTAAATTTAAATTTAATTTAAATCCACTTCATACATCACTCAAAATGTATTTTAATTCTTAAAAGGTACAAGTGATGTATTCAATGAGAAACCCTATTAAAATTACGATAGTTGGGAACAATGGACAAAATTATAATTTTTTAATCAAATTTGGTGAAGATTTAAGACAAGACCAACGAATAGAACAAATACTTCGAGTAATGGACAATATGTTGGCAGTAAATTCCTATTGCTGTGAGAGACAATTATCACTTTTGACTTATAAAGTAAGTTATTTAAGTTTCAATATTTTTGAAATATTAAAATATAAACCTTTTTTTTAGGTGTTTCCAGTATCAAAACAATTGGGTATAATTGAATGGATTAATGACACAGTTACACTAAAAGATTTTATTTGTGATTCATTTTCTGATGGTAAAGAATTTGGGTTAAAACAATTGTTAGTATTTCTGTTATACTTATATAATATTTATATTATGGTTATAATAATATTATTTAATATTTATACTTTACAGACATGCTAAAGTTATTGAACATAATCGTTGGCTGTCCGAAAATTCTACTTCATCAAACATATTAATGAATTATGTGCATGCTACCTTGGAATATAATAGTATTGTTACTACAGCAAAATTTAAACAACTTGTTCAATCAATTCCTGCTGATATTTTAAGGTATTATTGTTATTATTTTAAATATCAGTTAATTACGTATTAGTTATAATTAGAGCTCAGATTTTAATGACGTTAAATTCATTAAAATATGCATATTTAAAGTGTTACATAAAACGGATTTAAGTGTCACCTAAGCACAGTCCTGTAAAAATGTGTTGCATAGTTACTTTTAAGATTGTGCTGTTTACACCAGCTTTCCCTAGAAATGGATAGACTACACTTAGCACGCCTGTAAATTATGATTATAGCAGTGGTGGCTCATGCCATGTGCACTCCCTACGTATATTTTAAAATAAAATAAAATTTGCAATTAGACTTTTTATAGTATCCAAATAGGAATTATTATATAATTTATATATATATATATTAATTAGTCCTGCCTTCTTGTGAATTCAACTGTATATAATTATAATATAAAAGTAGAAATATTAATATTTTAAATCAGTAAATAATCATATTTGATATTTTAGGAAATCTTTGTTGAACATGTGTTACTCTGCTGAAATGTATGTTTTCTTAAGATCAAAATTTATAACCAGCTACTCAGTACTTTCAATATGCCACTGGTTGTTGGGTATTGGTGACAGACACTTAAATAACACAATTGTGTCAAAAAAAACTGGGCATTGCATAGGTAATATAATATTATAATTCAAACAAACATTATTTTTGTAATATTACGATTCAAACATACATCATTTATATTATATTATTAAAAAAATATAATTTTAATTTTATTTAAACATATTTTATGTTTTTATGTTTTAGGGATTGATTTCAATTTTGCTTTTCATTCAGCTACTAGTATTCAAATCATACCTGAACTGATCCCATTTAGAATGTCTCCTCATATTGTTTCTTTGATGGAGCCACTGAATTTAACAGGTTTTTTCAGTTTTTTAAAATTATTAATGAAATCCGATTATTTTTAACTACAAATTTAATAAATGTTTAAAGGTTTTATACGTGAAACAATGGTGCATACATTAAAAACTTTAATTGGCAACCGAGAAATTTTACTCTCTGTTTTACAAGTTTTTATTAATGATCCATCTGCAGACTGGTTAAAAATGGCCAAAACTGAAGCTTTAAGAATTGATGATAACTTAGACACCAAAAAAATACAATGGTTTCCAAAAAAAAAAATACTTTCGGGCAAGGATAAAATGAATGGAATTAGTCCAATAGAGATATTAAGTCGAGAACTTGAAAACTCAAGTATACCAAATGATTACAAAAATGCATTATTGAATTTACTCAAAAGTGATTCTCAAAGCAACACGTATAAAAGATCAAAATTACCAAAATGTGGTATCACGCCCTATCAACAGGTATTTAAATTAAGTATAAATGAAATAGATTAAAATATTTTTAAGAGATTTTATATTGACATTGTTTACATCTTCTTCTCTTTCTTTTTCCCAGTCCTGGTAAAAAAAAAAAATTTAATGATATTAATTTTATTATGACCAAATCAGAGACAGTTTATTTTAACAATACTTTAGAAAATGTGCATGAGGGAATTAAAGTTATTGAATATGTTTTTATAGTGGATAGAAATTCTCGTTAATAATAATAAAAAGATAGATTGGTCAAATACTTAGCAATGTATTATTAAACGTATTATACTCTTTGGAGTAGAATAAAATTTTGGTTTGTCATAAACTATGTCAATCTACAAATAACTTCCAAAAATAATTTCTCTATATTTGAAATCCCCACAAAAAAATACATTATTATTTATAAGTTTATAACTATAGTATAAAATCTTAATTTTATATTATATTGTCTATGGAGTATACAATATACATACTATAAACCAGCGGTTTCCAAACTATGTGACGAGACGCTCAAGGGTGGCTGACACTTTTCTGGAGAGATCAAGGTTGATGTTAAATCCTCTTTAAATTTTTATCAAAGTTATTTCTTCAGAAATGTGAGACAAGACAATGTTTTGTATTTATGGAAACATAAATTAATAAAGTTTGGGAACCACTGGTATACTATAATGTACTTATTTAATGTTATTCTATAAACTATATACCTTTAAATTTGTTTGTACTAATTGAATTGATTTTAATTTCAGGTTGATTGTCTTTTAGATTTATCAACGGATGAACATATTTTAGGGAAAGCATATGGTGGTCTTGAACTTTGGGTTTAAATTTTTATTTTTACTAATAAGTATACATTTTATATATAGTAAAAAAAAACTACCTATTATTCATATTTTTAATGTAAATTTTTTTGCTTTTAAAATTTAAGTGTATTCATTATTTAATAATTACCTTGTTTTTTATTTTTTTAAATTAAATAATATATAAGAATATATTACATGCATTGATCATTATTATTATAGTTAAATATTTTTTTCAAATACAAGTATCAGTTAAAGTACCTAAAAACACTTCTTAAACAATTTCTTATACACTTTATGCAATCAATGCGGTATCGATAATTTAACCCTAGACACCAATAACTTGTTTTTTATTATTTTCAATGTTTCAGATGACACTTTCCTAGCAATAAATATATTTCAATCTATACTTGTAGATACTAATTAAGTTTGATAAAATAAAATATTAAAATGTACTAGTTTTTAATTCAATAGGTATTTTATAATGAAATAATCACATCAGTATGATACCATTTAATGGTACATAAAAATCGTTCATTATTTAATTATATAATACTGTATATAGAGTGATTATATAATTATTGTTCTTCAAATCGCAATCAAATGGCTTTTGACTCCTCCTGCAGTGAGGTATACTGGTGTCCACCATTATCTGTTCAAAATTGATTGATTATGCTTACTGCTTAGGTACCTACCTAATTAAAATGTTCCAACGTTTAAAGAAAAACACTGAAACTAAATTTAACCAATATTTAGGACCTAGATATATTGCAAGTTATAAAAAAGTCTGTTCCAAAATTTATGATCATATAGAGTATACGAGTACATTATGTGTACCACGGTGTAGAAACATTTATTTAGAAATTTAGTTACGATATTTATGATTTACATAAAATAATACCAGCTTTTTAAAAGTTTTGTATTAATTTAATAAATTAATGGCGATTTATTATATAGGCACAAACCATTAATTAAATATTATTATTTTAAATAAATCAGAAATCCAGTGTGAAATTCTCTACAAAATGAATGATTTACATCTATACTCGTATACTTAAAACGCTATAATAGCCTAAATATTGAATTTACAAAAACTTTTATGTCGGTGAAAATCAAAAAAAAAAAAAAATAATAGATTATTTATAAAAAATTTAATAAAACATAGTTTTTTTTATCGAGCAATCAAACGAGAATTTTGAATATATTTTTAAACACAAACATCTGTTAGTTGTTACCAATAACTCGTATTTGTAAACATTTGAAACGTAACTTCTATACAAGATTGGTACTATATATTATATTATAAAGTTGTATCGCGAACCATTATCTTATCTCGGTGGGTACACACGATGTATATTTTTTTATAGTACTGATCGTCATTATCTATGTAACGATGTGCGCGACCGCGGGAAAGGGGTGTACACGCTTTCGGAAAGGAAAAATTCCCGTACTGTGGGAAAATTCCCGGCGCACGCGCGCTCCGTTTAATTGACGCGTATCACGAAATCCACTGCTCCGCGCGTCGGCGCATGCGCACACGGCGTTTACGAATTAATGTTAATTTTCGTTTCCCTATCGTGTGTTGTTTCGCTTTTCGATTGTTCGCCGATAATAATAAAATTAAAAAACAAAAACGGTACGCAAACGAGAGCGCTGAAAAGCATCATGTCCGATAAATGACGAGCCTGGTGAACAGCTCTAGCCGTCGCGTAACCTACAGGCCGATCCGTCGCGTCCCGTGCGATCCCGTCGTGTACCGCCGCAGTGCGCGACCCGCGGGAAGTGTTCGCCGGAGATGGTCCACAGCGCTATGCAGTTGCTATGTGATATGTATTTGTTATTATCATTTTGAAACGATGTAGCACACACACATACGCACATCGGTACACATATACATGGAAAACGCCAACAAGTGAGTAAATCCATATCATTATCATCTCGTTTGTTTCTGTTTCGTTGTCTGTTACTGCTATAATATTATAGTCTTCGCGAAATTGATTTCGGTTTTTCGGTGGCCGTCGGGGCCTCTTATTCGCACCGTACGCCGTCTGTGTGTTACAGTATATCGTATTATCGTCATGTCCAGTGCGTTAATTGTTCAACATGTTGTTTCGCCAATATCATAACGATTGTGTTATCATCAGTCAATCTTGACTCAGCTTCCGCCTGTAGCAAATATCCATCGACTATGTGACAGATTCGGTTCCCAATCGTTCGGTAGTATTTGGATGGTAGTGTATAATTGTTATTCATTAATTCATCGTCCATACCTACCGTTTTATTTGTTTTGATTTGTTTCGTATCGGCCTAAAGTAAACTGTCGAGTTCATTCATGTTTATTGTTTTTATTAGATCCTTCGAATTTATCATTGTTTTACCGTACTAAATAAAACTATTTTGATTTTTACATTATTGTTTTCTATCAACATTTACTAACATTTTGGAATTTTAACACTTATATTTGTAATACATAAATCAAGTATTTCTAATTACACATATTTTATACTTGTTTTATTTATTATATTCTTTTATGTGGCTCAAGGCTTACACTTACATATTTCATTTAGATTTCAAGTTATTTTCTTATTAAACGTCAGCATTGAGTACATTTTTTACCTACACAATAACTCTTAATACTTACATCATATTATTTTGACAATAATTGCATTAAACATATGTAATAACCTAATGACTAATATTACATTTTGTTTATATTGTTTATAAATTAAACAAAGAAAATGTGTGTATGTATCTTTGTGTTTTAACAATTATTTTATTTATGAAAATATGTAATAGGTACCTATGAACTATCAATTTATGTTGAATTTTAATATTTTTATAAATTAAGTAAACACAATAATGATAAAATTCAACATTTTGATTCAAAAGTGGCTGAATAAAACATTGTCCTCCCTTAAGTGCAGTAGTATTCTATATAATTTATCTAAACAATCCTTAGGATAGTTAAATAATACATTATTATTGTGTGAATTTTAATTTTAAATAATATTTTAATGGGCATTGTATTCATGTTAATTAGGTTTCTTCTTATATTTATTTTTTCATACATTTCTTACTAGATAATAGATATTTATTTTGTAACTCTGCCTTTAATTGCATTAATTAATACAACCTTGAACACATTTTTGCCACACATTTGGATTATTTATTGTACCTACAATTTGTTTAGTTAATGTTCTAAAAACTTCCTTTAATAATTTAGAATATGATTAATTCTAATACAATTGAGTCACTCTTTAGATCCAATGTTCATTTTTCTTTTTTTTCATTTAAAATGTTATTAATGTTTTTAGGAAAGTGATGCTACATTAAATATAGAGCATGAAATTTAAATGTCATGGGTGAAGGCAACCAAAGATATATAGTGCAAGTATTTGTGGGTGCTTTATCACAGTGCTATGAAGCACTTAGCGTGGAAGCTAGCAAACAAACTACTTCTGATGAGATAGTCAGCTGTATAGTCGAACGACTTTCTTTATCAGGAGGTTGTGGAACTAGTTATAGTGGAGGATTTGAGCTTGCTGAGGTGGTTGGTGATGCTCTTGGGCGAGAATGTAAAGAACGCAGGCTTGGCCCTACAGAATGTCCTGTTGCTGTTATGCTTTTGTGGCCTCAACCTCGTAGACACACTCAACAAGAAGAATATAGGTATTGATGTAACAAAAATTATTTTTAATATTTAATTACATTTAATTAACTTTTAATTTTCAGATTTTATTTAAGAGAAAAACTGTCCGATAGTCTGTGGTCTGATGGTTTCACTATGGACCCACAACTTATAAGAGACTATTTCTATAGATTTCTTTATCAACCACAAGATCGAGAATACCCAGACCTTTGTCAACTTCCTGATCTCAATGAACAAACACTTTTGGACAATCTCAGAGCTAGATTTTTGGCTGGGCATATCTATACATATGTTGGTTCCATTTTAATTGCCGTTAATCCTTTTAAGGTAATGTACAATTTTAATATTTTTTAAACCCTTAATGGATAAAAAAAATTAAATATTTTATACATTTGTTTGCTTTATTAGTTTCATCCCATTTATAATCCAAAATATGTTAAACTCTATCAAAACCAAAGACTTGGTACAGAGCTACCTCCTCATATATTTGCCATTGCTGATGCTGCATATCATTGTATGCTAAGGGAAAGACGTAATCAATGCATTGTGATAAGTGGAGAAAGTGGTAGTGGTAAAACAGAATCCACCAATTTTCTTTTGCACCATCTTACTGCTCTCAGTCAAAAAGGTAGTCATGGTAGTGGTGTAGAGCAAACTATACTTAGTGCTGGTCCAGTATTAGAAGTAAGTTTTTTTTTAACTCTTAAATTTTTTTTATTAACACTAAAGACAATATTTTTGTTATTGTCTAGGCTTTTGGAAATGCAAAGACTGCCCATAATAATAATTCCAGTAGATTTGGTAAATTTATACAAGTTAATTATAAAGAAAATGGAATGGTACATGGGTAAGTACTTAATTCAAACTTACCTTTTTGATAAATGATAAATGATTTAAAAATTTTGAAATTAGAGTTATTCAGAGGGGGTACAAATAATATTATCTTTTATCTATTATTTCTTTTCCAAGCATTCAATGTGATGCATCTTATTTTATCTTTCAAATATATTTTAACTATTAGGTGTATAATAATCATTATTTTACAGATCTTATTGAAAATATCTATTCATTTACCATTAATAACCAATAAATGACTATAAAATAAATACATTTTATTTTTATGGTATAATTTGTATATACATTATATTACTCATTTCATATAGGTATAATAAATTATAGTCCTAATGTTGTTTAATAAGTATAATTGACTTTATTTTTTGGGTTTTTCATTCTTCAACTGATATTGAAAGATATTATTGAAATGATAATTAGTTAGTTAAAAGCACACATTGAACATACTCATCATTTAATCTATTTTTATTCTTCATTAATAATTAACAATTATTGTTGATGGTTTTATTTAGGGTTCTTAATTTTAAATGTGTTTCTTGGTTGATATAATTTTATTTTAAACAGTATCTTAAGTATTATTTTTTATTTCCATTAATTTATATTTGGGTTTTTATTAATATAAAATAATTTTAAAAATATATGCATTATTTTAAATTATTTGTGAGCTATTATGATTTTTGAAAAATTGACCCAAGGTATTTTTATTAATTTTTTAAATCTTGGCTTTAATTATTAGCTACCTATTATTGGAATGATTAAGTTAATTGGTATTTAGATTTCCAGTATGAAACAAAAAAATATTTATTATTAAAGTCAAATTTAAGCAGTTTTCATGTATGATCATTAAAACCCTTGATGATCCTAATTGTAATTAATAATTTCTTATAATTTTATAATTACTTCTCATTATAGTTTAGATAGTCTTAACTAGAGTTTGCGGTATTTTCGGTATACCAGTGAGTCACCGGTATTTATAAATACCAGCCCTAACACTTACCAGTATACCGGTCTTTCGGTATTTACCGTTTGATCGGTATTTACCGTATGATCAATATTTACGTAGGTGGGAAATATAAATCCCATGCTCTATAAAAGGGTTAAAAAGAAAAAACTTAAATATAAAATGTATATTATAAATTTTTATATTATGCTCTCAACTTCTCAAGTCTTAACTATATTCCATCAATTTTTAGGTATTAGTGGTATTTATTGTTTGAACATTTACTGAGTGAGCGATATTTACCAAAAGAGCGGTATTTATTGATAAATACCAACATACCGGTATACCGTTAAAAACCAGTATGTAAACACATACCGAATACCGGTGGGAAAATGTCACATACCGCCAACTCTAGTCTTAACCACTATTCAACTTAAACATTTAGTTTAAAGTTAAAAATTATAAGTATTTTGATATTTTTAGTGCGGTTGTTCAAAAATATCTTTTAGAAAAATCCAGGATTTGTTCTCAAGGACAAAATGAACGTAATTACCATGTATTTTATTACCTTTTGAATGGAGCTAGTGATTTGGAAAAAGAAACATTACATTTACACAGAGTTGAATATTATAATTATCTGAATGGGGTATGAACAATTTAATTATTAAAAAAATAAAAAAAAGATTTAAATTTCTTGTTTGTAAAAATTATATTTTATTTGTTTATATTTTTAGAGTGGCTGTTACACTTTAAGAAATTTAGATGAAAAATACGAATTCTCTAGATTAAAACAATCTATGGAAATGGTTGGTTTTACACCAGAAAAACAACGCAGATTATTCGCAGTTCTTTCTGCTGTTTTATTATTAGGTAACACTAAATCTATATAATTTCATTATTACTTTTATACAATTTTTTTTTATATTTCAGGTAATGTTGACTTCCAGCCTCGTAAATCTGCTTACCATCATGATGAAGCAGTTGCTGTACGCAACCCTGAAATAGTTTATTTAATATCACAGCTACTTAGGGTAAAACAGGAAACATTATTAGCAGCTCTAACAGCTAAACGCGCTAAAGCATCTGGAGAAACATTGGTTATTAACTACAAGTTACCTGAGGTAATTTCATATATTTAAATATCTGCATTTTTAAATTAAATGTTTTTCTTTTCATATTATAGGCTATTGCAGCAAGAGATGCAATGGCAAAATGTCTCTATGGAGCTTTATTTGATTGGATTGTGTTACAAGTAAACCATGCTTTACTTTCAAAAAAAGACACTTTAAGAGATCATCAAGGGAATTCAATTGGGGTATTAGATATATTTGGATTTGAAGATTTTGGCGCGTCTAATAGGTAAATTTAATTTTTGATCATCATTGTTTTAATAGACTATTAATATATGATTTATTTAGTTTTGAACAATTTTGCATTAACTATGCTAATGAACATCTTCAGTATTATTTCAATCAACATGTGTTTAAATATGAACAAGAAGAATACCGTAAAGAAGGAATTAAATGGAGTGATATAGATTTTCTCGATAATACTGGATGTTTGCAAATGATTGAAGGTAAACCAAACGGATTATTGTGTGTTTTGGATGATCAATGCAAGTAAGTAGTTTTAATAATTATAACTTAAGTGAGTAATATTTTAAATATTTTATAAAATGTATATTATATTTTTTTTTCAAGTTTTCCTGGTTCATCTTCTGATACATTGTTACAAAAATTTAATTCTGTTCATAAGGATAATAGGTTTTATGAAATGCCTCAGCGTAAAGAAAATGCTTTTATTGTGAAACATTATGCTGGACGAGTTAAATATCAAGTAATGTATTTTATTGTTTCATATTTATGTTTATTACTAAAATTATGTTTTCAAGTTTCTAATTAATGTATAGTGTAAGGGCTGTATTAGATTAATATGTAGATGTTTACATTTTTCATACCAATAACTTCTTATATCTTGTCATAATGTCATTATTTTTAGTGGGGTAGAAAATTAAACTTAATATTTCATTTATTTTAAAATAGAATAAATTACAATCTGTACTTAAATTAAAAATTAGTATCATAATATTTTAATAGTTTGCATAATAAATTATTAATATTAAATAACAAACTTATTTATTTTTAATATATGTTAGGTTTTTGAGATGAGAGAGAAAAATTTGGATCTTATGCGGCAAGACATAGTTGGTGTATTGAAAAATAGTAGTATGGCATTTGTTCGAGAGCTGGTTGGTGCAGATCCTGTAGCTGTGTTTCGTTGGGCTATCGTAAGAGCATTTTTTCGAGGCTATTTTTCATTTCAAGAAGCTGGTCGTAGACATCGACAAAGTCGTGGTAAATTTATTTATTTGATTCCTATGTTTAATTGTATGTATACTAAAATCTATAATGAACATTATTTTGAAAATAATATCTGATTCTAGTGGATGGTGTAAAAGCATCAAGTATATCACTACGTTTTCGAAATAGTCTACAAAATGATAGTTTAATCAGGTAATTATTTTACACTAAAACAATTTTTATTTTATTAACACACAAAAAGAAAAAATATGAAGCTTTTTTATGTTTGTTGTTTAGTTATAATAATATATATTTTACATCTATTTAAATACAGATTAAACTTGAATACATTTAAAAAGCAATAGTAACATATTTCAAGTTCAATATAATATAATATCCAGTTTAATTTTACTTTTTACTTAATGTATTATAAATTTACAATTCAAAATTCAAAATTCATCTATATTATTTAAAACATCATTCTATTCTACATTTTTTAATGATAAATTTTAAAATATAAAAAAACAATATTTATTTTGGAATGTATTATTATTGATATTGAATAATGTATTATTGATGGTCCTCATTTGTATTCAAGTGTTAAAACCTAATCTTCGAAATTAGGTTTTTGATATTTTAAAATAAAATTGGATGTTTAACAATTTTATCTTTTATAATCTCCACCAAATTTCTAAAAGATATTAAAAATGTCTGTATTTTCTATCATTTTCAATTTTTTAGAAAAAGTTCAATATGACGTCTGTCAGTTTATAACAGTTTAATTTTTTAGGCAGAATTAGTGAACACATTACATACATATTTAAGTTTATTATTTATAATTTCATAAAAAAAAAAAATTTAAGTGAATAAAATATGTTTAAAAATTAATAATTATAAATATATATTTACATATTAATTGTATTTATCATATTTAAAATTTTAATTACTCAACAAATTTAAAGTTAAAAATAATTAACTTTTATTAATTTCATTTTTATGCTGCGTCCAGCCATCTAGTTACAATGTCTTCAGTAAACCTCACCATAAATCGTATAGTGTAAGTTTAGTTAAAATAGTTTGATTAAAATGTGTTGATTTATTATTTATACATATTTAATTATTAGTTTTTTTATTTCTAAACTCATTGCTACATTTTCATTTTGATATAGTTTTATTTGAACTACATTGCATAATTTATTATAGAATTTTTCATTTATTGGTCTGGATGAATTTTAGTTATATTTTATGTTTTGATGATTTATACAAAACAAATTAGTATTTTGTTTTTACATAATATTTCCAGGTATACTCCAAAATTTCCCAAAACTTCCACGTCTTATGGAGGTGGATATGTTCTTAACGTGGGTAAAAAATTGTCATCTAACCCAAACAATGAACAAAATATTTATAAAAATCATTCAGCTTTCAATAAATTTACAAACTTAGAAACTGTTAACTCTAATAAAACTATAAATAAAGAAGAATTAAAATCCCAAGCTGATTGCAAATCTGCAGATGAAGATAAAGTCATTGAACGAGCCACACAAATTGTTATGTATGTTTCCAACAATTAAACATGATAAAACTTTGGTCTTTGGATGTGGTTTCGGAAACATTTTTAATTCTATAGAAATGGGAAATTGTTTTTATTTTTATCTATACTGTGCAGTAAATAAATTATATTTTTCAAATACATAAAAATATTACAGAATAATATTAATTTATGAAATAATTCATGATTAATATAATGCTACTTAAATTTAACATAGTAAATATATCTTTGTAAAATATCTTCTTTACTCTAAACAGCGGTTCCCAAAATGTTCATACTTGTAGCATCCTTTTTGAACAAAGATTTTCTCCAGCTGCGATTTCCTTAGAGATAGCATAACTAATCATTAAGAAATAAATAAAAACTAGATAAAATTATAATGTGCCAACACCAAAGCGCCGTGGAGCACATTTTGGGAACTGCTAACTTAAAACATATGGATCACTACGCATGGTGTATGATAAATATATATTAATTTAGCATGTGCATGGTTTGCATATTTTAAAAATACTAAATCAATAGAAGTTTTGATCTGATTTATACTAATTTTTCTCTCATTAATATTTATTATTTTGTACTTTTTACAATTTTTTTTTTAATAATTAAATTACCAAGTAAAATTGTTTAACATTATTTGAATTAATGATCAAAGCTTTATTTGAGATTGTAAAATTACTAGGTATAATGTAGGATAATAGTTTATTTTAGTTTAATTATTAACTGTTTTTTTTTTACATTAATTTAAGAGCCTTAAAGTAATATGGTCTTAAGCTTTTTTCATCAATATTTTTCAAATTATTTACTAACAAACACCTTTTTAGAAAATAAACTAATTGTTGTCAACACATTTATACAAATGACAATAAATCATTAAATAATAAAATGTATGTATTGATAAATTAAATTTTATGTTTTAGGAAAAATAAATCTTTTAGACCTAAAGACCGTGGTAATAAAGGATTAAAAAATTTACAAAGTGTAAAAACACTTGCTGGACGAATACAAATACAGGGTTCTATTAGTAGCAGTAAAGCTCGTAAACAACCACTTACTGTTACCGCTCAGTTTCAAATGTCTTTAAATAGTCTTATGGATACTCTTAATCAAGCTAATCCATTCTTTATTCGATGTATTAAAAGCAATAGTAATAAAGTAAGTTTCGCTTATGATAGATTCATACTACAGGTCATACCACAGTACACTTTTGTTTTGGTCATGATACAATCAAATAGTATTAATTTATATAAAACATTTTGCTAACAAATTTTTTTTTACTATTTTTTTTGTATAAAAATGTAGTTTGAAATTATTGTCTTATTATGTTTTCATTTAAAAATAACTTAATACTATTTAACTAGATTGTGATTTGAGCTTAAGAGGACAATTGTACGATCTTTAGTATAAATTCAGCTTTATTCATAATTTGTAGTTGGATTCTTTACTATACCAATCAAAATTAAAATGTCTAGGTTGCCAATATGTTTGATGATGATACTGTTCAAAGACAATTACGATATACAGGAATGTTAGAAACCGTTCGAATTCGTCAAGCTGGATATAACGTTCGACTTAGTTATGAAGAATTCGTACAAATTTATCGAATATTATTACCTAAAGGACTTAACAGGTTAATATCTATAAAGTAGTATTAATATTTGATCAAATGTGTATGAAGTTAATTTTTTTTTTTACAGTAACTCTCAAGATGTTCGAAATTTTTTGCAAACATTAAATTTAGTTCGAGATAATTATCAAATTGGTGAATCAAAGGTATTTTTACGTGAATGTGAAAAATCAAAACTAGACTATAGACTTCATCAACAAATAATGGCGAGCATTGTAACTATACAACGTTGGTTTCGTACTCTATTACAACGAAGACAATTTCTTAGAATTACTTGGGCTACAGAAACACTACAAGTATTGATATACAACTTATAGTTTTTATATTTTGGTTTTAATATATTTGCTATTTCATTGTAGTCTTGGTGGAGAATGATATTAGCTCAAAGGTTAGTAAATAAAATGAGAATGGATGAATCAGCTGCTGTTTACATACAATCTGTATGGCGAAGACATAGAGTATCAAGTTGGTATAAAAATTTACGACAAAGTGTAATTACATTACAAGCACATTCCCGAGGTTATTTAGCCAGACAAAAATTTTCGAAACTTAAAAATACGGTAATCATTACTACAGTAATTAAAAAAAATTTCATTATTAAAATTAAATTATTAAACAAATATTTTCAGAGAAAGAGTATTTCAGCTCCACAAATTAGCAATTCCAAAGAATCTAGTCAAGAAGAACTGCATGACTCTGAGTAATTAAATATTGATTTTTTACACAATATTAATTTTATTAAAATTTTAAATAATTTAACATATGTTTATAACATTTATAGAAGTAGTGGTGGAACAAAAGGAGATAGTGAATCAGAGGCTGACCCGTTTATGCAACCTAAAACAACTAATAATATTAAGTATAAAAACAATCAAAACATTTATATATAATAGTTTTTAATTATTTTTATTCTTTTAATAGAGATGATAAATCTAAAGTCCCTAAAAGGAAAACTTCAGCTCGTCGTACGCGGATTGAATCCCATCCTACTGATATTCATGAAGGTGTTTATTATTTTATAATTTATATTAATATTTTAACTTACATATGTATGGTTATTATTTCTTAACAATATATTGGATTTTTTTTTTTTGTAGAGCGTAAAACTGCTGGTGCAAATCATGAAGGAACAGCGTTTAGTGACAGTGAGTTAGATGACTCTAATAATATGAAACCACCAGTTGTTTGGAGAAGAAGAGAGCGAACTAGTGACTCATCTAACAAACGAACATTATTTAGGACTCCACATGTTACCTCTGAGCCAATAGCTCCCGTACGTTTATTGAATCGACTACGTGTTTCTAATACTGAACCAGCACCAGAGTAAGAAAATTTATTTGAAACAAATTATTCTTTTACAATTATTAAATGTACATAAAAAAAGTATTACTTTATAAATAAAACCATTCAATATTTGATTTACATTTTGAAGTTTAAAAATGAATTGAATTTCAATAATAGTATATTATATCTTTTCTATAGATCCTCTGTTATGAATGATAAAGAATTAAAAAGAAGAAATAGTGATGGTTCAACTACACATTCAGGAAAAACAGAAGAACCTAAATTATCATATTCACCATCGAACGAATTATTGGAATGGAAAGGCACGACTATGTTTACAATTGCAGGTCATCGTTTTAGAAAATTAGGGCGGTTTACTCCCCAAGATAAATGTACTTATTGCAATAAATTGATGGATGCATTTTTAACTCAAGGACATAAATGTTCAGGTAAATGTGGTTAATTTATGCTAATGTACTGTAGATTCTTATTAACAAGCATATAACACATAAAGGCACTTTTGAGTTAAATCACAAAATAATTTATTTCTGTTACCAATACAATAATAAATTACTATATATTTAATACACTATTTCATATCTGTTATAGATTGTAAAAAGTTATTTCATACTAAATGTATCCAAAATGGTGGTGTACTTCAGATGCCATGTATACAACAGAATGGAGGTAATCGACCAACTAATAGACGGAAACATAGAAAACCAGCATCTACTGTAAATAAAGCCCATATAACACCTAACATAATAAATACTCCAAACAACACTACTATTGGAAAATTCAGTTTAACTGGTACATCAGAATTCACTGATCGTACTGACAAGATTATTTCTGATGTACGGGAACTGAAAATGATGCAAGATTTTATAACTAAAAAGGTTAGTTCATCGATTTAATTTATAAATTATTATCAATTTTCATTAGTAATTAATAATTATATGTAACTTAAAATACTAAAAAGATACAGAAACGAAGGATTTGTCCTAAAATATTTTGATTGGTCGGGAAAAATAAATTAGTTTAGAACTTTCCACGTAGAAAGTAGCATTTACGGTTTGTCATCCAGGAAAAAATTTATGGTGGACAATACCAAGGATATAAAAAATAGATCAATATTATTTTGTTTTTTAATCTGCTTTTACGAAATTACTCCAGTTGAGGATCATTCTTTGACTTCCACTTCATGCTCTAGGTTTTAAACTCAAAGTCGTATTCATAGAACTTAGATTCATTTATAACGATAACCCTCTCTAGAGAATTAAGAGTGAGCATCAAATTTTTCCAGTCAATGTACCATTTTTTACCAAGTCTTTTCGACTTAACTTTTGATTTGAACTTAGAATATTGAGTTAGAAGTTTGCCATATGACTATAGACAAAACATTAAAAACTGTGCATAAAAACAAAAAAACAATTCATTATTGCTAAAATTGTTTAAAAAAAGTTAAAAATAGTTCTTAGTTTTTCAATAAGTTTTGTTTAATGTGTTAAATCTGTATCCAATTATCATCTGCAAAGTTGCTTTTTGGCTTTTTTGTACCATATTTATTGTCCAAATAAACATAATACAATTTATTTCCACCTTAATTAAATGTAATATATATTAACTTCACATTGTTTTAAATTAAATTAATTTTAAAGTTTTATTAAGATAAATGAGCCATCTCTTAAAATCATAAATTAATCTTTTAATTATTTGAATATTAATAAATACATATAAATATAAATACATATCATGGTAAAATCTTACAGTTATATTTCATGTAATATAATTATATGAAGCTTTTTTTGTTTTTATTTTACATGAGTGAAATCTTAAAATAACATAATTTGTAGGTGTAAACTGAATAAATCCTATTACAAAGAAAAAATACAATAATGAATATGTCTCTTATCATAAAAACTAGAATTTATTAATATTAGTATGATATTAAAAACTCAATTGTGTGCATAAAACAAAACATTTTTTTCCAAGTGTATAACTTAAAAATGATGGATATTTAAAATAACATATATGACCATAATTATGTTAATAACTGCACCTAAAATAAAACAAATTGCTCTTGTAGGTTGAGGTAATACATATACTGCATAAGCAATAGTATGTATTATTCTTACAATAGTATAAATTCTAAACAAATTATTTGCTAACATTTCTGGAGGTTTAGTGGCTACTAATAAAAATCCAGTGATTAAAAATATAGGTATGTTTTCCATATCATTTAAATGCGCTCTAAAAATCAAATCAAATAATAAAAAATATTGCATCATATTTTTATACTTATATGTTATTATAAATTGATATGATCGTTTTACCTTCTTACTCTCTCAATATCAGGATCATCATATTTAACTTCGCCACCTCCTTTGCTAATTGCAGTATCTTCTGGACTTATGAAAATCTATTTAATAAAATAGTCGATAAAACAAAAAACCGTTTTTCTTATTCTATACTATATTTAGTAAAAATTACTTTATGTAATATATTATTAAGTGTTGATAAGGTTATTAGGCAATAAAAAAAAACCAATATTCTAATATCTCTGTAGACTAATTGTGATTTTTATTGAGGGGGAGGATTTCTTTTGTAGTTTGAAATATATATTTTATGATCTAGGAACTTCGTTTCGAATGACAACCCAATTAAAACCATTAGTATTATTTTCACCCATGTATGTGTATAAATTGTAATATTTAAACTGAAAACCTGTTTAAAATGAACAGAGTTTTAACAGCTTTTACTATTCATTTTTAAAATTATTTATTTATTTATTTGTGAACAACTAACATATAAAAAAATTTCAAAAGCCTAAAATGATATAAATGTTTATATTACTTAGGTAGAGTTATAACAAAGTAAAAAATAAAATTCAAGTTACATTAGTTTGCATAGAGATATTAAGAATATAGTTTTTACTATTTGCATACTGAGAAATGCATTATTCATTCTTTGTCATTTATTAGAATCAGTACCTGGATATTATGGCCTTTAAAAACTTTTTTCAATTTATGGAAAAAAATTTTTTTTTTAATTTCCAATAATTAGTTGCACACAATTAAAAATATAAATAGCACACGTCAATAATCTTAAATATATTTGTTATTTAATTAAAAATTGATTAGAATTCTATGTAATACTCTCATTAAAATAAGATATTATTATTTGCTACAATGTACCGTTCAATTTGCAAAGTTTAAACACATAATTTAAATTAAAGTTAATACTACAAAAATACTTAATAGTTCATTAATTTTTGAAAGAAAATATTTTTTCTATCTTAATTAATTCAGTATGGACCAGATTAAATGTTTACAAGTATTAATTTAACTATAACAAATTAATTATTGACTATTCTGAAGTTTTAGATAATATTACCTATAATTGTATATACTATGTCCTTGTGTTTAATGTGTGGTGTGTGTTGTCAACAGTGTTTTTTTTACGTATTTTCTGTTTCAAAAATATAACTTTAAAATGAGATCACTTCTTTAGCTCCTAATAAAGATCATGTTATTATAATGGAAAAAAAAAACTGTGATATCCAAATTTTGATAATTTACCGTCATTAAATTAAACCCTGATGAGGCTTCTTTGTGTCCACTTACCCAACTTAGAATTGTAGTCTTTGGCTTCACATAATACATTTTAATTTATGACATTTAAATTTATGTGTGTAAATTAAATACACATAATGTGTAATGTGTATTAATGTTATACTAATTTGCATCACATATTTATTAAAACATTTTATACCGTTAAATAGTTAAATAATATAAATGTATCTTACTTTTTTTCTAAATCTCTGAAGTACTGTAAGAAAAGACATTATAATCATTTTTAATATAAGAATACTACTGTAAAATGCATAACATTCAAACACTGGATTTGACATCATATACAGTCCCATGCTCATTGTTGCAGTATCTGCCATTTTATTTAAAACTTTTCTACTTTTTCGTTGAAAAATATTCGTATACTGTTTATAGTCTAACCAAAGCACGCATGCAACTGCTAGCCTCAAATGAAAATATTAGTGACTATTGACCATCACACGCGAATATACCCCCACTTTATAAAAAACGTGTTATGACCTAGCATACTCACTCAACTCTTATTATATATCCCCTTCCATAGTTCCATTAAGTTTATATATTATGAATTATGCTGAATTAGATTAAAAAAAAAGAAAAATAGTTCAACAATCTATATTATTAATTTTCAAATTATTCTTTGAATTATTGATATGTTGTAAGTTTACTTTTTAAATTTTAACAATTAAAAACCAATTATCGAAATATATATATATATATATATTTATATAATTTCTTCTCTTTATTATTTAAGATTCTGAATGAAGCCAAGAATATATTGATTCTACTATTATGTAGATATGTGTTTTTTTCTTTCTATTATTATAACACATTTTCAATTAGAAAAATTTGTCTGATATTCAACTTCATGAATGATTTTTGGTAACAAATGTTGTCTATTTGGTATTTCGAAAGTTTAATTTTAAATTTCTTCTAAAGTTTTCCCAATAATAATTGAGAACTAACTGATGAAAAACATTCAACTATATCACAAGTTGCTCGTTTTAGTCTGTTGAAAAAATTTACCGGAAAGCGACTAAAAAAATTGAAAGTGTTATAAAATTACATTTTAATGAAATTCAGTATTTCTACGATTTAAAAATAGAAGTTGATCCATCCGGGGGCGGGCCCCTTGTTTAGAATCATATGTGATATGTCTAAAGCATTGGCCATTGCTGCATCGGTTTCAAATTTTATAAAACAATCCACTCATATCAATATCTCTTTTATCTCGTCCGTTTTTATATTTTTTTACATTAAAACATAATTATTGTTGTTACTAAAATGTAGGTAAATAGTAATTATGTAGTATTAATTACTGTTATTATAAATTGAAGGTCATGGTTTTTTTATATTACGTTTGAAATTTGTAAAAAAACTATCTTGTTAAATATACGACTTGGTTAGTCCTCCTAGATAGATGGGTCTTTAAATTTGAATCGATTTAAAAAAAAAATTTCAACTCATCGCATATAGGTTGGTTTAACCTAGTTTTTACTATTTTAGGTCAACCTAAGTAGACCCCAAGTTCAGATGTCCCAAATAAATATTTAAACATTATGTCGTGTATTATTTGAATTCGAAAGTATCTCGGTAGCATCATTTAACTTGGACCGAGCGACCGAAAATCTTTGAAAAAAATAGTACAAACATATAAAATTATGTTGTGTTGATGACGTTGCTGTGTAACTTCAATAAGAGCTGCATAATTGTATGTTGTGCAATAAAGAAAGTAAACCTAATACGTAGTTTGGTAATCATATTATATTTAATGTATAGATTCATTATAAACATTCTAAAACGTTTTTGGTAGATATTTTATGTTGCAAAAATAAAATACGATTATAATAAACTATAATTACTTTTATTAATATTATTAATTGTATCGACTTTTTGCCATTTTTAAAAATCTTTATAATTAGAGATATATAATTATAGTCAATTTATTTTATTAAATTTACCCAACCTCAATGAACCTAACGAAATGGACAAATTTTAAAATAAAATAGTCCTTTAATTTTCTTTCATCAAAAATAAGTCCTATAATAAAACATTACCACGTACCATGAATCAATGTTATTAATTTAAAGACTAGGACAGACATTTCGAATAATTAAAATTACTATTATCAGAATACAATTCTTTTGTTCACATTTTGCCTTTCTCTCTCTCTCTCTTTTACCTATTAAGGTACAATTATACACAATAATTTATATGTGTATTATCATTATTGTCACTGGTTACTAAATTCAATCATATCATCTCTGAATTCCCTGTTGAAACATCGTGGCAACTATGTCAACTTAATTCTCCAGTAAACTTGTTATTTTCATACACTTCATACCAAGTATAAACATAATAAATTAATAAATAATAATATATAATATATTGTTTCTTCTAATCAAATAAATAAACTTCTATTTTAAATATTTGTCCTGTTATCGAATATTTTATTGTTCTGTTCGTGTCTTATAGTTATTAGTGTTTTTACCTACTCAATAGTAATTATTGATGGAAAGAGTTCACTGTACAGCGTATTAAACTGTACTATGTGGGATATGGCGTATGCATTCAATATGTATATTTGAGTATACATTTACAAAATATAATAATAGTGCTTATATACAGTGGTTGTTGGTGTTGCGTGTATTTTTCCTTAACTATTGATTTTAATCAAATATTCCTATCGATTCTGTTTAATTATTAAATGTTTTATGTTCAAAGTTGAAATCTAGGACATGGTTTTTTTTTTTTATTAAAATCAATCATTTTATCGAGAAAAAAAATATCCGATTTTGATGTATTTGGTATTTTTACATTTTAATGTAAAATTATTGATTGGGTAAATAATAATATAGATATAAGTATTATATGTGATGTAAGTATAGTATATGTAACATCAGTTTAATTTAATTTTTCAAAACAAACCGATTTGAAAATGTACATATATATATTTTAAACTATAAATTTAAGACAAACAAAATGTTCACATATACATAATATTATTTATAGTATGTCAACTATTGACATATTACTGGGTAATAATTTTCGAATTTTATGTATGACCTATAAGTATCAAGAACTGAACAGTGAGCTCTAGGTTTTTTTTGGCATTGTTGCCTATCAACTCTATCATTTTAAATCATAACATTGACTTTTGCTTTCTTTGTGTTTTATCAATAATATACTTACTATAAGTGAAAGACATATTAGAGTTTTTACAAAATAAATTCATTTTGTTAATGTCAAAGCGTGTTTACTTTAACATGTTTTAATACTTTTAAAAAATAAAAGTATGTGGTATCTTATACCAAGTAATACTATTACAAAAACACTTATTGATCAGAAATTTTAAATGATTGTTTAGAATACTCATAATTTTGTTGGGGTTGATTATTTGAAGTAGATTATGTTATTAATAATAACAATAGTTAATGTTATTACTTATTAATGATCATCATTTATTTTATTCTTGATAAAATCAATGTTAAGTACTTATTAATTTATTACTTAAGTCCAGATTTGTTTACACTTGCATATTTTTTCTGATAGATTGTGTTATATACTAACACAAAAGCACATATTACATTTCAATGATGGGATTAAGAATACAAATTCATTTTATGTATATTTTTGCAAGTTTTAACATTTTGATCTTTTAGGCCTTTAGGGACTTACGAATTTAACTGAATGTTTCATATATTGTCCAATTTATAGTTGTTTTATTACAATCATATTTAAGTCAAAATTTATTTTATCATATTACTGCAAATTTTCAATCAAATTTTACTTTGCTTTACTCTATTTTAATTTTAGTTCAATTTTTTATATTAATTATCTCCTTTATTTTTTTCTTATTGATTAAAACTATAAAAAAAAATACTGCAGGTGCTTATTAAATACAGTTACATTTTTATTATTATTTTTTGAAAAATTTGAAGTTCATTTGTATTTATTTGTGTCTATTTCAAAGTAGAAAATTGTATAAAATTATTTCCATAATAGGCTTTGAATTAACCTTATTTTTCAGAAATATACTATATAAAAAATTCACTGTGGCTGTCCTTGTAATATAAATGTAAATTATAAATATAGCATATATCTAATATTGATCTATGTGGAAGGCTGCTCTTAAATTAGCAGATATTTTTTATTTAAATCTACTCTACTAATACTCTAATTAATTATTCAAAATTATACAATGCTATTTTTTATTATTCATTAGTATTGAATTTAATTTGATGAAATTTTAATTTTCATAAAATAAAATGTTATCTACATATCACACATATATTTTCATTGCAACTTTTATTTTTTATTTCAGTTATATAAAATTGAACGAGAAGAAATTAAGAAGCCATCATTAGTTGATAAAATATTTAAACAAGCATTACGTGAATTTAAAGAAAATCTTTTAGCAACTTATAGTGTTGCTAACAAGCAAGGAAACGGCCAAGTACTCAATATCAAATACAAAGATCTGATTGCAAACTTCTCACATGTAAAATATTTATTTTACTTTTTATTTGCCCAAATTAATGTTACATTATGTTTAGGTTATTGAGACTGTCTGTGGAAATGAAAAAATCCAAGATGATTTCCCTGTGACACTTTGTGTTAATGCATTTCGGGGCTATATGAATGAGTTTATGAATCAAAATACAGTAGATAAAGAAAAACCTAGTAAAACAAAACGTAAAAAAGAGAAAAAGCAGAAGTCTGAAGACCATATTAATCATGGTGGACATGTATTCCAAATGAGTATGATAAATATTCCAACAGCTTGTGAAGTTTGTACGTCGTTCTTTTTGTGGCCAATTGAAAGAAGTTTGGTTTGTCGAAGTGAGAATAACTTCCATATTATTAAATATGTAAATAAGATTATTTTTTACAGTTCCATAATTACATTTTTTAGATTGTAAATTGACGTGCCATAAAAAATGCTATTTGCGAGCAAATCAAGAGTGTTTAAAATATATGAACTCTTCTAACATGCAGTCAAAAGGTGTTTGTGTGATCAAAGGGAAAGTTTTTGGACGTCCTTTAGGAGAATTAGATCTGAGCATGGGCAAAGTACCAGCAGTTATTGAAGATCTTATAACTATTATTGAAATGTATGGAATGTACTCCGAAGGCATTTACCGTAAATCTGGTGTAAGTTCTTTTATTCAAATTAAGTTTGATTGATTAATATTGATAAATAAATGAATAATTAATAATGACCAAATTTGATTATCTTAATTTAGCTTACTACTCGTGTAAATGAACTTAAAGAACTTATCGATAATAATGATGTTAGCAAAATTGAATTTGAAAAATATCAGGTATATTAGTTGTTGTTTTTTTTTGTTGAGATTACCACTACAACAAATTTTAATTTCTATACAATTTTGATTTATAGGTTAATGTGTTAGCTAGTGTGCTAAAGTCATTTTTACGAGAAATGCCAGAACCATTGTTAACATTTGATTGCTACGATGATTTTATTCGTGCTGCTAGTCTTTCAGAAGACCGTGTATCAACATTGTTTAATATTTTAAAAAAATTACCAAAAGTAAACTATGATCTTATGGAGAGGCTTGTTTTTCATCTTGCAAGGTTTGTCAACTAGCATAGCTTTAGACTTTAAACCATAAAATATGTTAATACAACTATTTATACAGAGTTGCGTTGCATGAAAATGTGAACCGCATGAATGCTAGTTCATTGGCGATTGTTTTTGCACCATGTGTACTAAGAACAAATAAAGCAGTTCCTGCCCAAGAATCATTAAGGGATATTGAACAACAAACTCTTTGTATCAGCTCTATTATAAGTCATCAAATGGATAAAATCAAATCAACGTTAGCTGACATTGATACATTAGATACTGCTCATCATACTGCCTCACATCGGCTATCTTCATTGCGAATTTCAAAAGTAAGTGCTTTTGTAAAAGGAATAGAATTAATATTAAAAAATTGAATATTTTAGGTATATGGACCAACTGAAGGCCCGAATAAAATTGAAGAAGAAGAAAAATTATTAGAAGGAAAAATTGAAGAAATAAAGAAAGAAAAAGACTTATTAGCTATTAATTTGACAAGTTTACGACGCGCAAATTCAGATGATGATCTTTTATCAACTGATGATGGAAGTTTAGACGATGTAGATGCAAGTTAGTTTTTGAATTTTATTAAACTTAAACTTATTATTTTATGGTAACATTCTAAATATTTTAATATACTTTAAAGATAATATTTAGTTGCATCATTGATTATAAATACTAGTATTACTAGTAATACTAGTATTTATAATCAATGGTTGCATATAGTTAATGCAAATCATAATTATTGATTTTTATTCTGTGCGATTACTAAATATGTAATAGAAAAATAATAAGAAGTATGCTATCTTGATATATTTTTGATTGTATATATTATCATCTAATAGTCAATATAATTTGCAAGTACCCACTACATGTGCGCTTAAAAGCTTAAGTTAATTCTCAAGTTATTTATTATGTAAACAACTTTAAATTTAAAAGAATATTTTTTATTTGGCTTCAAACAATAATGTTAAATATTAATAATGTTAAACATTATTAACCTACAGTTTTTTCATCTGTAACTAAGTTAATAATTTAATAGAATTCCGATTAATAATAAGCTGTAGTTGTCTTTGATTAAAGTTACTTTGTCCAGAATTATTATAATAATTTAACGTTTTTTCAATTATTATCCTGATACAAGTAGACTCTATGTATAGTTTGCATTACAATAATAGTTGAACGTTTTTTTTTTTTTTTTCAATTAATTTGAAATATTACCATATATTTTAAGTATGATATTAATTTACTCAAATATAATTTTTATTTATAGCTAAATATTGTTTTCATTTCTTTCAGGTACACTTGGAAATCGGAAAGCCAAACTAAAGAACACTACTAAAAAAGCCAAACGTTCGAACAATAATACATTGGATAGTGATGAGGATCCAATTATGGTTTGAAAATGGAGAATGTATTTCTTTATAGAGTGTTTAAAAACAAAATAAACATTAAACAATTATATATATGTTTAGTGCATATATTTTATTATTTAAGACTTGATGAAATACTTAAGTTGTCCCAAAGGCTGTTACTTTTGTATAACTTTGCTATTTTGTAATATATTTTTCTTTTTTATGTTGGTTAGTCGGTGCTATGTTATTGTTATTTTATTATTTTTTTAATTACTTTTTTTTTTTTTTAGTAGTCTTGTAAAAAAGAAAAACGTTTATCAACGTAAAGACTGTTACTCAGATTGGAGTTGTGGTTGTTTTATACTTCTATTCTTTGTTAATACTTCTATAGAACTTCATTTATATAGTTAATGCCACAAATAATTTATTTTTTTCTGTTACGTAAGTGAATTTTTTTTAATTTCATTTGAAAATTTCCTAAATACCTTGTTCATTATTATTAATGTCTTATTCATTAGATTTTATTTAAATATTTGTTTGTACATAATAAGTAATAATGTAATATAATAAAAACTGTAATAAAATAATTAATATTACCATGACTAAATATTTACAAAAATCATATTATGTATATTCATGTTAAGCTATTTTATTTTTACTAAATTTTGTATTCATTATACACTACATGTTGAATTGCTTTTATTTCATGTTATTATTATTATAGCTTTTTAAAATCAAAGTAATATTGAAATTCCTATAGCCTTTACTGAAAAAAAAAAAAAACAAAAAATATTAATTGTAATTTTAAAAAGATAAGTCCTCCCAAATTTGTGTCAAATTCTTCCATTTATTCATAAGTTTTTTATTTATTTTTTTATATATATTTTTTTTCGTGAACAACGAATAAGTGTGCTGTGATCTAAAAAAAAAAAAGATAAATTATCTTATTTAAATAAATGGCTACCTGTTTATTTTTCATTTATTGTGTGTGATTAAAACTTGTACAAAATAAATGTTTTGCCATAACGAAAAACTTATATAATTCTTTCAGCGAACAAATTTGGGTGTATTATATAGATTTAAGTTTTTTTTTTTTTTTTGTTGTATGAACATTTCGGTTTCATGCTAAAATTAGTTTTATTTGAAGAAATCTCAATTCCATTTTATATATTTTCAATTTTGTATCGTTTATTTTATCAATCAAATTGTTTTTGCTGAAAGAAATTGATTAGAAGCAAATTAAGAAATAGTCGCGCAACCACAAAATAGATTTATCTATTCTATGACTGCGCTGAGTATAATGGCTGTAATTTAATAATGTTAATTCTAAAACTGAAAATTTCAGAATCATTGTTATAATTGTTAAACCTCATTTCTTTGATCGATTACTTTATAGATTTCCAAAGCTGTTTAGAGAGGATAATTTTTAATATTTTTTTACTTTTTGCATTTATTCATTATTATTTAGCATATTTATCACATGTGTACTACAGATATTAAAACTATTATGAATTCTAAAATGATAAATTGTAATAAGATATTTTACGCGTTTGTGTGTAATATTCCAACGACAAGAGATTGTTTCATCTATCACACTGTCGATATGTTGTTAAAACTAGATATTTTTTATTTTGTAAACATAACTCAAGTTGCGTAATGTTAACCATAATTGTTATTTTGATGTTGTAGTATATTGTTAATATTCTTACAATATTGAAAATATAGCCTTAAGAATACACCATAATGTAGTAAATACACTATGTATGTAGATCACTATGAGATCTAAACCCACGGACATACACATTATTTTATTTTATATCTTAGTTGAAATAAAATTGTTTATTCGTAATGTTGTGAATTTTTATGTAAAACAGATGGTAAAATAATGTATATTACTATGTTGTGTTTAATCCATGTAATATCTTATCTGTGATTTATCTTCCATTAAATGTACGATATTCATTATATACACACGTGTATGCGTATGTACATCAACTTAATATAAAGCTCATTTTGTTTTGTAAATAATTATTCTCAATTTGTATATATATAAATACATATATATATATGTATATACATATATATTTATATTTATATATATGAAAATGAACATAATTTTGTTGTTGGATATCAAGCTACATGTTTATTATAATTTAGGTAGTGGAAAAAATATTTATTTGTCTCTACATACATAATATTATACGCTCAAAAACTATTCTTTTATTTATCATTATTATTAGTTTCTTTTTTTTTCTTTCTTTTTTTTTAATAAGACAAAATAGTCATTAGAGTATAATATTATGAAATAAAAACATTTTATACTAATTTGATTTTATCAATGTTTTCGTATGATTTTATTTATTTATTAATAAACACATCACATTACCATTATATTATAAATATGTATATATATTTACAATATCCATCAAAGGATACGACATTTAAAATGTTTGGCTTTGGTAAATTTCAGTAAAAGTATAATATACCAGCACATAGAACTTGTGATATCTCCGTCAAACTCGACATTGCCCGCACAGAGCACTTGAAGCATTGTTTGGAATGTCAAGACATTCCAGAAGACCATCGAAGTGGCACGGTAAGACTGTACGTTGTGCGAGAGTGGAGTAGATAAGTTTAAGTAGCCACTATCCACATGGTTTATTGAATAGCTGAATGGCCAAACACACGATTGTCGTGATACAATATAAATACCAGCTTCTGAGAATAATGTGCAAAGGATATATCATTTTTATCATAGTTTATGAAAAAATATTGCATACATTTCAAAATGGTAGATTCATCATTTTCTAATTTGTCGTTGATACTAAAAAAATTATAATATGGATCGTAATAATTGAAAAATATACTATATTTTGTTTCAGGACATTATTTTATTTTTACAATATTTCAAGTTGAAGGTAATATTAGGATGAGTTGATTTCATAACACAGACCCACTCAATAGTGTTCTCATCGATTCCTTAGGGGTACAGAAAGCATTGTCTTCGAGTGCCTGAAATGGGTATTCTTATTTTTTTGGATTACTAAAAGGAGAATGAAAAAAATGAAGATAAATAGCCAAAAATTGACCAAAATTTAAACCGATTGTAACTTGTAAGTATCATTTGGTGTTTAACCCTTGGTTAGGTTAGGTTTAGAACCCTTGGTTAAACTTTTTGGGAGGTGAATAATGCTTCATAAATACAAATAAATATACTCTTCTTATAAGTTCTCATCGTTTACCCGAATATTTGAATAATTTTTCACCTATTCGTATTTTTTTTGGTAAACAAAACCATTGACTCCCTTTAATCAATTACTATCGTTTCAGTCTTGTTCGAACCGTCGTCGGACACAGTACTCCGGGAAATATTTTATACATTTTTTCGCCGTTTCAAACGTGTACCGTTGTTTATATTACGCTCAACCGATTGATTTTTTCTTGTTTTTATGAACGTTAACATATTTATATTAAACTGTCGTGCGTATTTAGAGCATTTCATAGGTTTTTCAGGGCATCAAAGTCCAAGCCCTAGTGAAAAATAATTTGTTCGCAATAAAACATGTACAAGAATCGGTGAACGTCAATTTCCATCCTAATTCCATTTCACTAACTAATAAATTATTAATCAATTATAGACTAGTTTATTTTACAGATCTATTGGCTGTGACTGAAAATTGAAAATCGTCGTTGTCCATGGAAAATTACCGCCACGATCTATCTATTCTGCGCCATGTCTTCGAACGCCATCTATCGGCGTACGGCCTTGCCACATTAACAAAATAATCTAGTTTGGGGTTATTTATCATTCAAGGCCTTTCTATAAAGTATTTAATTATTTTAATTATAAATTTATAATACATAGCTAACATTGTAACGAAAGAAAAAATGTTTTCAAAACATGAAAATTACTAACCTAACCTCTTGGCGCGGTAGGAGGAAAAAGTGAACGTACAGCAAATTGAAAACTGAAAATTCAAAACAATAAATGAATGTGAATAAAAGGTAATATAAACGTTCAAAACATTTACGAATCTACAATTTTTTCCATCATTAATTCAGTACTGATCGATCAATAAAATCTGAAGTCTAATTATTGATATTATACTCTTTTTATAATGTACCCAAGTAAGTAGGTGAAAAAAATTATTACATTTCCATCAGCAGTGTAGTATGTACATTTTTTTTTTTTAATATAAATATTAAATACTTTATTTCTCGTAGAAGTCGAAAAGCTCACAACAATTGCATATAAGTTATACATGAGTGGGGAGAAACGAGCTCTCAGACGTGCAGAATCACTGTAAACTATTTATAGATTTGTGGAATTCCGCAACAGGTAAATATATAATTTTTAATGTACCTACTTAATATACCACTATAGGAATATTCTTAAAGCAATGACAATCCTAGAACGCATGTTAAATATTCTAAACCGTTTACATAGGATTTAGGTATGATGCCCAGGAATAATTTTTAATTTCAAAATGCTATTAACATTTTATGCAGGTACTATCTAGTATTCGTAATATATAATATATATTGGTATCGTTTAAACTTATTTCAAGTTATGACTCCAAATCAAACAAAAAAAATCTTTAGACCCAAATCCTGCGAGTTATGCATTCCTAATATAAAGACAACTCCGGTCGAATTAAATAAATAAATTATAAATGATCATAATATATTCATATACAAAGTTTATGATAAAATATGTAGGTACCTATCAAAGTTATCAATCAGGTACTTATCATAAATACTTTTCAAATTATTATCATTTAGCTTCCAATGTTTGCTAACAATTTTAGTATTTTAGTTGTCAATCAGTCTATTTTATGTAGATATTAATTGATAAAGCGTTCTCAGATGGTCATTTGGTTGAGAGAAAACTGAGTTTAGAATTGTCTTATACTGTCGCATAATAATAAAAAATAATAATACTATTGCCTACGACCTACCATACGCTTTGTCGATCGAGGAGGTCACATTTTCCAAATGAATAGTTTTAAGACTTACATATATGGAATTCATTGTTGAATTTTTTGTTAAGATACATTTTGTAATCTTTTAATACCGATGCTTGAATCACAAATAAATTAATCTATTGTGTATTTGAACTACTAATACGAATTTTACCTGGCCATATAAACACAAATCGTACTTGCAACCCTTAAAATTAAAAATTAAAACAATACATTCTAATATAAAACAAACATTTGCATTTTATTTAATTATGGATGTAATTACCACAGTTAAATATTATTCAATGGGGTGGAATAGGTACATATTTATTTGAATGTCTCCATAAGACATCGTCATGGGTTGTCAATATACCTTAGTAAATTGTCATTACTCCGTTTAATGTTTGTCTTCATATGACATAACCTTCTTATGGTATTTTTTTATACTTACTGTAAAAAAAAAATAAATAAATATATAGGTCGTACGTCAAAAGGACAGTAAATAATGTACCTGTCGCTCCAGTTGCCAGATGAGAATCCAAATCTCAGTAAACATATGCACCGACTGGTGATAGTTGTCTACATTTCTATAACCAACAACAATATTATGTGCAGTTTCGTAACCATTTATGGTATCAAACCCGGCAACACGATGACTCACGTTTACAGTAGCCTTCAAGGTGTTACTTGACAGTTTGTGTAAACAGTGCCGTATAAATATTTTATTAAATTTTAAGTTAAATGGAAATTTCAAGTAAAATTATATTGTCATCTGTGCTTTATAATTATTGGACGAATTTTCAATAAATTGGAAATAAATTCTCTAAAATTATAGCTATAACATTATTAAATGTATAACATATGTTTGTAGATAAGTTATAGTACAGCATTTAAACGGCCCGTTTTAACTGACTGCTCAAATTTAGTTTTTTAGTTCTTCAACATCTCGAGTACCTACCAGAACCATCTGCACCTTATATGGGTGAAATTTTAGATCTGAGTGTAAAATCCGACGTAAACTCTTTTTGCATACATTTAACGATAGCACATGTTTTCGTGCAGAACTTTTTAAGAGAGCCGTCCTGACAGCAATGATGTTTCCATGAGTACGAATGGTTTTTTTCGTTCACAATTATTTTTAAAGCTAAGCCCGTTTCTTCGAAGTTAGTTTTCCATATTTTAACAGTCTTAACTGACGGTACTAGATTATGCCATTTAAATGAATACGAAATAAACGCTGAGCAGCCACTATAACTGTCGTTAATTATGTAAAACGAATTAATCGCAAAAGTGCGATTTTTGCCACTCCACTGTTTACATGTTTACTAAATGGAATGTTATTTTAAAACTAATACTATTTAGTAAGCGTTAATTTAAGTAATTAATATCGAGAGATTTTTTTTTTTTTTAATTCATTTATTAGGTGTATCGCTGAATAATGTTATATGACATTTAGGAAACAACAATCGTGAAAACGTAGTCGTGATGATGAAATAGATGCAACCGTGTTCAAAGTTCAAATAAACAAACAAAATAAATTCAGTTGTTATTATCATACTGTCTACTACTTGGCAAAACAATATGACACATGGTACCAACTACCTAGGAGTTAGATGAAATCGATTTGAATGAAAACCGTTGGGCTTTTCTAGTCAATGTTTGTCGTTTCAGTATTGTTCAAATCGTCGTCCGAAATATTTTATTAATTTTTTCACTATTGCATTCATGCGCAGTAAATTTTTAATTAAGCTTAACCGGTTGATTTTTTTTGTTTTAGAATGTTAATCAACGTCCAAACTAAATTGTTATTATGAATCTAGTTGTGTGATGAACGCCACAGTTGGATTATTGAAAACGCCGTTTTAACGTTAAAAGTTCATTGATGGAAGCGAATAATTTCTCAAAGTAAGTAAACTTATTTCTATTTCGTTGTTTTATTATATTAAAGTTGTGTAATTGTTTTAAGTCACTGGAAATAGACAATATTTACATGGACAATAATTGTTATTCAATTTTTTTTTCATCACAAAATAATCTACACGAAACATACTTGTAGTAGATTTTTTATCTAAAGAATTTAAATTACAAATATTTCATAAAATTATATTTTTGGAATTTTTATTTAGTTTTTATCAAATACTCTTTTTTAACCAAGAAATTTTCAATGCATTCAAATCTACACTCTAGTTATAGCATTATATTTTTTTGAAAACAAATTGAACCACATTAAGAAAACTCAAATAATTGCTTTTTCGTCTTAAGTTGAGACTCTTAACGATAGTATCAATTGTTTCTTAAATTACAAAAATATAAAATGAGAGTTTTCCTCTTAGGGGATCAGTCACCATCTCTACCCCCTCCCTCTATCCATTTTATGTCTATGGTCAGCCCCGAGACAAGTAACTTAAGAGTAAATATCTATAGGTTTAGATTTAATTAAAATTTGCTTCAAGTCTCAGATAATATGTTGATAATATGAGTAAAGTGTAAATGATATACCTAAATCACTTTAATTTATCCCCTTTTCATTACACATACTTATAGAAACTTCAAACTTTCAATTAGATAATTTATAAAGAGAATTTATAATGATGTTTAATAATAAACTGCCTTTCAAATTGATTCAATATATTATATTTTATAAAGTTTTTTTTATGTAATACCTACAGTGTAGGTCCTACACGCTTTCTATGACCATACATGGAATGATTTACTAATTGCATATTACAATGTAGATAAATAATGTGGTGGGATATTAACAATCTAGAATACTAAAAGTACTCTAACAACAAATGCACCTAATATAAATAAACATATGTTTATATTTTTCAAAATTATCATGCTACTTAGTTGAAAAAAAAACTATTTAAATTATATTATGAATTTATTATTTAATAATAAATTATATTATATTATATTTTAATTTTATTAATAATCATGTTTTTGAAATAAACTCAATTGACCTTAAATACCAGTTTTATTTTGGAATAAAAAATGTATTGAAAACCTTTTAATGCGATCACGTATATGTGGTTTTTTAATACGGTTCAATCGTTTTATATAATATTAACAGGTGAGAAAAAACATTTACCGTATACGAATCTGTTTCTTTCTTTGTTTTTCCGTAACAAAATTCCTATCCGTAATACGTGACTTATTCTGTTCGCAGACTTCAAGTTTTTTCTTTTTACATTTTTCATATTAGCTTAATAAATAATCATAGTCATGCCAATTTACAATCTACTAAATACATCGGGATTTCTACTCAATTAAATAATCACGTAATTGATTGATTCACACTACTATAATATTAATATTAATTATTTTTGGAAGCATGAAATACAATATTCTATATAAGTACTTATTTAGTATTTAAGTATGTCATATAATATTATGTCATCCAGGTCTGGAGTAATAAATAATTTGTGTCTCCGAGTGAGGTTTTAGGACATCCCAAAAATAGACAGTAGCCTGTCCCTCTCCCTACTTCTGTGTGTTGAGGCCAAAAGAAAGCTGATCGTCTTCGCTATTCCCCCACTCACATACAAAACTGTACTGGGGGTCTACGGCTACATGTCTGGTTGCTAGTCGACGCAAGTTCAGTGCTAACGCGTGTGCTTACGGGTGTTAAGTTAATATCGTTTTTGTGTAATTATTATTTTATTTTGTGACCCGGTGAGGATTTTTACTATTAATAAAATAGGTTTTCTTTAAAAACTCAAAAAAATAAATAAAATAATAACTATAATTTTTCTTAAAATTTGTATTCATACGAAATTATTTATTAGAACTTAAAACTTAGGATGAAAAAAAATCAAGAATTAAATTATACAATCAAAATATATTATACTATAAGAATTTAACATTTATATAAAAATAATAACTTAAAAATATATTTGGTGTTAGGTATAATAATTTATACTTATTTTTATTCCTTGAAATTTCAGTCACTAAAAAACATCCAAAATGGACGCAATCAAGAAGAAAATGCAGGCGATGAAGCTGGAGAAGGACAATGCCATGGACAGGGCTTTGTTGTGCGAACAACAAGCACGAGATGCCAATTTAAGGGCTGAAAAAGCCGAAGAAGAGGCTAGAGCTTTGCAAAAAAAGATTCAAACCATTGAAAATGACCTCGACCAAACTCAGGAACAACTCATGCAAGTCAGTGCAAAACTTGAAGAGAAGGACAAGGCTTTGCAAAACGTAAGTGTATTTTTATTATCCTTGTATAACTTTACTCCCAAGGTTTTGTAGGCTATTCCCTTAGACATTAATACAAATTAGGAATTATAAATGTGTAGGAAGTTATGTATTGAAATACAAATATGAATATTTTTATACTTAATTAATATGTTTATCGTTAAAAATAGACAAGGTTAAAAATCAAAAACGTGAAAAATAATTTCAATTCTTTATGGAATGTGTTAATTTCGATAAAAAATGAATTCTATAGTAATTTTAATATTCCAACAAACGATTAAGGAATTTGCTTTTATTTATTAAAAATGAATTCATATACTATTTTTAATGAAACGTGAGATTACATTTAAATTATATATGAATATATATATAATATATAAAAAATAAAAATCATAAGAACAAAATGAATCTATAGGTACATATTATAGTGATGTCTAATTTTGAATTTAACTGCGATCCATGTATAATTAGTGTACATTCAAATATGCTGACAAATATAGACCTTATTTGTCTAGTTAATAATAATAATAATATTATGACTAAAATGAGTGAGAGACGAAAATAGTGAGTGTACCGTTTTAACAATTGATATACAATGGTTACTTTTTAGTTGATTTTTAACTGATTTATTTATTCTGCCAATTACATAACAAGTTTTTAAAATAAATATTTTATCCATAAGGATTTCTCAAAAAATATTCTATTAAGTAAATATATATATATAATGTATACGTAAAACATGTTTTATACACCCTGTACAACTACAAAGAACGAATATAAACCACATTCTGGTTCTGGGTTCCATTGTCACATACCAACTAAATTTGTAAATAGCCTGTTGGTATGCGTTTTATCGAATACCGTCATCAATGGTGCAGACAACCATTAAAATATTTTTTCAAATAAGTACATTACATTAAATACATATTTGAAATTAGATTTCGTATTGACCCTGGAATGAAGTAAACTATATTGTATACATATTGTAAATGTCGAACAACATTTTTAGAAACATTTTTTATTTTATTTTAATTATATTTCTTACAAAATATCTCGTGGGCCTCACTGAGAAAAACTCGTATGGGAGACCCGACAATCGGCATACATCGTTCTTAGATATTTATTTGATTAAACCTATAATTTTGTGTTTAGAGTTAGAGCAGTAAAAACAATGTCGAACGTGTTATTAAATTATGTCTTAGTACTTTAGTACCTTTAGAATTGAATAATAACTTTGATAGTTCTTAAACCAATGTTTTCAAATATTGTCACGTTTGTCGTAATGTTTTCTGATAAGTAATTCTGCTTCAATCTATACTACCTTTCTTTTTATTATTAATTTAATTTTAGTTAGCAGAATATATTACGCAATGTTATACCTTAATCAAACATTATCACCTTACTAGTCACGTTCATTGTCAATGCGTCATAAATATTTCCGGCCAGTAATAAACTTACAACTTATAAGTAAATATTATTAGCTTTACGTGTGTGCATACAATTTAATAGTACCAAAGATGAATACTATTTCTGGGTTAGTTGTGCTTGCTGTATTTTAAATTTTCTCTTTAAGGTTTATAGTTATTTTTGGATACATCCCAAAGTATTTTTTTTTTAAATCTCAACTCAATAACTAGACTTGATCTAAGTATAAAAAATTTCTAATTTATACTATGTAACTATTACTAACGTTATGAAACTAGGTTGTAATAATAGATTTTATATTCCCCAAATAATTGATTTTTATAGAAATTATATATACAAAAAATAATTTAAAAATATTTTCTGGCATTAAAAATTTTATTTTGAACGCTGTGTGCAAAGAGTAAAGACCAAAGTGTTTAGGCTATTCTAAAATTAGAGGCCCTCCGCGTGGTATAAGAATAGAACAGGGATTTATGTTACATTGACTCAACGCTGTGCCAAATACGGACCGACGCACATTTTGCGTGTACAATTTATAACAGATGTCTCCCGGGCTAACTACTGTAACCCAATACTCCGTAATAATATTGTTGAATAAAAAAGAGGGGTTAAAACAAATTTTTGATAGAAAATGTAACATGAATGCACGATAACTTTTAATTATGATAATTATTGGTAACCATCAAAACGAGAACGTATTTTTAAAGATACCAATAATTATAATAAGATGATAAACATTTTTAAACTATCATCGAAATATTATGTTTTATGCAGACGAATTTTTAATATTTATAATAATAAATTCCTTTCAATTATTTATGTTATTTTATCCTAACTTACTTTTTAAATATAAAAATATTTACTTATATGGCCACGTTAAATAAATAATTATACATTTTTAAACAAAAAATCTATAAAACTACTCGTATTACTAACTTTGAGTTTATTTTTTTTAAATATACCCTTAATGTAGCGTTTATTTATTATTTTAGATTGTAAAGAATTTAAAAAATCGATGATCTCAATAGACTTCTCATAAAACTCTCAATTATTCTTTGAAATTGTGACGTCATTTTTTTTTCACATAACATATTAATTGATTTGTTATTTTTTCGGTATTTAATAGTTATATAAAAGCTAAGGAATTTTTTTTTTCAACCGTTTTTCTTCTTTTTATGGTAGTTTATTATTTATATTTTATAGTACTATTCAAATTTTGAGGTAAATAATTTCCAAAACAATTCATTAAAAAAAGTTTACACAAATAAATATATTTTTAAAAATAACTAATCTTTAAAATGAGATATCTACCGAGTAATCTTTTAACGAGAGGTTGGAAATTCAATGATTTATTTTCTAGATATTATAATATATGCTAATTAAACTATATACATTAATATTAAACTGACAATCTTATTTTCTTTTTAACATCAACTGATTCAAATTTAAAATACTCAAGAAAATCCTTATTGTAATTTATCACATAACTTCGTGAGACGTAGTTGTGTAATTTAAAGTAATATTTTAGCATTTTACATTATTCTTAAAAATATGTATGCCAAGTATATAATGTTATATGTGTCGTGATAGTAATTACATTGGGTACACTAGTCGTATTTGTTAGTGTCATGTTTCGTATGTATTTTGGATAGAAATATTTTAAATGTCATTTTGAAAAAGTAAACTATAAAATTTATCCATTTTTATAAATAAAATAAAAGGTACTAAGTATAATTCTTTGAATTTCAATATAAATAATTTTAAAAAGTGGTTATCCTTAATAGCACATGTCATATGTTTTACTTATTAGCTATTTCAATGTTGACATAAGTTCACCGAAAATGGCTTGATTCTCATAAATTTATGCAATAGGTATATAACACATGTGATGCATTAATGTAAACGTTATGAATAAACATAATATATAATGGCTACATGTCAGGGGCATTTTCAACCCATCTCCCAAGAAGGAGGGGGCATTTACTTTTTAATTTATTACACAAGTAGTCGTGATTAGAATTTATTTTTTTAATGTTAATTAATGTTAACTATATATATAGGTAATGTTTTTATTATTTTTATATTTAATATTTTTAAACACATTACAACGACTTAAATATTTAAACTTATAACTTTTAGATCATGAACGTTTGATTTTATGAGTGAAGTTTTTTGAAAAAAATATCAAGAAATTTAGATCGTTAAATAGGTAATTTAATTTAGTACCTCATATTCATTTATAATCATTATCAAAGATTGAGTCGAATTCTTGACCAAAGCTACATTCAAACAATCAAATAAAATCAAATAATTTCATTTCTCTTAATTGGTTTACATATTTTTGGTTAACTTGGGAAATAATTGAGTTAATTTCTTAAAGGTTTTTTGATTGTCCAACTCATCCTAATTATTTTTAAATATATTAAAATTGTTGTTTTTTTAAATTTCTTGTTGTTGAAAAAAATAGCAAATTAGAAGGGAAAATTGAATATTATCTATTTTTATGATTTAGCGCCTAAACTTTCATAAACATGCAACATATTTTACGAACATGATAGATGTACCCAATACTTATTACTTTTTCTATCAAAGATCGTATGCGTCCAATATTTATTAGGTAAATTAAGATTTTAATAATAAGATAATAATTTTATATTTTAGTAATCTACCAAATTTACTTTTTAATAGCTTTAAATTAACGTCCTTCTCTCTCTCAGAGGCGACGCGAAGCAGGTAATTTATATTATAATTTATAATATATATATCTATTATCTATATATACATATATATTTTTTTTTATGAAGTGAATGGTATAATTATTAATAATTTAGAATATAATTGATTGATCACCATTCGAATGGTTCTTAATTAATAAAAACAAATAATATAATATCTATTCGACGATTTAAAACTTATTTGTTGAACAATATCATAATGCTCAAAACCATTGAAATACAAATACAATGAAATACAAATATTTGTAGTAATTTAGAACTTTATTAAATTAGTATTGCTGTTTAACCTAATCTAATTAAATTGATATTTCAAGAGTGGACTATAATCCTAGTGTCATTTTATTGGGTCGTTTTAGCTCATAAATACATTTGTTTACTTAAATTATATTATTTAAAAGAAAAGTAAGGCTAACATAACAATTGATTTATGCAACTTATTATTACCTAATTCATAATCATTATGTAACAGTTTGATGATCAATAATTTAATTCTAAGAAATATTTATCAATTCAAAACATTAAGAACATTTTCATAACTATTTTCAGTTTGCTTACGATTTTATGTTTTATTTTTATTAGTTTAAAATTGAATTTTGGACAATTTTTTTTATAGATAATACATATTTGAATACTTACATTATTATTTCTATGGTGGATATTTTAGTGACCTATAATTATTGTAATTATAAATATCAGAGGAAACTATTGATACTGTATGTACTCTATCGAATGTTACAACAACAATATTCATTAAGCCAAAAGATCTTCTATTTGTTTCCACGTTGATCCAAATAAATAAAAACAAACTGGAGTACAAAAACTCACCTTAGTGTAGGTAAATGTCATATAATTATTTTTTATAATATTGGGGTCAAAATAAATCATTATGACAGTAGAAAAACGGTTCAAAAATGATCTTAACTCATTAAAATACATTTTATCTAATTCCCACAAGTAGCCTACAATAATAATTTAAAATAAAAGTATATTAAACTAAACTGCTTAACTGTGGTTTAGAATAAAATGTTATTCTTATTACTATTGTAAATTTATTTTTAAAATCTTAATTTATTTTAGCAAAATAAATCAATGAATTGAACTAGTTTTCATATAGTTCAAATTGTCAAGTACCTAATTATTTTGGAATTTATTTTTTAGTTAATCTCATAAAATAGCTTATTCTAGTTTTATTTTTAATTTTGATTAGTACACAGCCTATTATTGTATGAAAGAAAATATTACATTGGTAACATTTGTTCCTTTCAATTTAAAATGGGCTCAAAATGATAAAGAAGTACTTCCATTTCTAATTTTCAATCCCACAGATTTTTTTTAACATTTCGTGACTTTTGGTTGTGAGCAATTTTATTTTTCAGAGAATTCGCATAAATCCAATTGTTTAAAATAACATCAACACATTTTCTTATCATTAGAGAGGCTAATATTTGATGAAACTTTTGAAGTATATTTTTAACCAAAAATATAAGAAGACATAATAATATACGAGTATAAACTATAAAGCTATAAAATATTTAATTTTTTTATTAAAATATTCATTAGTTAAATATAGAACATCAGCTACTAATTTATATTTATATTATATCAGTTGGTATTGATACAAAAATTAAATGTTTTGATTCAATAAAAAAACCTCGTTTCATTTGAGTACTATGCGGGTATAAAGGACAATTTAGGTGACATTTTCAAAAAATAAACGGCTAATAAACAAATATCTCAAACCTGTCTGCTATACTCTTAACAAAGAACGGAGTTCAGTCTTCGTTATAATATGCAATTTTTTTAAAGTCTTAATTGAATTTTTAATTCGATAATTATTTAATTATTTTGAATTCCGATCAAATAAGTTATAGCCAATATAATATAAGTATACAAGTTTTCAATTCAGAATCTTTCTTACATTTTAAGTATATAAAAAACATTCAATTTATAAAACTAAATAAATAGAACAAGTATACTGTATGTATGCAAATTATTCATTATAAAGTAGCATATCATTTTTAATAATAATTTAATAAAAAATTTTTACGAACAGTTTATTGATCAAAAATCAAGTTATTTAAGTTTAATTTATTATGAAGTAATATTGTTGGTCGATTTATAAAAGTAAAATATAATTATTTCCTCATACCGATTACACCCGAGTGTAATAGTAAAGTAGAATGTAGCCATGTAGGTATCATAATTTAAATATGTTTCCATAATCTTTATGAATAATTTCATTGTTTACGATATTATCGCTTAAAACCAGGAGATATGTTATCACCAAAACGAAATAGTTTCAAAAATTTCGAGTCTCCGCTTTGTTAATATTATAGTCATTATTGGTCATACTTATAACTTATAACTCATAATAATAATTAAATTTAAAATTTTTACTTCTTAGTAAAAAACAATCGATGATCATCGTAATTTGTAAAATACTAGTCTCGGGCTACAAATAAATATTTAAAAACAGTTATTTTTAGATTAACAATATATATGTGTGTGTGTGTGTGTGTAAATAACTGAGCCTTTGATCAGAATCGTTTTTCGTAAATAATTCACAATAATTGCTTTCATACGTGTTGAAATAAGTTATAAATTATAATAATTACGATAATAGGCACTCGAAAAAGTGTTTTTTTTTATTTATTTATCATGTACCCACGATAAAATGTAGAAAAAAAACCACACCTATGAGTTCAAAATCATACCGACCACCGGTTATCATATCCTTAACCAATTTGTAGAATTATCAATTCATATACTTATGGGCTATGAGGCTATGACATTCACCTATATCATTATATTGGTTATTTATTATTCATGTCATACAATGACGCGCTATGAAATCGAACCCAATATATGAATGTATAATGGCTTAGCTATATGGGTAGGTAATATAAACGCACCCCTATTATTCTTTTAACCAGCAAGCTGTATTATGTAGAAGGTGCCTACCGATGAAAAATCTATTATTTAAAGTCGCGTCTATAGCTATAATTAATAGTAAAAATAGTAGATATAGATGGGAGGTCGGCGGGACGTGTTGTCATAGTAAATTATCGAAAAAACCGAGCCGCGCGGGTACTTGGATTGGTTAAACTTTTACACTGTTATTTTTTAACAAACGTATTTTAAATGCAAGCTCGACTGTTTAGGAAAATAGTCGAAGACGCGCGTCACCTACAACACGCGTACGTTTGAAATTAAGACGTTGAATTCGACCTTCGAGTATTATTAGAGACTTCGTAATTCGCACAACAGTTTGATCTAATAAAAACGAACGATACACGTCGACACTATTTTTACTGCGTAACAATAAATACGTTGTGGGAAAGAGCGTTTTGAAAATCGTAAATATCGGTGGTAAAACTGTGAACGGTTAGGTTATGTCTGGCGAATCGCGGCCGGCACGAGTCCGTCGATCGAACGACGTAATCGATCGCAACAACAGTTATACATTTTGGTTTTATTATTTTATTGCCGCGCCAAACGTCACACGGCCTGCCAACTATACACCGTATTAGCGTATCACAGATATTATAATTAAACATCGCGCGGTCGTGTTTCCACGCGCGCGGCGCTATCGGATTACGTATTATTTATTTTTTTCATTCCGTACGCATATTAAATATTCTATAATAGATCGATGACACGCTTTTTCGCGTGCGGTACACCGAGCCGAGGTAAACGATACGCCCATTATGATAAAAACGACGCGTTCGCATCGCACAGAGTATATTATGATATACAGACGCGCGCGCGCACCGCGAAGAGTCCGATGTCTCTCATCGGACAAGTGAAAAAGTGCCAAGTGCCAAAGTGCAAAAGTGAATTTTTTTCTCCGTGTTCTTCGCCACTACTCGACCACCACACTGTTCGTTTCACCACTCGACACGATTATCGGACGGATCACCACCACCTGATCATCAAGAATTATCAATAACGACGCGCATTCCGTCCAACCAAACGTTTAATTAACGCGCGCGCCGAGTCGGACTACGGCGGCGACGGCGACGGCGGCGCTGGCCCGGGAGAGAGGGAAAAGACGGAGATCGACACGCGCGCGCGGCGGGCCAGACGGCACCGCGCCGCCCGACCGTCTTGTACGTTGATTATTTTTTTTTCTTCTATTTTGAACGCCGGCCAACTAAACAACACGGAACCGTACGGCGGCGACGGCGGCGTCGTCGTGCGCGTGCATTTCCTGCGGCCCGCTTGTTCACTGCCGTGTTGTACACGACGCGCCGTCGGCCGTGTGAGAGCGCTGCTGCTGCTGCCTCCGCCGCTGTTCGGCTTTTGTTGCTGCTGCCGCCGCCGCGTTGTGGCCAACGCATGGACATCCGCGGAGGTCGTGACAGGCGGTCGGGCGACAGGCGTCCCTCCAGGGGCCCGAGGGCCTCGAGGCGGCCGCAGTTGCCCGACGAACAGCACCGTCAACAACAACAACAACAGCGGACCGTCGCGGAAACGTCGTCGACCGGCCCCCCTCAACACTGCGGCCTTCCGTCGGCCCCGGCGGCGCTGCGATTGGCCGCGCCGCCGCTGCCCCGGCAGACGCCAGACAGGCCGTCGCCGCGATTTCCCGTGCCCGCACTGATCCAGCAGCAACAGCAGACCCAGGACAGGACGCCGCGATCGCCCGCACCGCACCAGCACCAGCAGCAGACCCGGGACAGGAAGCCGCCAGCGCCAGCGCCGCTCCAGCAGCAGCACACCAGCCGGGACAGGACGTCGCCTCCTCCTCCGGAGCGACGGGACCAGCGGCGACTGTCGCCTACCGCGTCCGGATCACCGCCGCCGGAGCAGTGGACGCCGCCAGAATGCGCACGGGAAGCCGGGGACGGCGTGGAAGACTGCGGGGAAGGAGGAACGGCCGACGAGACGGAATTGCTGGCCAAACTCCGGTGTCCCAGCGAGAGCGCCGAGGTGGTGGCCGAACGGGAGAAGCGCCGGCAACGGCGACGACGGTGTCCCGACTATCCGGGACTGGCGTTGTCCAGCTCCGTGTTCAGCACCGAGACCGGCATGAAGTTCAGCATAATTAGAAACGAACTGCACAACGTGCTCAAACCGCAATTGAGACGGGTAAGTCGGTGGCTATACTCGACGAATGGTGACGATGGCGACGGCGGCGGCGGCGGCGACGGCGGCGGCCGGCAGCGACGCGTCGACGCGGGGCCCCGTCCGACTCTATTTGTGGCGCGGCACAGCCGACTGCCCGTCGACGCCGCCGCCGCCGTCATCGTCACCGCCATCGCCGTCGGCCAATCCCCCGTCGACGTGGAACCGCGGGTTCTCAGAGTTCCGTGCGACCGAATTCCCTCGCTCCGCGCTCTCGTACTCCCCCACTCCGGTCCTACGGAGACTCGCCGCGCGACCGCGAACCCTTCGGATCCGTCCCGTCCTCGACGGTTCCGCCGTTCTTTCCACTCGGTTTGACGACCACTGGTTACGTCGTCGGTTCCAACGTATAATTAAACCGTAGGCGCGGTGCCAACTATCCGTACGCCGACGACGACGAGCAGAATATTATCCCACTGCACCGCATTCCGGGGGACTGACTGTTCGGCGGCGGCGGCGGCCGTCGTCGTCCAACCTTCGCGTTCTGTATTACATATTATTATCATCATCATCGCGCAGAGGTCATTAGATCCGTCACTACCAGTGATATTATTATTTAAACGGTAATAATATCCATATCGCGTTCCGAGTCGTCGTCGTCACAAAACTTTTAACGTGTGGTAAATAATATTAATTTTAATATTATTTTTTCGCGTCGGACCGGTTGCGGCGTCTTTGTCCAATAATGGTCGAGCCTATTAAATATTTGCGCGTTATCGCTCGCGCATTCCGCGAGTCCCCCGATAAACCCAACGACGACGACGACGACGACGATAACGGTGTTTTGCGTGTATTCCGTTTGTTATTTTTGTTTTTTTCTTCGCTGTTTTTGTGTATCGTAGTTATAAATACACGACGACGTGTGTGAGATAACCCTTTATTGTTACGACGATACAGCACGCCGTTATCTCTCGTTATTGAGTAATCGAAAAAAATCGACTTATCTCTCCTCGCGCGCAACACCTTTAATTTATACGGATATTAATTATTATAATAATGTGATTATTTTAAGAAACGAGATGGATTTTTTATTAGGCACGTTTTTCATTCGTCCGGTATTTCGCTATCTCGAATAATACGCCGGCGTATAGAAATACGTGATGCAACGCACACACGTCGCGTTGACTTTTTGTGTCGGGTTTTTTTTATTTTTATTTCACGAGTCTCACGGGGCAGTTAAAATCGGTTTCAAAAAGAGTTACACGTTTTTACAAACACACTAATAACAGGTGTGGCCAATCGAAAACAAAACCGCGTGACCGGCCGAATATCGCTCGAGTGTGTGCGGTCAATAATAATAATAATAATAATAAAAAAAACATTTTCAATAATTTCACGTTCTCACTACAATACATAATGTACGTCTATGGCCTTAACATTTTTTCATTAAATCGATACTATAGTGTAAGTAGTCGATTATGACGCATGAAATAACTCTATTCGCGTTGAATTATTTTACCGCGATATAATTTTACCGATTAATAAGCGAATTAAAAAAATGTATAAAATTTTTTAGCCATAAAAACTTAAAAATGTTTTATCTACACTATTAAAAGAACGCAATTGAATATTTAAAAACCTACTTATGAGATATTCAGTATAAAATTTTATTTATGTATTTAGATGTGGTTATTAATATTAATAATTGTGCTTTGGGATTTGATTTTCGTGGGACGTTATTAGAGGTTTGTTGTTTACCTCGTTATGAAAATATTAATAACTGAGTAAAACATTAATAACAATTATATTTGCTAATGATTAAAATACAATGCCAGCATGACGCTAATGACTAGCGCTATAAAAGTAACCGGAATCATACCATTATATTATTACTCTATAAAAATATTTACGGGTTACGAATTTATGAATAATGTATAAACACTAATGAATTGACATTTTTTTAATCGTTATTTATTTTAGCCATTAGAATTTTTTCGTATCCAAGTGTTTTATTAAAACGGTTCGGATGAACACGTCTCAAATGTAGTTTCATTATAATTTGTATTCATCACCGTATCACATAAACATAATGAATATAAACGATCGCGTTTTATGAGCACGCTCTCGACATAATATGTGTTGTTAGCTTTGAAGTCTGGAGTCTAAACAATAACATCGAAGTTTTATACTTCGTTCGAACCATAAACAAATAACTCGGTATTCATAAGTGTAGTCTCGACTTTAACAAAACGGATTTTTTTTTTTATTGAACAGAGATTTTTCCATAACGTGTATCTTCAAGTATTCTCAGGTCTTTCGAGTACTGAGATTTTTATTTATTTTTGAAATAATTTTCGTAGTTTCAAAGCTCTTTTTTTTTTCATTCGCATTCACTGCCTAAACGTGTTGGACGTTTGACTGTTTGAGCATAGGTTTTCCAAACGACACAACACAATGTTTCGACGTATATTATAGTTATAACGCGACGAATGTTTCTCTAAGAAATTTAGATTTTTCAAATATTCATATAACTAAACCGTTTCCATAAATGGTCGTCGTACACGGTGTCTACCACCACTTCGGGGGTGTATCGACGACGACGACAACGTGTGTGGGAAAAGAGCGCGAAAACGAAAACTCCAACCTGTCCGTTGTGCGCGAGGGGGCCCGGTGTTGCAAAAGGTCGTGGTGAGTGGCGCGAGCGAGTTGCGGCGACGAAAGAGGAGAGACATTGCACACGGTGCGCTTTCGAATCGGTCGAAACTCTTTTATTTATTCTTCTTATCGTCGCGTCTATCCCGCAGCGAGACGACGACGACGAGAAATCTCAGCCCCGTATTTGGCGAAGACTTGTTGCGCGTGTTAGTAGCACACGACCCTTACCGATATGGTCCGGCGGCGCGTCGGGCGAGTTACGTTGCGCAATCGTGGCGAACATATTATTGTCGTGTGCGAAAAATCACCGACGTTACGCGACTTTACTTAGCTACTCCGCCTTTTACTCGTCTCAGCAGTCGGCCAACGTCGGGCCATGTTTGGCCAGAACGGCACATTTTCAAACGGGCAAGAGGGCGGGGCGAACGTTTTTTTTTTTTTCTTTCGCGATCGCTTTCGTTCGTTTCTTTTGTCTTTTCCTTTTCGCGTGGATTTAACCGTACGGATTGCGCACGATTAATTATTATTAACGGATTATTATTGTAACGTCGTATTGTGAAACGATATCGTCGAATACGTCTGGCTGAAGAGGGTAGAGCAGGTGCCGTGGGCCCGCGCCAAAACACTAAATAATACGCCACTTGTCAGAGCCGCCGCCGCGTTGATATTTCCAGAGCCGTTCGCACCGCACATCGTCTTTCATCGTCTTTAAACGATCCACGCACATAAAAATTGTCCGCGAGCGCGATTCGATTGAAACGAAACCGTCGTCGTCGTCGTCGTCGACGACGCGGAATCTCTCTTTTTTTTTTTCCTGCCATAATGCCATCGTAATCCGAATCGAAATTTCTGCCGACAAAAAAAAAAAATTATTATCCCTCGTCCCCGCGCTCTCCGGCTCTACACGCGTGTGGGAGCGGACGGGTGGGAGCCGCGAGCGAGAAACGTTCGGTGAAAAACCGGCGGCGGAGGTTTCTGCAAACGCGCGCCCCCGCGCCGCTCGTCCGTCCGCCGCCGCCGCCGAGAACCAGTTTGAAATATTTTTGCGCCGGCCGGCCGGCCGGTCAACGCCAAATACGAACGAAATAATATTATCATCGGCCGCCCCGCCCCGACGCGAAAACCGGCAACGTCGCCCGCAAGGCCACCGCCCCGACGCGTCTCGCCGCCGCCGTACTCGCTCGGACCGGACGGGGTCGGGGCGCACGCGCGTACGACCCGCTCGCCCGTGTGTGCGCGCGCGTGCGAACGAGTATTATTATAATATCCGTCCGACGAACCGTCGTCGTCGTCGTCGTCGTCGTTATTATTATTATTATCGTACACGACACAAACACAATACACGTTCGGTTCGGTTACCGGTAACAGTACGCGGTCGGTGGTTAGAGTGTGTGTGTGTGTGTGTGTGTGTGTGAGGCTTCTGCAGTGCGTCCCGGTTACCGAAGACCGAACGTCGTAACCAAGTAACCAACGTAAATTGTCCGCCACCGCCGCCGCCGCCGCCGTCGTCATCGTGATTCATCGGCGCCGCCGTTCAGGTTTCCCGTCCGCCGCCGCAGCGTTCAGTATCCGATTGTGTGTGTGTGCGCGAGCCCGTTACCTGCCGTAAACCGCGTCCGACCGGCTTTCCACCGATCTCGTCCGCAGGGAGACACACACGTCCCCCGAGCCGCCGCCGCCGCCGTTGACTCGACCGTATCCGCGAGCCGCCGCCGCCGCCGCCGCCGTCGCCCGTTTTTCGACGATCCGCCCGCGAGTTTTACCGCCGAGTCATCATGACCACCATACAACAGGGCTCGTTGTTGGACGTGTTGAAAAAAAAAATGCGTCAGACCAAAGAGGAGATGGAGAGGTATAAGGAGGAATGCGAGGATTTCCACAAGAAACTCCAGATGGAGGTCATGAGACGCGAGGAAGTACGTTGTCACATTGTCGCCTCTCTAAAATATCTTGATATCCACCGTGTATCTGCTCGGAATAGGCACCCATAGTAGTATTCTCGTCTGGACCGGCTGTCGTTTTAATCAAAGCGTCATCGATATTCTCTGCCGTTGACCGAATGCTATGTGCGATTTTCGGCTCTTGGCGTAGGTAGACTACCGTGTTATGTTGTATTAGGTGTATCGTGTATACCGTGTACAGGCTTTTCGTATCTCTTAAGAGTCTTCAAATTTTTCACCTCGATCGAATGACAGTCTTAGGTGGGTCGTGAGAATTGTATGTCCTCCGTTTGGACGTCGGCTAAAAATGTAGTGCTTGAGATTGCGCTTTACTCTCGACCACATACTTGTCTTTAGGTTCTTATTCTCACTCTCATTGGTGTTTTATAATTTATACTAAACTATTTCAATAATCAAATAAGTACCTACCTGTCTAGCTACTTATTTTCAACATAATTTAGATATATATTTTTACGCTTAAATACAGTAAATCATCACCCTAAACTATCCACTTATAAAGAGAATTAACCTTTAGCTCAGTCCTATTCATAACTTTATAATTATCTTTGCATTTAGATGTAAATCTAAAGTTTGAACTCTATATTGGAAAGGTGTAATAATTAAAAATTAAAAAATTTAGATAAAATGGTTGCTTTTTGTAATTTGTGTTAATTTTCTTTGCAAGTAAACTAGATACCTTTATTAATTATTTGAAATGAATCTGGGAAAATGTAAGAATAAAAAATTTTGATATTGTGTATCTTTTTAGGTGTAAACATTTTTCAGAAATTTGGTGTCTTTTTAAAGTTTTTTACTATAGTCATTAAAACTTAATTACCTACCATGCTTTAAAGAAACTCTTTACTATCAAATATTTGATCATTGAATTCACTACTAATTGTTTTCCTTAGATTTTTTTTTGTCGTATTGTGTATAGTTTAGGTATAAGTTAATCGTAACAGTTAATTACTCAACTTTTAAACTTCAACTACAAGTCTTTCATTCTTCATATACATAAGTACTTATGGCTTTGTTGTATGTTGTCTTGTTTTTAGCCTAATATTGGTTGAAAATTATCTGATAAAATCGATAATTAATTTAGCTATTGTTTGAATTAAGAATGTTATTAATAACAATATCTTATCTTTTAATTAATTGCTGGCATATTTAGTAATTGCCTATATTTGATATCATTAATTTAGTGTTGTAATTGATAAAGTAGTATGATATTATGAACATCATACTAATATACAAATAATATCACTTAATATTTTTTATGTTTCTTAAATTTTAATAGATTGATATAATTTTATTTTAGAGGTCTTTACTGAATTCAATGAAAGCATATTTATATGATATTTGCACATTGAGTACCTATTTTGTTGTCAGATACCAAAAAGAGTTTAATAATTATCATTTTATGTTATTTAATAAACAAAAGCATTATTGCATAAAAAAATTGGGTTTTCGATAATTGAACAGTATGGCTATACATAAAATTAAGCTGATCATTCAAGGTTATATATGGGACGATGAGGCGTGATGATATAATTTATCTCCTAACAATAGGCTTCACGTATATGTTAAATATAAACAGTCTGCTGTGAATTCAGGAAGTTACGGCCTAGGTTGGGTTTCCTGTTAATTTAGTATTTTACACCTGGACATGTACATACTTTTATGTTCATATGTTATTCACTTTTATATAAAATGATTATAGTATCTAGTATATCTATTCAATAAAAAACCACAGATTTTGTCCAACACATTAATTGTAGTATATAATTATTATTTGCTTAAATATTTATTGTTAATTTTTGTATTTCAGGCTGAGAGTGAAGTCGCTGCTCTTAACAGACGTATCCAATTGCTGGAAGAAGACCTTGAAAGGTCTGAAGAGCGCTTGGCCACGGCCACTGCTAAGTTGGCCGAGGCATCTCAAGCTGCTGATGAGTCTGAACGGTAAGTGTGTGTTAAATTTTCGTCAAAGGTTTTATTATTTTCAGGATTTTAAGACTACTAGGTTTCATTCTTATATTTTGATCTCTTAAAATTATTATTAATAGTTCCTATCCTTACATAAAAATAAAGTATTTTATTTATTTATAATATGTATCATACATAGGTATTACATTACATATATAATAATAGGATTCAATAATATAAAACCTTTTTGTACTAGGCAAACAATCATAATTAAAAAACAATTTAAAATTATACATTAACTAGGCTTGGTAAACCCCCTGTATTAAATTGAATTAGCTCATTGAATAGTAGGTACTTGTTATCCTTTTAAAAATATCTTCCAAGAAATCATTATATTCACATTATCCTATTAAAAGTACTGTCACACCGTCTACTATGCCTGGTATGTAAGTTTACATCATTTAACTAATACTGAGTGTGCAACATGTATATTAAACAGTTTTTAATGTAAAAATCATTAATAATAAAAATGAAACTAACCTCGATTCTAATAAGTAAATGTTTCAATAATTGTATTAATATAAGTACTTAGTACTAGTATTTAGGTACAACTTTTGTCTTTCAATAATTTCTTATTAAATAGCTAATATACTTGTCTAGTTTTTTAAAGTTGTCCTCACAATAGATGTCCTTACACTGTACAAAATTGTAACTATACCCATAAGTACAAAACTAATGATAAAATTAAAATTATTTTCATACAAAACATTTTCTTTTGTAAAAAGTGGTAGATTTATCTGATATTTTCTATAAACATTTTCGGTTTTTTAAATTGTGTAAACAATTATCTTATGATTTTTGACATAATTTAATCTATGTAAAGCTACATTTTCAAAATCTTTTCACATTATATGTATTTTTACATTACCTCATAAGTTACTTTTAAAATTTTAATTGAGAAACAATAAAATTGTTTTTAGTTTCCTCAGATATTTGCGATTAGATTTTTAACATTCTATCTTTTGTAATAAAATACCACCTTATTATATAAATTACAACTTAAAAATTACTTTTGGATGAAAACTAAACAATTCTGAAATCTGATTCAATTTTGTTTTATTAAATATTTGTGTACCTGCTGCATGTTTTTTACATTTATTTCATATATTAACGATTTAGTATACCTATTTAAAAATGATTTTATTAAGTTTAATTTGATATATTTTATTTTCTGGTACATTGAGAATATTGAGATGTACTAATTTACATTGTCCATTCATATCTTTTCCAATTGGACTTAATCTGTTAGTTAAAAATTAATTCTAATTTCGAATAAAATTGGTACTGTTCCAATTATTATCTAATTCATTTATTTGATGAATTTATCAATAAAAAATCATTTTTCTACCTATTTCAATGGTATACTTCATACTTTTTCTATATACATTACATCTGTTAACTTTGATTGTATGCGCCTATGAGTATTAGATAACAATTTTTAAATTAAAAACTTATCAAATGTTTAATTGTTAGTATAGTTGAAAATATATAGTAAATGTACCTATAACAGAAACATAATAATTAATAACGGCATAAAAATAAATGATTGATAATTTACTTATTACCAAGTTTAAAACATTAGTTAAAATTGTGTTTTACTAAAACAATAACACTGTGTGTGCATCCGTTTGACGTGTTGTTGTTTGTAAATTAAAAGGATCCGAAAGGCATTGGAAAACCGAACAAATATGGAAGACGACCGAGTAGCCATTCTCGAAGCTCAATTGGCTCAAGCCAAACTTATTGCCGAGGAGGCTGACAAAAAATATGAGGAGGTAAAATAACTTCTGTGTATTTTGTATTATGTTTTTATATCAAACTGTATTAGAATTTACCCATCCTTATATTCCTGATAAACACACAAACACGACATGGCTACATGGTATATTGTAGGTATTGATCATTTAATTAGATAGGATAGATGGAACTTTCGGTTAGGAGTTATGAATCCTATATATTGACAATGTTAGGTATAATTTGAACACTAGTTACCTTGGGAGTAACATATTGGTTGGGATTTATACAGTGCTCGTAAAGTGTTGGAAAACCGCAGTTTGGCCGATGAGGAACGTATGGATGCCTTGGAGAATCAATTAAAGGAAGCCCGCTTCTTAGCTGAAGAAGCCGATAAGAAATATGATGAGGTGAACGATAGTGTGTTACTAACACTACTAAATCGTTATCTCACTTGAATTTTACTAATCAATAATTTTGGAACTGATAATTATGTATTGTTGGAATATTACATAATATAACTCATAAAAATTATGTGAACAAATTTATGAGCTTATAAAGTGAAAATTTTATGACTGATGGCTCAAAGATAATGAAACCATCAGTGAAATTAATTGGCGTTTCACTGTTGGTAAATTTAATGTTGACAGCTTGTTGATTATTTTCATTTTTATTGTTTTTGAATTAAAACCACCACTTTTAACTGTTGACATTAATTACATTTTTATTGAATCCAAGTAATACTGACAATTTTTTAAACATTTTAATATATTCATAGATTATTTACACTAGTCCGTTATATATTAATTATTCATAAACTATTGTCGGGTCATTTTCTTTTCTGTTATGTTTTGTTTTTAAATATATTGTATTCAAAATATTATTTTTATTAATTCAGTCTTTTTTGAATCTTTGTGTTACCTAAATATTACAGTTTGTGATGGAAAAAATATCAGATACATTAATTATTTAAAAAATCAGTTTAAAATAAGCAATTTTATTAAGATTATTGTATGGAATTGTATTACTTAAGAAATCTTAACTATTCATATTATTTATTTAACATGTTATTCATAATATTGATTTTTTTTCTTGTTAATAACAAACAGATTGTATGGTTTTTATAATAATATTGTTATATTATTATTTAAAATATGTTAATGTTGTAGTAATTATAATTAAGTCTACTAAAATTGAAAGGGGAGATTTAAATAATCTTATGTTTGAGTTGTTTAATATTTTATTTTTCTTGTGTAACTGAATAAATCAGTATTTCTGTTTTAATTTATATTTGTATTGTGTTATTATGTATGCTGAATATTCTATTTATCATTTAATAATAGACAATGGTTATCAAAAGTATGCACAAATTGAGAAGTTGTATCGAGTCGAAATACTATGTTCAATCATTAAGTACACGAGGAATTGCAATACATTTTAGAATGCAAAGTTATGATATTCTAATCATAAAAACAAAACCGAATAAATATTGAAATAATGAAAATAGGAGAAATGCCAAAAGTTTCATAAAAATAAGTAATAGTAGGTAACTATATATAAAATATAACTAATAATCAAATAGCTTTGATAAATAGTTTTTCATTGGTCTGATCGAATGTACCTACCTACACACACACACACACACACATGGACTTTTTTATTTGGGGAAAAAAATGTTATCTTTAATATAATATGATATGAATCGCATTATATATTCATCGGGTTTCTTTTTCTTTCGTAAACTAAGAGTTAAATATCTAAATCTATGTAAATCTATCTCGTCTTAAATATATAACAATAAAAAATAAACGTAAATTAATATATTCCATAGTGGGAAAGGTATTTGGTGTATCAAAGGGAAAAACTGGTTTGTCTGTAAGTGAAAATATTCATGTTAATACTTTTTCTTCTCGTCTCCGATGTTTATGAAAACGTTTTTTATTTTTTTTCTCAACATTCATATTATAAAATAACACCGTAATAACCGTGTATTATGTAAATGTTGCATTAAAGACGAGCATAATAAATCGAAAAACAATATTTTAAAGGTTATCGTACGTCAAACGTGTGTGTGTGTGTATGTGTGTGTACCCTACAAAGTACAATTTATTTAGTAGTTGTAGTGTTAATACTCGCCAACTTTAACTGTGTACAAAACAAAACGTTTGTTTACTCGAAATTGACGTAAAGATTGTAATTATAACGATTGCACAATACGTATAACACCAATACGAGGATTTGTTGAAAAAACAAATAAAACCAATTGTTGATATAACCATTGTACGTGAAATAAAATAAATCGTTCCCCGTAGGTTATAAAATATTTTATAGTGGTCTAAATTATATCGAGAAAAGTCGGACGTTATTCTCGCGTCGTGTAGGCGGGGCAAAGTAAATGTGTGGAATTTAAAGTGTGTCGATAAAAAGAAAAAAATGTGTTTTGTTTATACATAATAGTAATCAATGGTAGTTCTTTGTAAACGATTTTTAAAAAAAAAAAAAAATAATAAAATAAAAATCGTCTTATTATTATCGCTGCGATTCGCCGTCTGTTGAAATTCTTTCGCGCGCTCGTGTTTCCCGTGAAACTTCACACGCAGCGACGAAAAATTCTATAAATTTTTGTACGACAAAACTACTACTGGTAATTTTTATATCGTTTCCGATTATAAGAGCGCACAGTTTACTCGATCGTTGTTTTTACATTATTATTATTATTATAATTTTATCGATTCGATTTAGAATGGTTTTTTTTCTCTCGTCCGGCCGTTCGCGTTTCGAATAATATACATATTATAATATCATATTTACACTGCGCGCGGCGTAATAACATTTATGAATAACGTAATGTTTTCTCATAATTTACTTTTAATATGTTTTAATTTTGACAGCGATGGAAAAAAATTCTCCAAGGTCTTTAATTTTATACGAATCCGTAACGAAGTGAAATTTGTATACCAAAAAATAACGTGTACCGGCGAAAGAATAATTTGAAAATACACACACGTATCGCGGTGAATCATTAAGCATGTCTGATTAGTCATTGTTTTCGAGAATCTCCCGGTCCAAGTATGTACTTAAAGTAATTGTTTTTCTGCATTCGAGTGAAAAAAAAAGAACGTAATAATAATAATAATATTAAAAATTGTGCCTCGTATTATAACAATAATCGCGCGTCGTTTCTGCGACGGTATTTTTCCACGGATAAATACGTATTATTTCTAGAAATCGGTTAAAAAGTCGTCCGATAATGATTGGTTATTACTTATTACTAGGACTCGCGTGTTGTTGTGTTTGCAACTTTTATTCTACCGCTCGAATTCATTGCCAATCGTGTTTTAAATCGGTTTTTTTCATCATTTCGCATGTACTATTTTTTCAAATCGTGTTAAGGAAACTATTACCAAATCGTAGGCGAAAGAATTGAATACTCACGAAGAGAGAAAGATTTTCGTTGGATGATTTTACCTTTTCTTCAATATTATTTAGATATTGGCTACGAATCGAAGGTCCTTTTAACTTTGAAAATTAATAGTTAATAAAAAATGCAATCATTTTTAGGTATATTTTTTAATAATATTTTATTCGTTTAACGATAATATTGATAATTTTATTGCAAGTATAGGCGTTTTTTATTCGAATAATAATAATAATATCATAGCGAATCTTGTTATTTCTAGTGCAACGACGCGATCAATTTTACCTAGTTTTTTACTTCGACCACGTCCAAGTCGTAGTAGACGTTTTTAATTCGCGTTGACGTTTTGATTGTCTACGATTTTTGCATACATTACTTTTACGATTCGATACATCGCGGTGTTTCTAATAGTCGACCAGTTTCTTCGCTCTGTTTACGGTATCGCGCGAGTTATACCGTGATTCACGGCCATCGAATTCGTGCAGAGTATATTATTATTATTATTATTATTATTAATTCTCGTGTACGTGTGTGAGACGTTCTCGTCTCTCGCCGAGACTCGTCGTACTGCTGCGGTGTCATTTATTTATGAATAAAGAAAGAATAAAAAACGATTGAAATAGTATTTCGATAGCTGATAATATTGTGATATACTCGTTATTGTTGTTGTTATTATAAATTATTTAACGACGTTTTCTTGAAAAACACCCACATTACGTTAACTACGACGACAGACGGATAAGCGCAGCATAATATGGAAAACGGAGGAGAGGACGGACGAAAAAAAAAAAATCGTCGTGTTTTTTAGGCGCACGTTTCGTTTGACGCGTCGAATTCCTTTCGTCATCGTCATCGACGAAACGCGACGTCGTCGTCATCGTCATCATTAGTGCGCGGCCCGCGTCGTCGTCGTCGTCGCGCAGAGAAGACCTGCAATGTCGGCCACCGAGCGAGACGACGGTATAATGTGATTTATTATTATCGTTATTGCCTCGGAGAGACATGTCTCGGGCGCTCGTTTCCGACGACGATGATGATAATAATAATAATAATAATATCGTTTTACCGAAATCGGATTTTTTCCCCGGCCGTTCGTTTGTATCGCATACCACGCAATAGCAATCGGTCCTGTTAACGACGTCCTCTTGTTAATCACGCATACGCCCCCCTCCCCCAGACGTCGTCGGACGGATTAGTCTGCGAAACGATGATTTACTCGCTCTCCAGGTGCGATAATAACAACGTAATCGCCATCGTCTCGGACAAATCGTGCCGTCCTGACCCGAACCGGTGATTACGACGGCGGGGAGACCCGTATTGCCGTCGTTCGCGTCACTCGGTTCTTCGCCAGGACTCGCGGACCGTTTTGTCTTATCCTCGTCGTTCGTTTTCGATCATCGCGACTGCAGGATTTCGTCTTATCGTTTCGCCCAGGCAATCGCGGTTTCCTCTACATACGATCCTTACTCTACTCTCCTTACTCGTTTGATATTATCGCACACACTTACGATCGACTCGTCGTGTGTTATCCCCGTCTCCCGAGGACGAGACCGGTAAACGAAACTCTCGCGTCGCGTAATCGACGGGTGTCCTGAACTCCTTTGACGCGGATTTAATCGGAAAACTTCATACGCACACATAATACCCGCTTTACGAAGACCCTAACGGCATAGGAATTTCGCGTTTATACCGAGTCACGGATTTCGTCGTAAATCGTATTATTATTATTATTATTATTATTATTACTAGTGCCCGATGGCGGTTAGGTTTGTGCAATGTCCGGCGAACTGATAATCATCGTCGAAATCGATTATATTATATTAGTCTTAAGTTTAGCGGTTAATAATAATTGTATTTTCATGTGTTCAAAGGAAGATCGCGCGCTTGTGATGTGTTATTATTTTTAGCGATTTAAAATGTGTAAAGCACACGCGCCGTAGCCCGAAATCGCTCGGGCTATACGGCGCGCGTGTTCGTCGTTCCGATCGACGTGTTTGTTCCGTAAGTTAAGACCTTAATATTAATTCTCGCGCGAATATATTATAATAATTGTGTCGGACCGGGTCAGGATATTTTACTTGGATTCAATTGAGCTACGGTATAATATGTAACGCGTCAGCAGCGGTACCAACTCGTCTTGCCGTTTATCAATCACTCTCTAACACGTTGCGAGATCTAACAAAATTATTGTTTTCTGTGATCATCAACAACGGTATATTACGTATGCGCGTTCTCCTAATCATTAATCAATAGTCATAATATCGCGTGTGCGCATATTTATATATACGTGCGTGCGGTTTATAGTGACGTTACACAATAATGTCGTGTACAGCCCGTTTATGCGTATGAATAGATTTGCGCGTGCGTGCGTGCGTGTGTTACTTACGTGTTTGTTTTTATGTAACCCCTTCAAGTACAACACAGTCTACTCGACGTTGTACCAAAAATTGTTACTGTTTTCAAATGGTCTTTGTTTTAATTTATCTTTTTGGGAAATTATTGCGATTAGGTAGCGCGTAAGCTGGCCATGGTTGAAGCCGACTTGGAAAGAGCCGAAGAACGTGCCGAATCGGGCGAATCGTAAGGACGACGAATGATTTATACGAAAAACACTCAAATAGAATCGTTGGATAATTTTTATGATTGCGATTTTTTTCGTTGCTTTAGCAGAACCGACACACCGCGGTGGTTTACGCTTAAACATTTGTTGCGCGCATATTATTATTATCATCGATATATATATATTTTTTATCTTTGGGCTTTATTATTTTTTTATTCTTTCGAATTCGAAGCTTCTAATCTCATTTCAGCGAATTTTGTTTTCGATTTTTTTTTGATTTTTGTTTTGTTTTGGTTTTTTTGTGTGTTTTTCTCCGTCCGTAATATAAATATATTATCTAGTTTTCTTTTTCCTTTCCTTATTACATTCTATTCGTCCGAGAACAAATAACGTATTATTTTTAGTTTTGCATGAAATTAGTTTGTTATTGTCTTTTTTTTTTTCAATTGCCATTAGGTCGGCCGTAAATTGGTCATGATGGAACAAGACTTGGAAAGAGCAGAAGAAAGAGCTGAACACAGCGACGCGTGAGTATTCGTTATTAAAGACAAAGAGAGAAATACACGTTTATTAAAGATTACCTGATTGATATTATATTTTCATTGGATTCCGCGGTGGAAATTCTATCTTTTTAATATTACGCGTTTAGTTAGATGACGATTTTCTCGGTAAGTGCTGAATTACGATAAAATGTACAAAGTACCTAGGCGTACATATTTTGTTGTATTTTTGCTTTATTTGAAAGTAGAGTGTGTTGCGTCCGAGTGGCTTTCATCGCAATCAAAAATTACCAATATTTTCTATTACAACATTTGCTGCTCGTGTAACGTTTAAAGGTGTTGAAAATAATGTAAAATTAAAATTAAAAAACAAAAAAAAAAAAATCAACGATTTTCTTCCGAAAACCTTTAAACTTACAGAGTTTATACTTCTCGACCGTGCAAATTTTAGTTCAATATCAACCGTGATTTTTGTCGTATATATATCGCCTAATCGTGTGTTATTTTGTTGTATAGGAAAATCGTAGAATTGGAAGAAGAGTTACGTGTCGTCGGCAACAACTTGAAGTCCCTCGAGGTTTCCGAAGAAAAGGTACACGTATACAATTCAATCGAAACTAATAATTTTTTTACAAAACAAATGTTACATAGATTGTTGTATAGGTCCCGAGTTTTTCGTATACGATATTCTACATAATGTTCGTATAGTTTCTATTTCAACCATCTCGGTTTACTCGATCAGTGGTCTCTTGTAGTAACGCCGCGTTAATTCACAAAATACTTATCCATTTAAACCACAAAATCGACTCGTGTTACATTACCTGCATATAGATATAGATATCCCGTTGCTCGACCGAGCACGATAGTTTATAGAAGACGAATTCGAAAATATACACCTACTGTGTGTTGTTGGGCCCGTCAACTTATTTCTAACTCGTATATTTGAGCAGGTCGGCGTTAGGCGTAGTTTTATTTGTTTTATCGCGATTCGCAATAAAAACGCCGCGTAATCATTGGTAAAAAAAAATAAGAAGAAATTTTTATTCCATTCTAACTAATAATTTTGGACAGGCAAATCAACGCGAAGAAGAATATAAGAACCAAATTAAGACCTTGACCAACCGTTTGAAGGAGGTATTTTATAGAACAAAAAACGATTTTAAACTCACAGGCTGCGTGTGTTTGCATTTTAGCCTGCTTAAAAGAAAAACAAACTTCAATGAGCTTTTAACACTGGATTTTTACCGATTTGATAACTAATAAAACGTGTGATTTTCACGACAATTTTCCCACCAAACACCTCGTCCCTATATACACACCATCACACACTATCGATTCGTTAAGAAACGATTTGATAATACATATAATATAATAATAATAATATTATTGTTCTAACGTTGTGTTATATTCGTGTCTAACTTGATTTTGTTTTTTTTGTTTTTTTTTGTTATGTTTTGCAAATTGGTTTGTACACGCGCTTAACTCACAAACATGGCACATTTATGTATATAAAAAATAAATAAATAGGCCACACAAAGGGAAGAAACATTTGAGGAACAAGTGAAAGGTCTTGCTGCACAGCTCAAAGAGGTAAACGAGTCCTATACGCTCAAAATTAATATTTCATCATGTTATTTTATTTATCGTATAATGATTATTCTGAATTTTCCACGTAGTAGTACTACGCGTATCAGAATAATAATAATTGTCTTCTCGTGCGGAAAAATTTGTGTTTTTTTTTATTATTATTTTATCGATCGATAATATACGTAGTAATAGTACCTATCGGAAGATCCCGTAGACATTCTGATCGTCTCGGAAACAGGTTCTGACTTTTCGAGTACCCATCATTGTGTAACCACACCGAACGTTTTCCATTATGAAATCATTTAAGTTTTCATCGCGCCATTTCGTCCGACAAGAATGTCTATATCATAATAATAATACACACACTGCACCTACAATCGATTCATCTCGGACACGGTCATTGGAGTTTTCGCACGACTCGATGCACTCATATATACGTACACACGCATCACACGTATGCATTATAATATGTTTGCGATAACGGTTTTTTTTTTTTTTCTAATTCAAAGTTTTCGTTTTTTATTTTGATCTTTTCTTTAACAATACCACATAATGATACTATATTAATTCTACGTCGCATGGTTTGATCGTTAGAAGTTATTGTGTTTTTTTTTTCGTCACACATTACGCGCGTCGACTTTTGACGGACGTTAATCGGCACTCGATTTATTTTTACAGGCTGAAGCTCGTGCTGAGTTCGCCGAGAGGTCGGTGCAGAAATTGCAGAAGGAAGTCGACAGGCTCGAAGGTGAGTTTTACGTTTCCTCCGTACGTCACAAAATATATATTATAGATTTCTTCTCGAAATCGACGATAATAATAGTGCCCACAATTATTTACATCGTTGTGCGCATACAAGAAGACCAGCAATATCTAAACACTTGACGTGTTTGTTATACCGTAAAAAAAAAATATTATAAACTCGATTAGCGGGAGCGTTCTAATTACTATTCACGAATCTCGACGTAAATCGTTAAACATGACACGTCCATTTTTTAATTCCGGTCGGTCGATCGTATCGACATCCAAGTAAATCGAATAATTATTATAGATATTACAATGTCTTACATTATTGAAACAGGGAGACGCAGGGTAAATAATAATCGAAATTAACTATAAAAAAAAAAAGAAAAATGTTTTTTTTTTTTTTTTGCGTTTTTTTATTAATATTGTGTTCGTGTGCTGTCCTGAGGCTAATTATTCTAATAAAACACAAATAACGCCAATAACTCGATATACATATTACCCGTGTATGAGTGGCCTGCGTGTGGACTAAAATAATCCTCGAAAGCATCGTCGCGACATCGACGTGCGACGAATTCTATTTCACGTCGTCCTCAATTCTGTGTATTTTACATAATAATATTATATTATATAGTTTTCGGCACGTAGTTTTTTTTTACAATATTAACTGTAGTAGTCTACATTATTTAGATATTGTTGTTTTTTTGGTTTTTTTTTTTCTCTTTTTCTCTTGTTTGTGCATGTTAGCTAAACGTTTTGTTTTCATGTGTGATGCGCGTTTGTGTTATTGCTGTGGACACTCGACCAACACAGACGACTTAACCGGCGAGAAGGAAAAGAACAAACATCTGCAAGAAGAAATGGAAGCCACCCTGCACGACATCCAAAACATGTAAAATAACAAACCGTCCCACGTTTTCCTTCCCCCGTCCCATCTTATAGCAAATTTCCTAATCCTTATTAAAATTATCTAATTATTATTATTTAATTTTTATAAACAATTTTTTATACTGTTACACTCGTTATATTATGTTTGTTTTAACATTTCCGCACTCCGTACTAACTACGTTATTGCACAGGTTCGACAAACGTTTTTTTTTAATATTAAATTGCACTTTATTATTATTATTATTATTATTATTATTATTGTTTATTAATTATGATATTTATCTCCTTCTTTCATCTATCATTCATATACTACTAACGCCATTAATATTATGCCATAATAATAACACTTGAAAAATTCTATCGACGGAAATGACATCCGAACGAATGTCGATTAATGGCGATTTTTCCATGTTAATTATTATGGCATAATAATCGAGACTTTTTTTTTTTTTTAAAGATCTACAAAACAAACGGGTTCATTTCGAATCATAGTTTACACCACTCCTCCGCGCGTTGAATATTCGAAGGCGATAACGTCGCGGACTGTTTATGAAATTCGTGCAAAATATTACGACATCGTTATGAAACCTTAAAACAATAGAGTCACTTTACATTCCAAACCTTCTTTTAAATAACACTCTTTTCGTTGACTGGGCGGTCAGCGTAAACGTTCGAGTGCGACGAGAGTATACGACGCACGATGGCGAATTTAAGATTTATGGAATAAATAATTAGCGCCTACGCGAAACTAATGAGATCTCGAAACGCATATATTACGGGGTATACACATTTTCTACACCCAGAAATACATTATTTCGTCGGCATTTTACCTCGGGATTAAACCATACACATAATAACCGAGCAAGATCGATTTACTTTTTGAATTTTTGTTTTTAGCCATAAAATATACATTTTATCGAAAGTAAATCGCGGTTATTACACATTTCAAAATGACGTATTATGTAGTACAACATCGCACAGAGTGTGATTATTGCTTGACAATAATTTTTAGAAAATTAATATTTATTATTTCGACGGAAATAAAATAATGACTGTATGTTCCCGGATCGTCTTACTAATATTGTTATTAATATACGTATACTAATACCCGTTCTGCGCTAATAGATTTACGTATTTTTCATATTAACCCACAAATCGATACGACTTAGAAATAATATCGAATAGACCGAGTACAACATCCGTTGCTTATTAGTTTTTACTATAATAATCGGGTGCGAGATCTGATCAGACTACTTCTCTTTTAACACGACGGTCTCGGGTGAAAAAAATTCTTCTTTAAAACTATTTGTCTAACATTGTTTTTACTACGTTCTTACTAAAAAAAAAAAAAAGAAGAATTCGTTCGCGAAAGCGATCGGCGTTTCTTTGTCTTCGTCATCCTTTTCACTATATATATATATATATATATGTATGTATATACATATGTGTACTTTGGTTTGGGCTCGACACTTCCGCCGATACACTATCCTGTCCAAAATTCTTTCTGTGTGAACCGAGATGCGGACGTCCACTGACCCGGTAACCGATTTGCTTTTCAGATGAGTTGGTCGCCGAAAAGGAGAGATTCAGAGACATTGGCGACAGCTTGGACCTTGCGTTTGTCGACTTGTATGGCATCTAAACAAAACACCACACACACACACACACACACACACACACACACACTTACATACACAGACAAACACACACACATACAGACACAAACACACACCATCCTCTTTTTTTTTTTTTTTCCGACATAAAAATACTATTGTATACGTAGTCTCTCCTCCGTCGTCTCTGTCTCCGACCACCACAGTCTCCCAATCATACTCACACTACGCATTCCCTATAAATATACAAAACGAAACAATCAAAAAAAAAAAAAAACACTAACAATACAGCGCAACTACTACTATTATACTACTAACACCGTCCACACGATAAACTTTTTGACACGAAACTCGTAACATTTTAGATAGATATTTTTAGTAAATACGTATTATATTTATTTATTTCAAAATATTTTTATTTTTTTTTGCATTGTATTGTATTTCATAATAGCTTACCGATATGTTTTCAATAATATCATTTTGGCTTTGTTTTTACGCTTGTAGACAATTGTACGAAACGCTACCGGTAAGACCCCAATAATATTAGACAACCCCGATGTGTAATAAGTGATTTGAAAATTGTAACAAATATTGTTTTTTTTTTTTGGCAAATCGTCCCCCGCCCAACCCGTCTTTCCACGCGAGATAATAATTGTATGAAATAGGCCGACGACATATTTTATTTTGTACGTGAAACACGTCACGCGTATATCAAAAATGTTTTTTTTTTTTCATCGGATACACAACATCTGTTGAATTTAATAATTTGATTTTTATCCAAACGTTATTATTATTATTATTATTATTTATATATATGCTTAGTTTTTTATTTATATAACATTTGAAGAAAAAAAAAAGCATAACCTAACTTTTGTCTAACTGTTCGTGTCTATTTAAAACAAACAATGTATTTGTTGTTTTTTTTATTTAAAGCTTTGTATTGTTTTCGTTATTAGTCAAATAACCAACGATTAAAAAAAAAAAAAAAAAAACAAACAAATTCTGATATAATCGCGATATTATACCTTACGTCTTATTTTTATTGTACAGACGATTTATTTCATTAACACTAGATCGTAATCACTGATAACTTTTATTTTACGAATTATTATTTATTATTATTAAATTTTTTTTTTTTACATATATTTATTGTCATCCCAAGTGCTATATATTTTACCAATAAAATGATGTAAAAAAAAAATGAAATATATATTAAAGCGATTTTGGAAAAAAAAAAAACACAAAAAAATTAATTGCTTTGAACATTTCCATTTTGTTTTCTTTTACAGACGAGTTGGTACATGAGAAAGAGAAATACAAATACATTTGTGACGATCTTGACCAAACGTTCTCTGAACTCGTTGACTAAAACGTTTAGCAACGACGATAACGATGACTATAATATTAATACCGAATCAATGAATTTGATTATTTATTATTATTTGTTGTGTTTTGCAATATTTTATCGGCATGTTGATTTGTATTCAGTACCATATATTTTATTATTTTTACCAAATTATTACAAATTTTTTTTTAATAGGTCGCAGACAATTGCATTCAGTTTTTATTTTTGTCTACCTATGTAAATAATGTTTTAGCTAATATTGTTATTGCGAAAAAACTGATTCGGTTTTATATATATCGGAACCACGATGATAATTTATTATATACATAATAATTACAAACACCCGTACACGCGAATGCATTTTTGTTTTTATTTTTATTTTATCTGTTGCACTTTACTGGTATTTTTTATTTTTTTTTTTCATTATCACGTATTTGCATGCATGTCCTCTCCTAGTTCTCACAGTCTTTTCCTCTGCATTCTATTTACCTTACCTAACCTATAACGACAGTATTCGCAGCGGCCACACACACACACACACTCGACAGTCTACATAATATCAAATCACATCACGTGTTATTGCAAAAAGACAAATGAATGTTACGCCCCCCATATTACGCGACCGGTGAAAAGGCTCCGTCTCGGTAGTTATATTCAGAAGGGAAAAAAACCAAAGTACAACCTAACCTAGGCTCGTGCAAAGAACGTCGGACAGCGGTGTGGCGTGCCTATGAGCTCGGCGTAAGTGTTATGTCTCATATATTTTATAGATAGATGTTATAATTGAAATAAACTAATGAAATTAAATTTTAACTGCCCGTCGATTACCTAGTTCTAGTCTTACTACACACGCCACGCCTCTGCAACCGTACCTTAAGCTATTCAGAGTAGGTAAGCGCATTCATTATTAATTGACGAGATGTATATATTATGTAAATTTTCGAATTCGCGTCGAGTCAATCGTCGGGTTTGCCATATTATTATGATGTAATCAATGTTTTTCGCTATTATAATATTATCGAATCCGCCATTCTCGGTTCGATTTTCCGTTTTTATTCTAACGTTTTTTTTTGTAATTTTGTCGCGACCATTTGTTTCAACAACGAAATATTTCACACTCCCGTCGTCGGTGGTAAATTGCGTTAAATTGTAGGCCGTGATTCTTTTTTACTTACGAGCGCCGCGCGCGCGTTCGTGTTTTTATTTTTTCCCTCCCGTGAAAATTATCGATCAAAATGAAAATTAAAGTATACCTATCCGTCGTCGTACGTACGCCTTGTACGGTATTTAGGTTAGCAGACTGAAACCGTCGCCGGCAAGTGGCGAACGCGCACGGCACACTGTTGTTTTATTATATTTTATTCATACGCACTACAGAGCAAAATAAGAGTCGCGACCCTACCTCGTGAATACGGGGGGGGAAAAAAAAATTAATAACTTCTGAGCACGAAATCGTGTGCGGCGTTGTCACATTCACGCGAATTATACATATACATAGCCTAGCTGTACAACAGGAGACACGGGTCATACGTATGGAAAAACAATACTTTCAAAACAAAATCGTTTTTACCATAGATAGGTATCCCGCCTTCTGCTAATTAAGACGCCAAGTAGGTACCTAATATGGGCGGTGGACGCAACCGCGCCAGTCGTAATATAAAGACTTATAAGGTATCTATTCCACATGCTAATCAAACGAATAATAAAAAGGTACAAACAATTATTTGTTTGTTAGTTAGCGGTTACCAAAACAATAATAATATCCAAGTTCTTCGTGTTGAGAAATACTAGTTAGGTCTCTACCACATTGTATATTGTATTCTCATACGTTCATATTTTCATTGAAGATAAATAATATATATTTTAAAAAAAATATCCGAGTCTTGATATCTAGATCAGTGATTCCCGACCTTTTTTTTACTCAACGCCCCTTTTAGATTTTCAAAAATCTCGCATCACCCCCGGGACAAATAAAAAAAAGTTATAGTTTCATTTTTATAATCGGCCATTTAATTAAACTAAAAGACGCAGTTACCTATACATTTTATTACTCAATTCAAAATGTATAGATTAGGCCTACTTGGTTTAAATTTTAAATAAAACATACACTAAATTAACAACGAAGAACAAATAAAATAGAAATACTCGCCTAATTAAAACAATATTTTATTCCAAAGAAATACATTTTATCGCGATAAAGACTATTGGGTGAAAATTCTGAGTGTGTGTGTAGTCAAAATTGGCAAAAATCAGTATTGGAAGTGTTAGTACTTATTTTGTCACAATATAAAACGCGGAAATACTAATTAGTGGATGAACATTTTCAAACACACTTGTCTTGATCGTTAAACTCGATGACCAAAGGCAATGTGTAGCAGATGGTGATGTAGTAGTTGGGTGTCAGATTTTATAACAGTAGCTGACACACAGGTAATACCTAGTAAATTATTTGAATTTCAACAGTACATTATACCTATATCTAGGTAGGTACCTATATTTATCTCCTTTTATACAGTTGGATTTTTTTGTAAATTCACGTTTATCTAGTATTATTAAATTACTAAATATATCCTTTGTTAATTTAATTTTACCATTGAATTTGACACTTGAACATATTGTTGCAAGTAAAAATACGAATATGGTCAATTTGATATAAAGGAGGATGAAGGAAGAAAGGTAGGTAGGTCGTGTCGGCATATTTTCGGTATTGCAAAACGACGCTTTTGTAGCGAGTGCATCAACACCTTAATCGCGCCACTGACGGGGACAGCTAGGCAATTTATAAGTCATTGGAATATTACTTAATAATATGAAAATTACAAAAGGACCTCACAATATAAAACTGTCCGCTTTGCTCGTGAGACACAAAATGTATGTTACAAATTCGATGTAAATATTATGTCAATAACATTTAGGTAGTTACTCTCAACAACCATTTTCATAAAAACATAAAACATAAACCGATTTCATACAGTTAAAAGTATAAAATGTTCATACTCAAATATCTATATAATAAACTATAACTATTATTTATAGTATTTATACAATACTTAGAAAATGTAGAAGAGAAATGTTCATTTATCAAATTTATTGATATACAACTTTTATAAACTATAGCTATTAAAAATGTTTTTGGACATTGAGGACCACCAATATTTAGGGTTCAAAATGAAAATCCTTATATTATCTATATCTCTATAGACCTAATCGGTCCTGCGTGTATGTGAAAATGTAATAATTATCGGAATCGTCTATTGTTTTAAATCTGATCGAATCTTCAGCACGGTCGCTGAATAAAACCATGCACGGTTTACTTTATTTACTGGTAAGTATGAGCGTAAAAAATAATATCTTAATTTTATTTAAAATCGTTGTTATTAACATCTCACTTGTATACGACGACCGACGACGATCGTATGTTTTTTTTAAAAATATATTAGGTTATATCACTGAGTTATTTTCGGTGGGCAAGTCAAGGGCATTTTTCATTTTAATGGTGTTTTCTCTACAGTGCACACCCTATCGTTGGTCACTATACCGTTTATATGTGTAACACTTTATAGACAAGCCATGACGTTTTAAACAGATCTATAATTACATTTTTATTTAATGTGACGGATTTGCCTTCGAAATAATAATATAATTTATGTACTTGCCGCGTACCGGATACTTACTCGTAATGGACTAATAAAACATAATAATATGCTAGTCAGCGGAAAATACTTAATAATTCTACAGAAACAGGATTAGTTAGGTACATTATTGGTACTTAACTGGCGAGGGAGTTACTTTACGCACACGGAGATTTGGGGCGATTCAAATGTAGTCGGTTGACATAGTTTCAAATGTTTTCTCAAAATACTACGTCGCCGAGTATTAGTACGTATATTATTATATAGTTACACGTTTTCGTTCAAACTATAGATTTCAAAATTTGAAATTATTAATCTTTTAAAAACCATTGGAATATTCAACGCGATTGTAATATAAACCGGTCGTATGTATAGGTATATTATAACATGTTTTATTTCGGTAACACTAATATTATATTAATAAATGTATTTATAGCTGAAAATTGCATTAACAAGTATTTAGTATAACATGTGCATGTGACTAACTAACATTAGTTTTTTTTTTTTGTATTTGTTTTAGAAAAACTCGACACTGCCAAACAAGAGTATCGAGTTATTGCTGACCAAATTGGCCAGTCTTATGATTTAGCAGCATATTAATCAAAATACAATTTTAATGCTTGATAATTTTAATTTATTCTTTAAAAATTTGTATTTTTTTATTTTTTACAGTTAAGTATTGATAAACATAATTTAATAAAATATGCAAAACATAAATTGTAGCTTCAATAAATTACTCAGTACAGTCATACCATTCCATCTCACATTAATTTCTAAAAATAAAACGCTTTTGCGAATATTAAATATAATAATATTTACACGTTGCATTATGTAATTTTTTTTTCGTCATTCGAGTCACTGGTTTTAATAATAAAAAAAAAACATTATTTTGCTATAAAATATAAACATGTTATTGTCTTGTAAACGTGTTGATGATTTATAATTGACATTAAAATTCTTGTCGCTATATCGGAATATTAAAATTATATCAACAATACTTATTAGTAAATAACAGTATTATAACAGTACTATTATACAATATGCATATCATTATGTGTACATTCCAAGGATGGAAGTAGTCGGTGACTTTTTAAAAGGCGGTGAAACAAACGATTAACGTATGTAAATAGTAAATACGTGACGTTATTTTATATATTACGGATTCTCGAATTTCTTAAGTTATAATTTCTTAAGCCGAGATAGGGGTAGCGACCGCCACACCACATTTTTTCGCGAGGTAGCAAATCATATTTTTGCTACCACGTGAGAAAATCGTGATTTTCGCACCAGAAACGTGCAGCAATCGAACAGCTCGGTTATCAGTGTAGGTACGTAATTATAATAATTATATAAGATTGTTTCGTTATGAATACACAATTACGTAACAATATTAATTGTAATAACTATGAGACGCGTGTTCGCTGCTCGCCCGACCAATGACAGCCGAACTGCGCGCGCAATAATAAATTATTCAAACAATACCGATCGGGTGACGCAACAGAGTGTGCAGACGACCATCAGTCTAGTGTCGACGGCGGTTCCAGAGAGTCGTTCTCGGTTTAAACGTTTTAATTTTTCGTCAGTAATCAAACTTTTGATCGCGACTTTTGTTATGTGCTACCACTCACTTTATTTCACAAGCCGATACCGGACACCGGACCTCAACAGCAACCCGCCGTAAGTAGTACCGATTATATTTATTTACAATCTATATAGACAGGGGTAGTGGGGTCATAGGTGCCGATAAGGGGTAGCGAAGGGTAGCGCCAATGGGGAAAATCATATTTTTGCCACCCCATGAAAAACTCGTGATTTTTGCAAATTCGTAAACATCTTTCCGTCGGGCTCGTTTTTATCTATTAAAATAAATATATAAATGTAATAATAATAAAATACGAGTATTAAAAATATCTGTTTACCAATTGCATATTAAATCAAAAACGCGTACCTCTATTGATTTTTATTGTTTTATTAATTTTTTTTAATTTCGTTTTATTATTATTAATTATTTACCTACAACTAGGTACCTATAATTACCAGTTAAGACAAGTGTATACGAGTTATTTGACAGTTTTGAAATAGGTACAATAATCAATTATTCGATTAAAAATGTGTTGACGATTCATTTATTTCTATAGAGGTTTTTTTTGTCCGGAACAATAATTTGCTAGTAATTTTTCCCAAATGGGCGCCACTGCCTACAATGGTCTTTATTCGATTCGAATGGTTTTTATGGTAACCGATAAATGTGCCGTTATCAATTATGGCCGATGCCCGATAGTAACATTGAATAATTATCACTCGTCAGTTTAAATATTATACGTTTGAATTAATAAATGTTTTAATTTACAACAAAAACAATAATTGAAAGTAGGCGGAATTTTTCGCAGTGCGTGCGCACGCCTATGGTGTAAACTTAGTTGGTTAGTTTATATTTCTATGAAGCAATATAATATATTATATACAATACGGCGCGTACAATACGGTGATATTTAACATTTTAACTATTTTTTTAAATCTTTTTTTAATAATATTGGTACAATGTTGTATTATAATTAAATATTTGGGAGATGGTAATTTGCGCCACCTATAGGTAGATAAAATTTAAATTCTCATTAAAATTGCGATATTGTGGATATAATATTGTTCGTTTTATGCATTCAAGTACCTATACTTATTTTAATATTACTTTTTACAATAAATAATTATTATTAGACGAAAAAATAGACGTTTAATAGTTGTGTAGACGATTTTTATTTATGTTTTCAAAAAAGATTCTCTACGCGCTTTTTAAGACTAGAGTGTAAAAGTATATGACACGCGAATATAACTAATAAAATTTCATTACTGATTTATTAAGATATTGTGTAATAACAGTAATAGCACAGCAGTTACGAATAATATAATAACTTGACCAACGCTATTTAAATGTCTATACAATTTAGAAAAAGTTTTTATGAAAAAAAAAAATTATACACAATATTTATAACAGTAAAATGTTTACTTTTATATCATATTTTGACGAAATTCCACTAATGCATCATATTAGTAAACACCTTCAAAAATACTCATACTAAACTTAATAGAATATACTTTCGTAATTGGGCATACATCTAGCTAAAATTATTTTAATTTGTGAGAATCATTTAGCGTTATCCAGAGGACACCACGAGGAGGCGATTCTCATTATCCTCCAATATTCCCCCCCACCCCACCCACATTCCAATTTTACCCATTCTTTTTCAAAGTTCCTCCTCTCTTCTTTCACTCCTCCCTCTCCCCAACAATTATAATTTTACTTGGAAATTTATGAACAATGTTAGAATATTATAAAAATGAAACGCGCCGAATTTTACATAATTTTATTTGAACGATTTTAGGAATTTGAGTTGACATTTTCCGATTTAGATTTGGTTATCCTCCGTTTCTATCAAAGTATTCTCATCTAGATATTCGGCGCTCAGCTAAAAATTATTTTTCGAATGCATTTTGGTCATGTCATTTTAAGTTAAAACAATTGAAGGGCGATAATTCAAAACGTGATTCCAATGTAAAAAAACACGACGAATTCAAATCTGGTCTTAAATTCAATTTATATCGATTATTTCTATGGAAAAAATCGATTTAAAAACTGCCATTCAATTCAAAACGTGTTATTGTCTATTTTTATATCAAGTCAAAACGTACTATTGCCATGTTCACACCAAAACGCTGTATTGCCCATGTTATTGGTATAGGGTCTCATTTCATGTCGTAACAAAACGTGATATTGCCATTCTACATTATTTAAACTTATAAGTATAACTTATTTTTTTTTGACAATATAATAGTATTATAATAGTAATATGATTAAAAATAATCAATATTATTTCAAATAGTTATTTGAATATTAATAAATGTTACCACATTTTGGCCTGTTAATACTTTTTAAAAGTATTAAAACTATGTTTTAAACTCTAAATAGATTTATTTTGACACCGCCAATCGTTGTTTTGTCATTTTTTACATTTGAATAAGCCAATTAAAAGTGTAAATACATGTCATAAGACGCGATATAGATTTTCTTAATTTGTGAACATTTTGATTTTTGGCAATACCACGTTTTGGATTACCGCCCTTCAATTATAAATCAGTTGGCGGCACCGAGTTAAGGGAAGCGAAACAAATGTTCAATATGTGGAATGTCTATTAATTTTTCCCGTTTTCATTTAACAATAATAATATATAAATTAATTTTACATAGTCCGCACTCTGAGTATTATTTACTAGTATATTTCGACCGATTATAAATACGTTAAAATGTAGTGTTCGACCAAATATTTTTAACGGAACCCGGTAACATGAAATATATTTTATGTCCTCAAAGTGTGAACAAGGGTTGTAAGATGAAAATTATTATTTATCCTGAAAACTTAAAAGATTAATAGAGATTTCCGAATTAAACATTCGGGCGCTAATTATACTTGACCCAGTGAAATACGCCAGTACGTTGTGTATCATAAAGCTAAATAATAATTTTAAACTAAGACGCGACTCGTAAAAATTGCTTTCGAAAAACGACTATGAGCCGAGTTGAACCGATTATCATGATTTTCCTCTGCCCGATGTTATGCTATTGTAAAAGTACAACGAAAAAACAATACATACATACATACATACATACAAATCGTGTAGAGGTACGCTCATTTCGCATACACGTCGACCACGAAATCGTCTGCCACATTGTTTTTGACAAACGATTTCATGCTGGCAGATTTGACCATGTCGAAACCGTGATCGCCGCCGAACGTGTCTGACTTCCATAGCGTTTTACTATTAAGGGGATTCGTCAAAATCGAATTAATAATAAAACTGTTAGCCATGACGTTAGACGTGGAGACGACGCCGTCGTCGCGTTTCTGTTCCGCCAATATTCCGGTCAACAATTCCACCCTGTCGACGTGTCCATATAATCCTTCCAACGTGTTGGCTGTTTCCCGGTGTCCCGTCAGCTCGTCAAAGTTTTCGTAAGCACGCAGTCCTAGATGCCTGCGGTACTTGTTGAAGCCTTGCACCGCGTTTTCTCTGGACAGTTTTAACAGCAGCCTCGTCAACGGCTCTGTCGCAGGGCCGTCGTTGTGGGCGGTTAACATGCCCATCTTCTCGTCGACCATTACTTTGATCATATCGTCGACGCCTCTCGTCAACACTTGTCTGTAGAAAACGTACAATTATTCGAGTGCCGAGAAAATTCGACCTCATCACCCGTATGTCACACACCACGAGGGTCAGAAATCTAATCTCGAAATCAAGGCTCGAGAACCTTGACGATTTTTATGGTTCGGTTCCTTTAGGGGAAAATTTGATTCCGGTATGTGTACCGGCAGGTCGACCGTGCGGAAAATTTACAAAACAAAGGGTTTGATTACATTGAACAACAACACCGGAAGTAACGGCATTTTTCCGTTTAGAAAAAAAAAAAAACCACTAGTTATATAAGTAACGAAGGAAAAAAAATATCGAAGCTACAAATTGTATACGACTCGATCGGAATCGGCGAACACGAACCCGGAAGAATAAATATTATCATTAAACTGTATGGGTTTTGATTTCCGTTCAGAAAACAACGATTTCCGGAATTTTCAAAAGGCGCCGCCGCCGGTTCAGATATCCGGGTAGAAGGCGGGGCGGCGTCGGCTCATAATATATATATATCACTCCGGCAAGAGAGGCAATAAAAAAAACACTAGTCTAACACACTTACCCGTCGTCGCCATAAAGAATCGAATCCAAAATGTTTTCGGAGCCCGGAACTTGCGGCAAACCGGTCGGCAACATGGTGGTCAACAGTAGTTCAAACGGCGCTGTCGCACTGCTGACGTTTTGGACCCGGTCGTGGTACACTTCCGGGTCGTGTTTCATCGGCAGCGGATTTCCGGCGTTCAACACGTCGTCCACCATGATGCCCATCATTTCGCCGACCACGATCCGTCTGGCGGTTTCGTACAACTGTTCGTCTGTCCACTCGGGCCACCGGCTCGCGAGCTCGTCGCACACGCGGTTATGTTCGCGCACCCAAAGCGTCGACATGACGAAAAGCGGCGAGCTCGAGCTCAACAACGGATGGCCCAAAGCCCAGCGGTATTTTCGCGCGTCTAGAATTGACCACATGTGGCTGTGGGGCTTGAGTACTCTGTCGAACTGTTTCGCGAGAGAAAAATAAAGCGTCCATGTAAAATAATATCTTATTAAAACACGGGTGTCGTCAAACCGCGACAGTGTCGCTGGCAATCACCGAGAAATAAAAGTACCCACTTGTTGTTATCCATTTCATCAATATTATTTTATTTCGTAATTGTTTTCCGACAAATTCGGGTGGTTGAGTAATCGCGCGAATTTCAGATTTTAATTTATAACAATTTATGTAACTCGATACAGTATATTGACGCGATTGTTAACGTTTATTGACCCCGATTTATATCGTTAGAATTCGAATCGATGGCTAAAACGAACTTTTACGTGTAAACTTTAAATACGCCTGTCGTATCGTGTTTGACGACTACGAGTGTAAGAGCAACAACCGTTGCAGGGGTACTCACCCAATGACGAGTTTTCGGATCCCACCAGGTCGAACCGTAATAGATCGCGCCGACCTTTTCTGTGAACGATAACTGCGGCGGATAATGTTGGCCGTCGACGTTTTCGGTTCTCAGTTTTCCGTCGGACCACGATCGCAAAGCGCTGCGGGTGTTCTCGTCGAAGCCGTAAAGTTGAGAGCCCGTCACCTGTCGGCACGAAGAGACATTGTTATTAATGTACCGGTGTGATTTTATATAAAAACACCGTGTATACGAACCGTCGGATCGAACACCGGGCTGAAAAACTGTAGGACGAAGTACTGGTAGAACGTGTGCAGCAGTAGATTTCGTTTTTTCGTGTCCGTGACGAGCCGATGGGATTTTCGCTTGAATATTTGACCGTACAGAGAGTCCAACGGCGGCAAGTCACCTGTGAAAAATCAAATCGATAAAACATTCGCTCGGAAGAAACGCGGCGGCGTAACAATAATTACTTTCAGCTGCACAGTACAACGAGCGACGGTCGGCCGGCAAAATTCTCGTATACGCCATTGCGTTGGCGGCGCTTCTCGGACGCACGTCGTTGTCGTCGTCGTCGTCGCCGCCGCGCGCACTCAACGCGTTCTTCATCCGGTCTTGGTAAACTGAAAACAACGGATCACAGTATAAAATAGTATATTTGTTTCGTGTGCGTTTGGCTTACACGTGAAGATGGTCTTCTGTCGAAATCTCTGCGTTAAAGGAAGAAACGACAACCACCACGTCATACTCGGCGCGGCCGCGTCGCTGTACAGAAGATCGCAGAAAAACCGGGAAATCTGCGATGAATATCTCTCTGGAAACGCACGAAGAAAAATGTCAAGTAAACGTACGTATATAATTATTGTGATCAGTTTTCGTGAATAGACCTGGTTCGTGCGTGCAATCATTTTAGTCTCACTCGTGTGACACGGGTTAATTTAATTGGTTAAAAATACTATTCTCGCACTACGGCGAGGAGTGTGTCGAACGAAATAATAATAAAAAAAAAATATACAGTAATGTTACACGTTTTAATTTGATAACTATTTGTTTTTAAGATTAAACATATTTACTATACATTATTTAATACATATTAATTGAATAATAACAGTAATAATTGATAAAATTCGGTATTTTTTATTTTCGACACTAATACGCGCGTGTTATGGTTCGCCAATATTGTTTTCGTTATTGTTTTGGGGTGGCGGCTTAAAGTCTAGTCGTTATCAAACGACGAACGATGATAATTTTATTTAAATAAGATATATATAGGTACCGTCGGCGCAGTGTTCGCCATAATAGCCGCTGGCGCATTCGCATGCGAATTCCGTCCCCGTGTCGATTAACGATCCGCCGTTTTCGCATCTGAATCCGTCGTATTCTGCGCACCGCGAGTAATTGTTGGGCGTCGAGTCATCTGTGAAATACGAAATACGAATAATACAACAACGAAACGATGCCCGGCCGGGCCGGCGCGGCGCGGCGGTGCGATTTGCAAATGTCGCCGTGGAAAACATTGTAAAACAGAACTTACATTCCGAGGGTCCGGAGTTCCACCAGTACCCGCCAACCATCGCGGCTAGCAGAATCATCAGCAACGCGAGTTTTTTGAACGCAAAACGACCTGCGGAAAACACACCAACTAATATTATAATAATTCACTGCGCGTTGTCGAACGTTATGGGTGGGGTGGGATGGATTTCTGTTTAGGAATAGTTAAATTATCGACTGACTTTGACGACTCGACTAATTTAAACAACCATCGTTTCGATCGGAAAGTAAATTTAAAATCGTTTATAAAATAAACCTGTAAAAACTTGTAAATCTGCAGGTAATGAACATAATAATATGTAATTCTCCGCGTTATCGACTTTGAAATTTTTTAAATAGTTAAAATCGTTATTGTCGCGCGGACTTGATCGACGCGTATAATATGTCGACGGTTAAATTATGTTAATATAGAACAATTCAAGTTGATTTCAAGTTAACGGATACTTTTCTTTTCCTTTTCAACTCGTAAACTACATAAATCGAATAGAAAACAACTAATCTCTGATGAAAATCAACTAAAGAACACTATAATATACTTGGGGCATACAATTAAAAAAAAGATGTAACTCGATAAGCGACTCGGCCGAAAGAGTAGTTGATTTAACTTTTTTGACTTGATTTTAATATTATACTTTCGAATCTTACTTGCAGGTCTCGCCACGGCTATTGTCGGTCGATCCACGTCAGGCCCGGTTCTATTCATTTCGAAATCGCGGTGCCGGCTTGTTGTTTTCTCGACGACTGGCGACGTTTCAGCAGCAGCAATCATCGGGAGATTTTTCAAAGCCGTCGAGCGCAAGGGAGGGCACAGATTCAAAAACGACATAGATGACCGCGGCGGATATCTGTACGAAAACTTGGCGTTTTGGGCCAGAATCGCGTGGTGCACTACTAGTTTCGGCGACTGTTTGACTACGGAAAACGAGACGGTGACATTATGAGATAAGAAGGTATAGTATAAAATATTAATAATAAAACGTTGCGCGCGTCGTGTATTTATTACCGCATAGTGTAGTTTCCTGTCTATTGTATTCGTCATTCGAATCTCTGTGCATTTCCCGACGGCCGGAGTCTATTGTCGTGCTGTTGTAGTCTTAAAAAAAAAAACGCGCGAGATAATATTAGTATCGTAGTAATATCGTTATCGTTTCCAACCGAAAAATGCGAAATTCGTTACCTTCGACGCTGCGTTCGGCTGCTGGTATTTCGACGAAGGTCTCGATATATGTTTTTATCGTTTTTATTTCGACGTGTAACATGTTCAATTTTAACGCGATCGACTGGTTCTCTTCTGTGGGCATAATAAATCGTTCGGTTTGAACATCAAACGACGACGAGAAACGTATTACAATAGTATATTATAATATGTTATGAGATCTCAAATAGTTTACGTTCGGTGTGTTTTAGTCTTGTTGTTAACGGGGCCATTATCCCCAGGTCCGAATAGATTATATTCAAAAAGTCCTCCCGGAACTGATCGAATTTTTTGTTTATTTCCAAAACAATAGATTGATTCTTCGGAAAATCGCCTAAAAATTAACGATTTCACGACGACGTTATTGCGTATTGTGATGACGGAAGAACGGATAGGATTAAAATCCAATTATATTTACCATCCAAAATGCTTTTTAGCATTGTTAAAAGTTTCTTAAAGTCGTGTTCCAGATCTTGGACTCTTTTGAGATCCGACTTTGTTGTTTTATCTGAAGCTGTAACACGAACAAAAAAATTTAATTTTTAATTCGTCGAAATAGCGGTTGTGCATACGTATATTTCATACCTTCTAACTCTTCCATTTTCAAAAAAACGCCCAGTATATCTTTGTCTTGCCACTTTTCCAACAAAGCGGCGATATCAATTTCTTTCTGATCCATTTTTTTTGAAATGTATGAATAATTTAAATTATAAATAAGAAAAAAATCGTACTTATTGATGTTTTAAAATTTTAGTGAAAACAAAATTTATTTGGGTAAAATCTAAATGACTAATGGATCAAAATATAAATAATCACTAGTTACTATATAAATCATAGATGATAAATAATATGAAATATATAAATAAATATATATAAATAATATAAATTTATGCAATTTATAATATTTTATTCGAACCAGCTAATAAAAAAATATGAATTGTGTAGTTGGGGCAAACGTTATACTAACTCTATTCGATTAAATATATAAAAATAAAGATAAAAACTAAACATGGAGTATTATAATAAAAAGGTGCAAATATTACAACGCCCGTTTTCGAATAAAATTCATAATCGGAAAAACGCACTTTTATATTAAAATACTCAAAGATTATTTATATATTTAATAACACTTTATTATTATTACACGAGTATTGACCACTAAACATTATTTATTTTTATTTTTTACGAGTATGACGAAATGTGTATCAGCTTTAAACCGAAAGTCAGTCAATGCACGAATCGTAACGTAAATTTTAAACTCAAATAGCATCATTGAAATTGGCTTGATATTTGACTTTTGAAATCTGGTAACCTGTTATTATAATTTCACTATAGTAAAAATAAATTGTCTAATACTCGTCGGTATAAATCACTCGGTCGGTTTATGTTACCTTGTATAAAACTCAAATAATTAAAAAAAATAAAATAAAACAACGCTATTTCTGTTGAGAACTTTTCGTCGTATTTAAATGATATAACTATTAATATTATTATTGTTTTGCCGTTTGAAAATACCGGCCAATAATTATTGAAAAGACAAATCGCCGGTTTTTAAGCCGCCGCGCCGTGTGCAGTAAAATTACACCTAATTAATTTTGTTCGAATTCACCACTTTCATACATATTATAATCGATAAATTTAATGAATTATTATGCATTCATAATGCGTACGCACTAATGATATAATATGCAAATACATTTTTGTCTAGATACCGCTCTTTCCCGTATTCGATTCGCATGTTGTTTTCCATAAACACTGAAATTCAATATAAACTATAAATCATTCAGTCTCGGTGGCAATTAAACGGGGTGAACGTTGTTTCGACGCATATCTACTGTCATATTAAAATCGTTTATCTCGTGAATATCTTATGAAACACTAAAATATAAAGGATTTCCACTCGAATATACCGTAGCGAATATCACGTCCCCGAAATCTAGTGGAATACAACCCAACATTCAAGGATCGTACGGAAAACGGGCGATTATGTTTAAAAAAAAAAAAAACAAAAACCGATAGAGTCGAACCTGCCTTATGTGTCGTCAAGACAATGTTAAATCATAGTGCGAGCATGTCAGTATGGAGTACTAGGCAGAGAAAAATTACTCGTATAGAAAACTCGTTGTTACGAATGGAAATTTAAAATAGTTTTCGGTTTTTTTTTATGTTCGTTTGGCGCGTTAGTGTAGTTATAGTGTTGCGCGGACAGAGCGCGTTACAGTGATCGTTGGCGTAATAACATAAAAAAATAATATTATGTGACTAACTTTTTTATACAATTGCGACGACAAAAATCGACGCGAAATCATAGCATGTTCTCGTTGCTTTCAATGGAGTTGAATCCACGAGCTTTTTACTTTTGACATCCTTTACGTCCGGTAAAATCATTGATTACAGAACATTATATAACCGACGACGGTAAAACACGAGTCCCGTTAAACGTATTGAAATATTAAATCGAATACTGAATAATAATATCAAACGATGGTAAACAATGTTGTTGAAAATTAATTCGAAATTACATTTTGAAACGTTTGTTTACTAAAAACGCTTTTGAACGAGATAAATACTTTTCGATTGCACGCGCCACGCAGTTAAAGTTAGTTTATTGTACAAAAGTAACGAGATAGCCTTGATAAAAGTTCGATGTTTTGGCAAAGTCAATGAATTAAATACGTATAATATTATACTTAGTGCCTCCGCGATAAACGTTAAAAAAAACTTCAAATATGCTTTTGAAAATATAGTATGCCGTAAAATATGGACTTGAAATATTAATACTAATACCCAAAGTTATTAAAATGTAATATAGTAATTAGCTCGTTGTTTCTTCGTCGTTGTGTTCTCGTTCGATTAAAACGAATCGTCGTAATTTTATCGATTGTGCAATATTATATTGTATAATACTTATTCGGAAGTCTCTAGTCAGGATGTTATACGTGTAGAAGTTTTTCCTTCGAAAAATAATTTAATTTTACAAATACAAGCTGAAATTGATTAAACGTATTAGCTATGAAATTTCTGACATACGTAAAAAAAAAAAGGAAAAAGGTTTAACATTTTTTCATAGAAAGCGAGTAATTTATTTTAAAAAATCACACGCGTTTACATATAAAAATCCGTTCTTTAATAATGTTATGAAAATTGTCAACGAAACAACTACGGAATCGCGTTTTCATAACTTTTTATCTAACACCATGTAATATTGTTATAGGTATCTTTCGTACCTTTAGTAATACTACTTTGTCATATAATGTATGCCGTGTATACATACTGTACATATTCTAGGGACATCGATCATTTTCATGGCACCTTTACCATGGGCGTAACTTGGATATTTTTTGGGGAGGGGGGTGATTAATTAACATAATTAATGTGCCCATAAGGAAACAGTAAACAATCGGACAATATTATATTGTGTAATATACATATTTGAATCGTCAGTTCTGCCGGAATTGATTAAAGTAAAAATTACTTTATTTTTTTGTTTTCTAATGATCAATAACAATTTCGTTTAGAGTTTCGAGTGTTGAAATACGTAATCATTTGAAATTTGTAAAATCTATACGAAAGCGATGGGCTAACCGAACTCATATTGATCAAAACTATAGTAATAAATGGCTATTTAAAAACGAATTTAATGCGTTTGCCATGTGATGAGTTACAGTAGGGAAAATTTAATGATCAACAATTATTGAATGTTTTGTAATATAAAAATCAAACGTGACCTTAAAATGTATAATATCGTTTTATAATTTGGTTATGATAAATTATTTTAAACCAAGTGCAGAGTTATCTAACATAAAATATTTCGACTCGGGTAAATTTTGTTATTATATTTGTATTATTTTATTAGTTCATTAAATTTCCGTTGAAGATTTGCCAATAGTTCGTTTTACGAGGAACTCGATTCTTGGCGTCTTGGCTTTACATTTTTTCTCATACCTACTTAACTTTGAAGTTTGCGCAAACGGACAAACTTGGATTTTTATATATTTATACTTTTTTAATACATAATATTTTTCTTTACGTTACATAATATTTCCAACGGTTCGATGAATATTATTGGTTTCTTTAAATTATTTATATTTTTTAATTTCATATTTCGCGTCGTCTGAGATCGTTTTATTAAATAATAATAATCATTAAAACGACTTGGATATACTTATTTGTTATTATACAACATACATCAATGATGTTATTAATATCATAAACATGTTTTATTTAGGTACCTATTTAATTGGTAATTAAACACAGTTGCGAAAACCTGTAGTTTATACTTTGGGTATTTTTATAATATACATACATCTTTAGTGTAAACTTTTTAAAAATAATTCGTAACCGGTGCTCAGTAACGATTTAAATTATAGAAACGCAATCTAAATTATGACTCGAAGAATATTTATGGCACAGTGTGGTTGAAAATAATAAAATATAATCCTTCAAAAAATACTAGTGGTAGTCTAATTATTTATATAAATCGACCACTAAACGATTTGAAATGATTTATCGTTGTGCAGGCTACAAATATTTCTAATATCTAATTACTTTTGACATTTTTTTTCTTATTTTATTTTGCTTACTAAAATTAGTTTTAAAGATACTAAAACAGATATAAATTTATATAACATCAACATGTATATTTATTAATTAGTTTAAATATGTATAAATAAGTGTAAATGGGCTATGCTCCATTTATTTAAATTTAAAGATTTAATTTCTTCTTTTTTTTAAATATAAAATACACACTGTTTAACAAAGTACCCGTGGGTTTTTGAAAACGTATTTAATTGCGAACTAAAAACTCGTATTTTAAATTTTATTTTGTAGCAGAGTTATTGTTTCATGGTAAAAATCTTAAACAAAATAATAGTAATTTATTTCATTTTGATATTAAATGAAAAAAAGTACAATTATTTTTTTAAATATGAAAGTCATTTTAGATGTATTTGCATTTCTTATTTATAAAAATGAGCCATGTCGGGTTGAGGTAATTTAAAAGTGAAATAATATCCATCCACTTATTTTTCCTATTTATTTGCGAGTATTATTCTAAAGAGGTATTGGATGGATTTCGACGATTTCGTATTGTTTTTATCGATTCGGTAGTCAAAACGATTCTTTTATTCTTCGAGCTGAACGAATAACCTACATAAAAATATATCTAACGTTTTACAGAGTAGTTTTCGATTGATCACAGACATTTTTAAAATTAAATTATATAATATTGTGTATCAGATCTTCGCGCGCGAATTAGAAACATTTCGGAATGCATTATATTATTTTTATTTTTTAAGTTAAACCCGGGGATATGTATACTTTTTACCCTATTCACAGCAGCTCTATATAAAGCTCACTGGTTTCGTAGATCAGTTTACTAAAAGGTCTCTCCTAGTTCGTCATTACATTCCTATTTCTTAAAGATCCCCACCGTTTCGGTATTCTCGTGGTGGGGCGTGTTCGAGGAGGGAGAAGAGAGAGAACACGGGACAGATTTGGAAATACACATATAGAACAACAACAGTCCAGGATCAGCTGCTATCGCTGTCAAGTGGTGCCTTTCAGATTTGGTTTATTTTATTCGGAGGTAATTATTATATGTTATAATTTTGCTATAAACTAATTATATAGGTAGGTAAATATCTAATTGAATATAAATATTACATTTATGTGTGGGTAATTTTATCTACTTTATAATAAATATTTGGTTTTTCTAAAAGTTTATTCGGTAAACGTATTTAACTTAACTGTCATAGTGTGTGCGAAGAACAAAATTTTGTTATTTATTTTACAATACACATATACTCGTACGAGCATATTATGTCATTTATTTTCTTAAAAACTCATTGCAAACTCACCAACGAAAAAAAACCTATCGTTTTACAGGTTTCTTTCGTTATTTCGTGTTCTTATTAATTTCCATTAAAACGCTTTGAGTTATAATAAACATAATTTTACTATACACGATTACATCGTATATTATTATTTAAAGTTAAAATCACAGAGTGGTATTATTTATTTTTGAACTTTTCATAGTTTTTTCTTTTTACTATTACAAAATAAAACGTTGTGTGGCATTTTTGAATCTCATTTCACTATAGTTGTTTGGCTAACAACATTTAGGTTGTACTTTTAATATCGTTTTCGAATGATTTTTTCACGTTCGTGTAATTTGAATGTAACATTTTTCACTAGTCGTTTGAAATTTTCTGCCTGCTCAAATGCGAATACAGTTTAATTCCGTCACAAAGCGTGGGCTTCTTGCAAAAATATCTATTATGCTCTTGAACACTATATTTAATATTTTTGGCGTTGACATCCTTTTTCATTCTTGTACCGCACGCTGTAACACGATCCGGTACCAACGGCTAATTGATATTAGGCGAATAAATATTTAATCGCGAATATTGTTTAGTCGACGACGACGATAGGCTATCAATAGTCGGTCAGTGATAAATCAAAATATATTACGCCAAGTAGTCGTTTAATATTAAAAAAGTACACGTTTCATTTTCTCGTACGGAATTTAAAATTTAAAATTCCCGTATAGATCGATGAAATTTATAATGCATTTATGATCACCGCCTCTATCCATACGTTATATTTTTATTATAAATTGGCGTATAGAATTTGCGTTTTAATCGACGTGTTATTAAAATAAAACAAATTTAGCGAGTGAATATGTTAACAATTAGTGGGGGTGGTGAGGTGTTTGGTCGGAATTTGGGTCGGTTGAGTGCATACCGCAACGGCGGCGTTGGACTATTTTTAAACGTCCGCTGCGTGGTGCCGAGCGGTGGTATCGGTTTACTCGCTGTAAATGGCGGGCACCAGACTATTTTATTTTTTATTTTATACTTCGACATTAGCAACTTTGCTATTTTTGTCCAATTCCACGGAAGCCTATTTTTCTTTCAAAATAGATAATAGCGAAAAAAAAAGAAAGTAGAAGGGGTGGACTACCTTTTTAAATTACTTTTAGAATGGTCATTCGTTTTTTTTTTTTTTTTTTTCTAAATAGTAATAAATAATAATTCATAATTTGTTTATTTTCTCATAGAGATTATACAAAATTTATTTTTTATCTTTATACGTTTTTTTTTTTTTTTTGACTCGGTAAATTATTAAAATGTTTACATTAATACTAAAATGTGCAAACCTATACTTTTAAAGTTTTTAACCATCGATTACATTTTATTATTTTTTTTTCTAAACTAATACATATATTTAAATTATTTCCATAAACGTTAATAGTTGTGCATTTATACATAAAATAAATAATAACAGCACTTGTACGTTTATCATTTATCGGGAGTAGATATTTTAAATTTAAATTTATGTCTGTGCACATGATTTGCTAATAATAAAGCACACAATATTATGTATACAAATAACAAAGTGTATTTTTAAAACTAAACTTTGTTTTTTGTGTACTCAATTTCTGGTTCAATTCGATATTATAAATATCTTAAATGTTATGGGTAGTTTTTTTTGCCCATATGTGTTTTTAAAATAATTTTTCATATTATAATATTTTTAATTAGGTCAAAAAATTCAAATTAGTATTATTTTTAACTCAATTCTAAAAATAATTAAAATAAGATCCATTCAGAAATAAGTTGACCTATTAAAAGTTTTAGTTTAAAATTTACTTTATAAATAACATAAAAAGAAAATATGATTTGTTGTTATTTTTAAAAACTCAATCAATCAAAGAATCATATGGATATGTTTTTAATTAAAATATAACAAAATAATTTCAAAAAAAAATCACATTTATTCATTAAATATTGAAATAATATTGTAATTAGTTGTAATTTTTAATATACTCGTAATATGTTAAGAATAAATTGTTTTTATACATTTGATAATACTTTTTTGATAATTTATTTTATGTACCAGACTATATGGTTTTTTAATCATACGTTAATTGATTATTTTCTTTTTTATTAGCGGGGTAGAAAAAAAAAACTTCAAAATGGACGCCATCAAGAAGAAGATGCAGGCGATGAAGATGGAGAAGGACAGCGCCATGGACAAGGCCGACACTTGTGAAGGCCAGGCCAAGGATGCAAACCTTCGCGCAGACAAAGTAATTATTATTGATATTATTATTAAATGATTAAAATGAAAATGGATGAGTAAAATGATTGTTTAAAATTAGGTGAATGAAGACGTAAGAGAATGCCAAAAGAAATTGACCCAGGTAGAAAGTGATTTGGACACCAACAAGAACAAGTTGGAAGAAGCTATCAAGCAGTTGGAAGACAGAGAGAAGGCTCTGACTGCTGTAAGTCGACATTAAAAATTGATAAAAAAAATGCTGATATATGGGTTTTGTTAAAGGCTGAAAGTGAAGTGGCCGCTTTGAACAGGAAAGTCCAGATGATTGAAGAAGACCTCGAAAGATCCGAAGAAAGGTCTCAAGCCGCTGCTTCAAAATTGGCCGAAGCTTCTCAGGCAGCTGATGAATCTCAACGGTAAATACTATGTATTAATTCGTCGACTTTAACAAATAAAACAAATAGAATAGTAAAATAATAGATAAATATATTTTGCTAAAAAAAAAAAAAAATCTTATATTTTTAGTATGTGCAAAGTACTTGAAAATCGTAGCCAGCAAGACGAGGAACGTATGGACCAGTTGACTAACCAATTGAAGGAAGCTCGTCTCTTGGCCGAAGATGCTGATGGAAAATCTGATGAAGTAAATATATCCTATCGATATCACGTTAATTGAACAATGTGCATAACATTTAAACATTGTGAAATTTAAGGTTTCGAGGAAATTGGCTTTCGTTGAAGATGAACTTGAAGTTGCAGAAGATCGTGTGAAATCTGGAGACTCGTGAGTAAAATGTAAATTAATACAACAAACGGTGTTATTGTTGTATAAAATCATGTTTATAGAAAAATCATGGAGCTGGAAGAAGAATTGAAAGTCGTAGGAAACAGCTTAAAATCATTGGAAGTTTCTGAAGAAAAGGTAATTGGTAGACTATATTGGTTATATTTTAAAGTCGAATAAAACATTTTTTTTTTTGTTTTGTTTTTTTCAAGGCTAATCATCGAGTGGAAGAATACAAGACACAGATCAAACAACTCACTGTCAAATTAAAGGAGGTAAATATTCGAGTTTTATTTTTATCATCGCGCATTGACTGAAAAATGTACACACAAAAATGTACACGTTATTTATGAAAACGTTGCGTTTCTATTACAGGCCGAAGCTCGTGCTGAATTTGCTGAGAAGACCGTCAAGAAATTGCAGAAGGAGGTTGACAGACTTGAAGGTAAGTTTTGCGTTTCGGTTTTAAAAAAAAAACTACCATTACACAAAAATTATGTTTATATTATTAATATACTTTTAGTTCAGCTCAATGAAAACATACGTGCTATATACTTACGCTTTGTTATTATTATTTTATTTTATTTTTACTATAATAATTTAACATTTTTTTACAATCGGGGTTGTGTTTATCAATCGGGGTTTACGTTTGTTTTGTACAATAATGTGTTGTTTTTCAGATGATCTCTTCAAAGAGAAAGAAAAATCCAAAGAAATCACGGATGACTTGGATTCAACATTTGCTGAACTCACTGGCTACTAACCAAAAACAAATTCTGCATAGCCTTCATTTGTTTTCTTCTTGTTTTTTATGTTCGAGTTTTGTCATAAACCAATGTAGCTTTTTTGTAAAAATAATGCTTTTTTTAATTTTTTTTTTTTTTCTCATTTAATTTGCTTTTTGTCGTTTTAATATGTTTTGTCTCCAGTTGTTGCTGTACAAATTCGCTTCTATAACTGCCAGGTACAATAATGGTTAAATATTTAAACGAACATTGAAGTATGATTTTAAATACTATATGCAATTTGTTTTCGTCAAAATTTATTTTCAATTTGATTGATTTTTGTCGATGTAACGCAATATCGGTTTTAAATATTCTCGGACGTTTCGCATAATATGGAGTTGGACTATGAAAATACGTTTGAATATTATCACGAAATAAATATAAAATTTAACCATTCTTCAATGTTTCAAAATAATAATAAACACGTCTATTATACACTTTAATAATGAAGAAATCATGATTCGACCACATACTATGTGTATGGTTAATTATTTTAACAAAACATTCGTCGTCAATGTTTCAGTTGTAATGTGTTTTTTTTTTTTTTTTTGTGGTCAAACTCGATTTTTCAACTTGCACACCATATTATGTTTATCTGAACGATTCATTACCAATGTACCTAACATGAACTTTACCATTTTTCAGATGAACTTGGCCTTAACAAAGACAGATACAAGTCTTTGGCTGACGAAATGGATTCCACGTTCGCTGAATTGGCTGGATATTAACCCGTTAGACTTAGCCATGTTTTCGAAGAAATTTACATTTAAAGTAAATAATTACCCAATGATTATATAAATTAATTTTACCATCATCAGTTCTATTAATAAACCAAAAGAATATTACAATAAATTACTATCGTTAGATTATTTATTGTGTTTGAACCAGAGCATACATACATAAATATATAATTTAAGTATATATATATATATGTATACGAATATATACTTACATAAATATGTTACGTGTGAACACATTAACCAATTAACAATTAAAACAATTTTATCTGTATTCTAGCTTAATTATCATAGTATTAATGTACAATAATTATCTAGTCTTATGTTCTAAGTCACCTTAGTCTCTATGACATTATAATATTTATATTGCGAATGTACACATTATGTCTTAAATATTTTATCGGATTAATTTATAAACAATAATATAAGCATTATATACTGAGATGTTCAATAGATATATAATAACGTATAAACTTAAGAACAGGAAAGTACTTCCGCATTGATTATATTAATTTAACTTGGTAAATATTTATAATATGTCTATCGAACATCTTTTTAGTATAAATGTACTATGCATATATTCGAGATATTATTAAGGTTATTTATTTAATTTGTTTTTTAAGTTATTCATTAGGCTTATAATATATAAACCACCTGTCTATGGACTTATATTTAATGACTATAGAAGTTAATTGTTATGAAAATATAAAACATATTATTTCAAAAGGTAGGTGATTTTGAAAATTAATATTTATTCATTTCAACGTCAAATCAAACAATTTCAACTTACTTCGGTAATATTTTCGGAGAACTGACAACGCATGTCTTTCGCTAACACAGTCGGTTAGCATCTAACTCTGTCGTGTAATTTTTTTAATTTGTTCGTTTTATGATTATTATTCATGTAAATAATGAATGAACACGAGTCAAACTAGTCATATAGAAACAATTGTTGGATTCAATACGTTGTTTCAAATTGAATGTGTTCATTTTGACGTTTGAATTCAACATGCGTTCGTTAATTTGTTTAAAATGTATTGTTGTTTATTTGATAGACGTCTAGTTTATTTAATTAATAATATTGAGTGAATAAACATGTTTTTTGGTTTTTCGATATGAGTGATTTTTGTTGTACAATATTATTGGCTCACCTTATGCAGCTGCTAACCAAGTTATATTGCTACATCGATAAAATACGATTACCACACAGTATTTACGTATCTCTGCCGAGTGCCGATGTTTTTTTTTTTTTTTTTTTCTATTATATTTTTGCGTATTTTTTCATGTGGACAACAAATAAATCGATGCTTACAATTTAAAATATTTGTTGCCCATGTATTTGTTTAGTTATAATAATTTTTTTTTTTTTTATAAAAATGATTTTCAATGATTATTGCTTGGCTGATGTCTTACAATAAAAAATAAAATATTTATACAAACCCCACATACTTCATTAACCAACTACAACGATTATAATAATTAGTCCATTAGTTAATTTCTATTTTTAAATTTTTAACTAGCACATTGGAACAGTGTCCTATATTTTCTACGTTATCATGTATGTCTAAGTAGGTACAAGACGCTTGAGTGCCCCCATGATGACACTATGTAGCGCGTAAGCATTTACATTTATAACAACATGTTTTCGTCGAACTACTGCGTTATTGTAATCGAGCATAATATTTCAAATGTCTACATTCGTGGATAACAAATCGAGTACGTTATTAGGTGTACAATAGAATTAATATGTATCGAATTATTTGCCTTTTTTTTTTTTAATATCATAAAACGTTCTCTCGAAAAATAAGTTCAATTATGACTTCATACATAGTTCTTACAGTAGTTTATAGATAACATGAGAATAATCATTGTCATGAAACATAACGACGCCGCCGCCGCCGCCAGAATCGACATAGTCAACATCATCAAATAGGTAATAGTAACCCATTAGCATATTATAATATAGTATTTAATAAAAAAAACGATAACGAATCGATTCGCTCGGTTTGTCAACCGAATGAATGAATTAACTTTTACTATGATTGGAGCTGTTTTGAGTGGCATGACGTCTGCAATATAGATTACTTCTTGAATTGATAATTATTTCAATAAAATGTAATAATATTCATTGCCCGCATAGACTCTCAAGATTTTATCAACATACTTACCACCAATGAGGGTGAAAATTGAACACGTTTCCTTTTGAAAAAGTAGATTTCATACGTATAATATAATACACATATCATCGACTTAAAAAATATAATCGGTGGTGACTTTGAAGGTGAGTGGCAACTGAATTTCTTTTCAAAAAAGCATTTTTATTTTAAATTTCAAATTTGTATTATAAAACGAACACACGTCATATTATTTCGATTTCAATGTTGTGTTTTATTATTATTTAGGTATTTTTAACATCATCTACTCGTACTTACAGCATTCGTCGTCGAGGAAATTAATTTGTGCACACGGTATTGGACATTTTTCACGGCATAAGGTAGGTTTGTAATCGGGACACTGTTTTTTGTACGTTTTCACCGGTTTATAACGCACTGACGAGAGTTTAATAAATTCGTTTGCAAATCTTAACGGCTTCTGAACCGCACTGTTCGGACAGTTATTATTTAACGAAGCGTCTTCGTGACTTTTGACTTTGTGCGACGTGCTTTTCGATAATTGAATATTATTTGTGGTTCGATATCCTCCTCGACTCGTGTTTTCCAGTCCGTTAAGCGGGCGAAAATGATTATGACGACCGATTTTCAACATCTTTTCGAACACTACAAAAACGATACCACGAGATAATACACAATGATATTATAAACCCATCGAATACGCCATTACTGTTGGATTGACTTACGAGACATTGCACTTGAAACGGCGCGGGATGTTCAAAGGTCAAAATCCGACGAATCTTTAAAAATTATTTTCCTATTTATTTATTTCGGTCGATAGTTTTATAATCGATTCAAGCCAATTCGGTGTTGAATGTCTATAGGACGCGTCATGTGTTTTTTTTCTTCTACGCGCGCACGCGTATATTATGTATGTTTGACGTATGTGCGCGTTATATTTATAAACCGCAGTGTGTTTACTACATTATACCAGTGGGGGGAAGGCTCGTGCATAGAGTACTATTGCTGCACCCCCTACGAAGAAAAGATATTATATATTTTAAAAACGTTTTCTCTCGCGGTGGCGCGCGCGCGCGCTGGTAAATGGACGGTTTTTCGAATGAAAAAAAAAATATTAATTTTATTCTTGGCTCGTATAAACGCGGTATTATATACTCGTACGTATAGTCCGCGATAATAACGTCTTCGCGTTGCCAAACGTAATAATAATTATACACGTAGAGCGACGACAATAATTATAATACGGCGCGCGGTATGGTATGCCTCACGTGTGACAGTATGTTACAATAACGAGACTATACCGCCACATGGAACTGGTTCGCTATTGTTTATGTCGCGCGCGCGCGCGCGCGTGTGTGTTTGCGCGTCTGTAAAATAATAAAACGCTGGGCGTTTAGCGCGTGTGTGCGTCGTGAAATGCACTTCACACCCCGTGGGCTGGACGATAAAAAATTCGATTCCGCTATAACGACGGTCGGTCGGCGGTCTAATGCACACCGCTCTCCGCTCGTTTCTAACTTTTCGAGCGCGCTCTCAAACAAACCTATAGAAATACATAAGTTTGATCGCGGACGAATAATAATCGTACCTATTGAAACAATTAACGGTTTTTGTTTATTTCCTAGAGCTAGACCGTCCTACGTCTATACAATACCGCGTGCAGTAATTAAGTATTATAGAAAGCAGATTTAGCTGCCGTATTATATATGGAAAATTACCGATTTATCCGGTATCAACAGTCAAATATTCTATAGCTGAAATGTTGGAAACATCTGCTGGTAGGAACACAGGCACTGGCTTTTTACATCTATTTAGACAATGATATGACCAGATTTATTTTTATGTTTTTCAGCTCTCGATCGGCTGATTGTTTTAGAAAAGAAATAAGTCGATCGTCGTTATTTTCAATGGATTGACAAGTATGATGTGATTTAACCAGTTAAATATCCTTTTTTTTTTTTTCGTATGTTTTCTAAAGACTCACGTGGAACGTGTGTTAATAATAAACTATATATTATTTACGAAAGCTTCTCAATGGGGGTCAGCTCGCAATAAAGCTGTGCTTTAAGCAAAAGCTCCGTGGACGCGTTGGCTGAGAATCAGCAGTGTTCACTAAGACCATTACATTATTGTTTTGTCGAATTCGCTACAAAAACACACGGTTCTACGATTTTATTTCACACAATATTAATATTCATTGGCTTTAAAGCTATTGTAATATTACTTTACAATTACTTTATACTTACATTACGATGCTTTTACCGGTCATTTTACGTGGGCATAATAATTAATAAGGTGATTATTTCAACGCGAATAAGGTTTTACGCGTGAACTCGTGAGTAACTTAAAAATATATAAAATATAATTTTAATAAGACTTAAATAAATCTTCTGAAATTGCCCCGTGTAAAAATTAAATAATTCTGACCTCTCGTATTATAAATAATTTCTTTGATATCCATGTGATATTATGTCAATTACAATTTTTAGGAAAATAATTTATGTTTTAATAAAAACTTAAAAATAAACGTATCCATTTGGAAATCCAAAGTCGATAGTTCGCTTAATATAAAAGGCACTTGAGACACAAATATTTTAAAGGTTTAAAATAATAAATATTGAATAGTGTATTTTTAAGAGAATTTATATAATATATATAAAAAAAAACTTAATATGATCGCATGAATTCCGGAAGCGTTTGAACCTTCCCCTCGAATCGGTCTAATTTATAATGTATTATTATCGCTATCTAGTGGCAGGTAGTCGCAATGTTATATCGTATAAATAACGTGACGTGCGAGTACAGCCTGCTAAACACGGTAACGCTTTAAGCCGATAATCAATATATTATGTGTTTTATATACGAGTACATAGTATTATAGGTACACGCGTCCGTGTAGTTTCATATAAATTGAATTTTCAAGTACGCTCGAAAAATATGGGTTTTTTATTTTATACAAACAGCATCGAAATCAATATCTCGAAAAGAAAAAAAGGGAATTGTTTTTCTCGCCGTCGTCGTCGCGTGTAAAAAATAAAAAGAAAAAGCAACCCATCAGACACGAGGGAATGGCCTACATTTTTAATACGTACTAAATCGAGTCGATAGGTAGTTTCAAGAGAATTATCGAGCGGCAAGTTTCATCGGAACATTTCAAAAGTTCCCTGTAAACCTTGTTTTTCATCGCATAAAGACAGAACAGAATAATCACAACGCATGCGATTCGAGTATAGATTCTCATAGTTAATTAGACGAATCAACCTTTTACCATACAGTTCCGTTTACTCGTCTCCGACAAACATAATATCATTATGCAACGGCAGTACGAATACTACGAATAATAGCGCGAGACCGAGTTTACATTTCGTTTACACAACGTACGTTGGCGACAATATTATCATCGTTCTGTGCACGGCGTGCACGACATTTCGCTAAAGTTTCTCAAAAGATTGACGTCGAAATAATATTTTGTGTTATGTAAAACGCCTTCTATAGAGAACTCTCGAACGGTTAGGTTAGGTTAGTATTGGCGTTTCGATCATCATAGAAAATATAATATACCCGACCGTGGTTGGTATAGGCGCGCGCGCAGGCGTAATCGTTTTCCGATCTAAAACTCTTTTATTATATAGTATCGAACTCTTCCGACGCGATAAAAAAAAAAAGAAGCGTTATTTCGCTTGTATTTTTCGGACCGACTCCTCTCTGGGACGGCCGAACGTGTTTCGCTGCGAGGAAAAAAAAGGGAAAATCTTTTCGACCGTACGCGTCTCGAAGTCTGGCGCTCGGGAGCGCGACGACACATCGATTTCTCCTGCGCGAATCGCACGGCGGCGCGGCCGTCTCGGAATCGTATTCGTGTCGTAACGCGTCGGTTGTTTTTCCAGACGAACCACACAACGTAATAACAACATATCGACAGCGCGCCGCCGCCGCCGCAGGTGGTGCACGTGCCAATGCGTTCCAAATAATTATTGTTATTATCGCGGCGGCGGCGGCGACAATGTTTATTATTATATTATATGGTCGTCGCGATGTAAACGAAACGATCGTTGGCGTACGCGTGGCGTCGTCGTCGTCGTCGTGTTCACGCGGTTTTAAATAACTGCCCACGTCCAAGCATTTCGAGCTTAACAAGTGTGTGTACTTTCGAGAGCGTCGGGCGCGGCGGCGTGCGCCTGTCCGTTTGGCGCGTCGCGCGAGGGTGGCGGCAGGGGGCGCGGAAACGGCGGCGGCGGCGGCGGCGGAGAACGGCCGCCGCGCGTATCATTCATTTTATCGACCGTCGACCGCCACCCTCGCGGCGCGCCGCGCCGTTCCCGGAGTATGCCGCCACAGTAGTCCGGCGGTTCTCGGGCAAACCGTATTGCGTTCGCCAGGTACGCCGACGCCGCCATGCCCGCCACGGGATTCGTGAGCCAAGACCCTGTGGTCCAAAAGACCGAGTTCATCGTGTTGCCTAGTGAGTATGATGAAATAAATTAATATTTTTTATTATGAATTCACCGTCGACATCAGTGTTATCGTGTCGTCGACGTCCAGCTACGTGTTGGCGGCGCGTCGTCGCCAAAACAATTTGCTAGAAAATAAAATAAACAAATTCAGCGCCGCGGAACGCCTCGGACCACCACAAGTAACGGTTGTCCACAGCTAGTCGCCGCTTCTCACGCGGGTTTTCTCGCAACACCCAAAAAATCTACCGATTCGTCGTTATCTCTTTCGTTCGGAGCCGTTATTTCCAACCCCGCAGTACGTTATTATGGATGAAAATTATTCGATCGCCCGCGTTGGCTCCAGTCTCCGGCCCCCGTGCTTTTTACGCTCGAATTTGTGCATAATATACTCGTAAATCGGTCGGACGCGAATTCGCGCGGTTCCACCGACGACTTTGAAAATCAGCCGGATTAGAATCTAATCTGTATATGGTTTGAAAAATAAATCGTTTCATTATCACGTGTCAACATTGATTACATGACATTTACAATCAATTTCATTACACTTTGCTCTATCAACGAATTAAATAAACTGATCGAACGCGAAATTGTTTGGGAAACCATTTGAGGGAAGTCTTCACCCCGACCCCGGCGATCTGCATCGGCGTGAACGAATAATATTTACGTTTTATACGAGTCGGCGTCGTCGTATACGACGTTGTTATCGCGGCGTTCATTCGGTCGTTCCAAGACTGTACTATGCAAATGCTGCCGACATGTTGGTTTTGAGATCGTATTCGCTGTTTAATATTTTATATATACGAAAACGTAACCGTGTGCACCTGTATTATACCGATATCGTTTTACGGCGAACGCGTGACCGTGTACAAATTAACCATATCGATTAGAATAAAATTATATTTAAATACAACCAACGTTCTCGGGAACGATATAATCCAAACATTATTCAAATGTTGATTGCATGTTCAAACTGTTATTATCTATTCGTTTATTTATTACGTATAAACATTGTGAACGCTTTTACTCATAATAATATGCGAGTTAGTATAATATTTCACGAAACCAAATTGGTAAAACATTGTTTTTATAGCGTTGTTAGAAATTTGAATTCAATTCTAAATTAAAATTCACAAGGATCCGTCATAAAAATACAATTATTTTTAAAATAAAATAAACAAATGTTTACTATAACAGAAGTTTATATAAAAGTATATTTTATTTAATATAGGGACGTGTATATTAGATAGACAATATCGTTATGAATAATTATTATCAATTAACATTATTTAAACGTGTGTTTACATAAATCTACAGAATTATATTTAACGTTTGTATATTAATATTATATTAATTGTTTATAATAATGAGTATTACAATTATGTTTTAATTGACAACCTAAAGGAAAACGAAATTATTTATATGGCAGTTTATACTGCTGTAGACCTTCTACTGCATAATGGAATCCGCATTATCGCAATCACATTTATCGATTCGATGATTTTACCATAAGTTATTAATGTTGAAAGCTGCCTATGCGGTGGACGTAAAGTGTCGCACGCTAGATAAAGAAATACCTAATATTTAAATAATTATATTCTAGACAACACACAATGAGAATGTGCGCATTGTAGTAACTGACAAAACGTATAAGACTTGCTTGAAAAAAAAATAATTTTTACAATTTTTACAACAATCTATTATCTGCTTACAGAATATTAATCAGTCACTGTACAATCAATTATAGAAATTCATAACGAAAAAGGTCGGAAAAACAGATTCAATCAGTCGAAGTTAAATTAACATATTATGTTCGTAGGGTATTTGCCGAATTTATTTATAATCTGTATTTTGCATAAACCTACAAACAAGTTAGAATGTAAAACAAGCGTGAAGGCAACTATGCTTAAATTTACCCCATCTTTTCAAATGTGTCGTGTGTTTGTTTTTTAAATAAAAAAACACATCGAATTTGCTATTATAATATATTCGACTATGATGTATTAATTTCATTTCAAAATATTCGAATACCCGTATCCATTAATTTTAGAATACTCGAAATATTTCTGTGTAGTAGAATTGTGTCACAAACCCTGGGGTTAGATTTACCCTCATCCCAGCAGGATTGTACATTTTGTTTTCATAAAGTTTTATGTCAAACGAAATGTTTTAAAAACAACAATCTTTGTCTCTCGGGGAAAATAGGACGAACCGTGTAATTAAAAAACAAAATACATTTTCAATTGTAGTAAAAAAATTATAATTAAATATTTTAAAATAAAATCATTGAATTTATACTAATTGTATACCAACTTGTTCGGCATGTTAATTGCTTTTTATGTATTGTATAAAATCATAAGCTTAAATGATATGTCCTGTAGACCTTATCTTTTGTGTATAAATTATAATTACCGTGAATTCAGATTTCATAATAATATTAATTGAACACAATATTGTTTTCAATAATTTTCACTAGGTAGATATTTATTTGATTTGAAAACTGAATAATTATTTCTGCTTACGGTAGGTTTGATTGACTTGTGTATAGTTGAAGAGTAGTTTTATGTTTAAATTGTGATGACATTTTCCGACGAAAATAGTTATTTTAATGAAATATTCGATAGAAATCGCTTATAAGAATCGATTAGTTTTAATTATCATATTCAACTTAAACTATATAGAACTGTGTTATTTATTATTTAAATACGCAGAGAAGCAAATAATTATTTTACCTTCGTACATAAATTCACAATAATATTGATTACGCGTATTGGTATACGTATTATTCCGAGAAGAATTTTTATATAAAGCGTTTTTGTTTTGCTTCGGAAATCATTTTTTAGAACAATAAAAGTTTGTCAATAGCTACGTAGAATAACAATTAAATTTGGGAAGGAGATTCTTTTATAACGATATTACACAATGGACGTTTTTGTAAGTTATTATAATGTAAGATATTACAAACATTTTGGAAAATCGGTAAAATGTCACGTTCGAAAACGGTATTAGGTGATCTAAGGAGAGGCAAGTGAAACACTACAATATTAGCGTACATTTTCAAAACCATTCTAAAAATGATTACTCGGACTTGTTGAATATTTAAAACAGCATTTGGTACATTAATTCTATTTAGTTTCGATGTAATACAGAACAAAAACTTTCCCGCTACAAAGTTGTGTTCTCAATAAAGATTTTATGTCTGTTGTACAGTTTATACTCATGTATGTACGTATATACTTCTCCTACGCTCTTTTTTATACCTATTACTTCTATTCTCATACGTTATATATTTACGTTACATATTACGTTATATTATCAAAGAACCATAGTCGAACGAACAACATTTTTATGTTTCATTCAATTATTTTCATTATATTATATTAAAACGGCGATTTTTGTATTTATATAATTCTAATGTTTGACATATTGAAATGTAGTCTTGTTAAAGTTTATCCGATTAATATTTTGTTAAATTAAATTTTTAAAATAAGTTCAGTTTTAATTCTTGATATAATATTCTTAATATTCTCATTTTTTCGATTTAACGTGTTCACTGTTATGAACATTTTTATACTGTCTTTGGAATTATCAATAACCCACTAATTTACTTAAAAAATGTTTTAATCTTTACTGTAATAATTTTAAAAGCAAATTTGATTAATAGATTTTTTTTTTTTTTGTTTCAGATTATGGAACAGTTGAATTGTTTCTAACAGGTTTATGTGCTGGTTTGGTATTTGGAATTTTAATCCTCGCTTGTCGCATTTGTTCTAAGAAAAAATTGCTATGGTTCAAAAACAAAAGCAAACTTCCAACTGCTGCATCGGAACCACACTTGGCATTTTATCATCGAAAGCCAACCACAGCCGTAAAAGCCGTCAAAAACCCAGCTGGCTCACATTATTTGAAAAAAAGTCCTAGCCCAACAGGCAGCAAAACACCTGTTGTACGTCCCTTATTTAAAATTGTTCACAAATGATTTTAATTATGCCATCATTTTAATATTCATTTTTTTAAGGGCGATGGAAGTATCAGTCCAACCGGATCAGAAAAAATATCTAGACATTCGCCAACTATAAGTCCGACATGTGAACAAAAAACTGTGCAACCACCAGCGCATACATTGTCGTAAGTTTACAATTTTATTAATTAGGTTTACATTTTAATAGTTTTTCTGTAACAAAATTCGACATTTAAAATATATTTAAAGTTTATTATATTCATCTAATACACTCTCTAATATTATGTTGGATGTTTTTTGGTAATTCATTTCTATTTTTAAATAATATTTATTTATTTTTTATGGTTTGATAAAAAAAAAATTCTAAAACACGAATTAAGGTCGAAGTATTTCGAGCAATTTAAAATATTTAAACAATGGCTCACTGGATCACCTGTACTTATAACCTTTCGCTCGAGGAAATTGTTTTTCATAATACGTTTCTCGGTTTTATTTTGTTTTTCTCGCTAGAAAAAAATATACACATGAATATTTTTCCACTCCAATGACAATTGTTTTTGAAAACACTTTTACCTACATGGCTACATGTATAATACTGGAAGTTTTTCTTTGTTAAAAAAAAAGAAGGTGAATATTCAGCTGATCAGTATTTTCAGTATACATTTGCAGTTCTAAATTAATATTGAAAACATTTTCTACTCAAAATTGAATAATAACACAAACATCGAAATCTCATTAGGTCAGGTAATTGAATACGTATTAAACAACTGACATTAGGTTGTCCTGTTATTTACATAATTCATGTAGATCCCAGAGTCTGAATTGATCCACCGTGCGGTATAAAACATTGTAGATAATATGCATTTCTTCTATTTACGTCTTTAGTTATTGAATCATACATGGTTCGGTATAATATTTATACAGACAGAAAAAAAAAATCTATAATAAGAAATTTATAGAAAAACGTGTGATACAAAATATATTGTTTTAAATTGATTATATAATATCATTTTTGTGAAAAATAACTCAATTAGGTGCAAAAGATGGAAAACATGTATTGGCTTCAAGGAAAGTGTGTTATTATTTTATAAATTATCATTGTGATGGAGAAAAATGCGATGTAAAAGTCTGTCACGAATAAGATACATTTCATAAGCAATGACCAAAATAAAACGACAAGGACTTTATGCTTAGATTAAAAAGATTTAAAATGATTTTAAATTATTTAATTTACATTTGTCTAATAAATTTAGTAGTAAATTATAGTAAGTTATGCTCGTACTGATGTTTTCTAGGTATTTCAAGTACAAAGTTAATAAACGTTTAACATAATTTATTCAGAGAATTCTAATTATTGATGTTTGTTCTTCTCGAGTTCTCTTAGACAATTAGTAATTATATTATTGATTTTATTATTTAAAAGGTCAATAATACTATTTATCCATTACTCGTGTTTTAGATTTTTATAAAATTTCAATGACTTAAAAATCACTTTTATTAATTTTTCTATCAAATGGGTGAGAAATCTATACATTTGTAAGCGTAGCGTGGAGGTCTTTATATATTTGTAATTATTATTTTATATTTCACTGATATAGTAGAATGTTATTTATTTTAAAATATACAGGCATGTATTTGGTCCATATAATACAGGTATATGAGTATATGACTATTACAAATGTGCATAAAATATACTACACAGTTTGTTTGATTTTATATTTATATTTCTTATAGTAACAAATGTTATGCTTTCAGAGTTGTCCATGAGAACGAAACGGATAATAAGTTATCGTCGAAAAATAATCAACCGCAAACCGAAACTGGCCAAAACGATTCACCTGGTAAAATGGGAGTACTATTTTTTAAACTTCGGTAAGTGTATTTTAAAGTTTTAATTTTATGTGAACTTTATCAGATAATCCATCACTCATAACCGTAACATTGATTAATCTTTACATTATTAATTATAGTATGTCATAATTCGTAACATAAACAGATTTAATTAAATGATTATTTAGTCGATTTCCATTATGCGTACCTAAAGTTTACCTATATGGCATAGTAAAAATATCAAAATGTCGTAACTCAACTTTAAAATATTTTACTTATAAATGAAGTCATTGTGCGATGTTGTTTGTATTATTTTAATGTATTACTTAATAACGAACCCTTATAAATATATGTATATTAGGATGAAAAAAAATAAAAAAAATACTGTCCTATTTTTAAAATAAAGACTGAATAATGATTTATTTAACTGAATAACATTTTTATTTGTTTAATTATTTTTTAGGTATAAAAAAGACAAAAAAGTTCTTCTAGTTAACATAAACAAATGCATGGATCTAACACCAAAAGACAAAAATTCTGGCACTAGCGATCCTTATGTGAAATTGCAATTATTACCCGATAAAGAACATAAAGTGAAAACTCGAGTTTTAAGGAAAACAAGGAATCCGGTGTACGATGAAGACTTTACATTTTTTGGAATACAAACTAACAAACTTCAAGTAATATAAAACGATAATAGTTAACGGATTAATACTTAAAAACTAATTTTTTTTTCAGTCTATGACTTTACACTTTGCAATACTAAGTTTCGACCGGTACTCAAGAGATAGCTTAATCGGTGAAGTATTCTTTACTTTGAATGAAAAGGAAGTATTGGAATCGATCGAAAAGGAACAAATCTCCATTCAAAAAGACATTGTACTCCGAAGTGTTAAAGTATGTAATATATTTACCTACCTATTATGATTATGATAACATTTTCTTCTTTTCTATTTTTCTATTTAAATAAGGAAATTTTTCATTTAAATTGATTTAATCATTGCATGGAATCCATAATTAAATTATCTGGAACAAATATATTATTTTTAATAAGCCATATTTTTTTTTATCCTAACACTTATTATTCGAGTATTCGATTGGCTTAATTAGTTGTTTTAATAATAAAAATGTATGAAAAATATTAGTATCATTCAAAAAGCATTTGAAAATAAATTTTTTTAACTTATGTTTTTTATAGTAAGAGAAATAGGTATAACATTATAATTGAAATTAAAATGTAAAGCGTTATCCTACAAAGTTACTTCTAAATGTTTAACGTAGTACTCTAACGTTACCCAAAAATAATTAATAACAATGTTACCATAACGTTACTGTAAAAAGTAACCATGTTACAGTAACAAGTACCATACGTTACAACCTTGCACTAATTTAGTTTATACAATAAATTTAATAATGAAATATCTATTGAATAAATCGATAAATGTGTTAAAACTGGATGCATTTGTTAATGAATATTGTAGGATTGTTCTTGTATGGTTTTTAAAATCTTTCTGTTAGAAGTTCATGCCATTAACTAAATATTTTATTACGATAATCATTTATTTTTATTGTTTTCGCCTATAAATTTGACAGCTTATGTAATTTTGATCTTCATTAGCAGGCACAAATTTCCAACCGTGGAGAATTGTTGGTGTCTTTATGTTGGCAACCGGCAACAAGAAGGGTGACTGTAGTTGTGCTGAAGGCTAGGAATTTACCTAAAATGGACTTAACTGGATTGGCTGGTATGTTTTTAAATTTCAAATAAATATTACTGATTTTTGTAGGTTCCCTTTATTGCATGTTACTCTATTTCTCGTGATTGTGTAATAGATGTTGTACGCGGGATATATTTTTTAATGTTAGTTGAACATGCGAATGAAAAATTTAATTCAATGGAAATTATTCGTTTTGAATTGAGTACAATAATCATAACTCATTAACGTAGTATCTTAAAACATTACACATTAATTTGATTGTTTTTTAACTTTATTCATTCTTAAGTATACTTGGGTATTATTTTGACAGTGCTCTAATGTTGGTATTCAGCATTATTTTGTAAAATCACAATTTGGGTTAGGAACTCGTTGGTTTTGCATATTCATATTGATAAATCAACATACAAGAATTCGAGTGGGCACTGGGCAATGCATTTGTTTTAGGATTTAATAATGCTAATTATAAAATTGTATTTTGCGCATTTTTACATATTTCAAAATGTATTTATTGAATAATGCGTGCTCAGTAATTTATTATATTTTTGTGCATTTCAAAGTAATTTCAATTTATTTACTGCAAAAATTATGCTTAAACTTAACTGATATATCTATTGTTTTCATTATGAACCTTATTTTCCTTTACTATTATCTAATAATTATTAGTATAATTTATGACTTGCGGCTAAGAAATTAAACAATAATTGTTAATAATATATCTATAAGCAAATATTTAAAATCATTGTTTGATAAGTCGAAATGGGTGAAAATAACTATGGATACATTTCTTTTAAACCGTCCATTTATTTATAAAAATAAAATAATTTACTTAATTTTTTTTTCTTCGTAAATATTTAAGAACATATTTCAGTTATTTTCAATGCATATTTGCACGCATGTATTTAGATTTTTAAATGCATTAAATCCCCAGCTCTAATTATAATATGTGACAAAGGCACTCATATTGTTGTTTATTTTAGATCCATTTGTGAAGATTAATTTCTTAGTCGATGGAACTCGCATATCGAAGAAAAGGACTCATATGAAGAAACGTACCTTGAATCCTGTTTATAATGAATCATTCGTGTTTGATTTACCTTCGACAGTTGTTGATTTACACAATGTGTGCATTGAGTTTTGTGTATTCGATCACGACAGAGTCACTAAAAACGAAGTAAGTGTACTTGTTAAAAATAATGACCTGTTTCGAGAGTTTGTGTGTTCCGAGTAGAGTCCTCTATACGGTTTCAAGGGGATGTTTAAAATTTAAAATGTAAACGTTATTCTTTGATTTTGATCTTTAATTACAACCGCTATGCTGGTTCGACAATAGCCTATACTTTACGGCAATCTAAACCGTTGTGTTCTTCGAAGTTTTTACTGCGCAGTAGTTTTCCGTCGTCTTCTGCTTATGGGGAACGCCGGTTTCTCTTTATCTAAACTAAAGGCTGTGGTCTGTTTCAAAGGATATATAATATCAACCGCGACGAAAATCGCAGGTATAGAAAAAATAAATATGGGATAGGAAACAGGTATACATCAACTGTGTTGGTCAATATTCGGATGTAAAATATTGTTGTATGTCAATTGCTCCGATCGATTTCTAAATACATATATACCTATACTATATACGTTACAACATAATATATATTTATTATAACGTATTTACTGACATTGTGTGTAGGGACCGCTCGCTACGCCTGCTGGCTCAACTCACCACCCCAAGCGCTGTTTCGTGGTACTCTTCGGTGGGATGGGGTTACGCCCCGAGGGAAGTGCTATATACCTCTGCCTTAACCTATCCTAAACGTTGATACTGGTCCGGATGTAATGGCTCTATCCATATACCTATTCGATTCTAGCCATGACACACCTGATTAAGCTTAAGTGAATTTGAGTTTCACTTGAATCAAAAATGACGTTTGATTTATTGTGAAAAATCACATTCGTATAAATGACAAAACACCTACAAATTATGACGATTGGAACCGGCAGCGTAGTTGTATGTAATACAGGTATAGTTACCCAAAATCGGGGCGTTTGATAAACACGCGTTTCAAAACTGCGAAATCAGTGCGTTAACAGTGTCTGCATCTCATACCACTCGGTTAGGCCTCTGATTAAATTTTTAATAAACGAAGAAATATTTATGTTATTAGATCATCGGGCGAGTTTTGATGGGACATCCGGACAATCCATCCATAACCGCCGAACGTCACTGGAAAGAAGTAATGAATGCACCCCGAAGACAAATCGCTGATTGGCACAAATTAGTCGTTTGAACCAACGAGGAACCGAGAAAAAAGATTTGGCAACAAAAATAAACAATGCTATCTATACTCTTCCTAAGTTATTGGTTTTGATTTCTATTTTGTACCGAAACTTACCTCTATAAATGGATAAAATCTACCTATCATAGTTATTTTTTAAACATACTATGTTATACTATGTACATTGTCCAAAAGTATAATTGACAATATAAACTATTACGTGTCCATTTTAGATGTTATGATATGTTGTGCATCCGTAGGACATCTTATATTATCATGAAATGATACACCATGTGAAGTATATTGTTTGATTTAATTTTAATTTATATTATTGACCTCTGTACCAAAATTATCGACAAATTACAAACAGGGTGTGTTAAAAACGAACAAATAAGATAAGATGATTAAATTATTATCGAAGTCGGCCAGGTAAATGTCGAGTTGACATTTGTCTAACCTATTATTAATTTTTTTTTTTCTTTCAGCTAATTTAATATTGCATGTTAAAAAAAGAAACCCATGCTGTTTAATTTGAAGTTAATAGAAAACAGCCTGTGCATGAGTTGATAGCATTTAGTGTTATTGTTAAGGACAAGTATTATAATAATATTCGACATAAGCTAAGTTATCATGCAAACAATATATTCACAATGTGCTATTAAACTTTAAAAAAGAACCCATCTAATACAAGTAATTACATAGTTGAATAATTTATTTATCGATCGTAATGTTTAATTTCGAATAACCCGTAATTATTCGTTAACTAATAATAATATTTTTAGATAAATTATTGCACATGCGCACACATCATATAATATGTGTACTAATATATATTTATTTAAAAAAACATAAACGCATAATACCAAAAATATCAATTATTATTATAAATTATAACATAATATATTGTAGTCGTTTATTTGATAACATTAATTAATTATTATACATTTTTGTAGTCCGTTTCAGTTGGTTTATTTATTTATTATAATTATTTTTTAAATCAATAGACAATTTTTAAATCCATAGCTTAGAATACTTTATATAATGTTAATGACAATATTTTTCATATTATATTTTATTATGTTTTGTTTTTAATTAGAATCATATACTGTTTAAGAAATAGTTTATTAAACAATACTAAATTATAATATGGTTTCATGTTTATTCTTGAAGGTGTACTTAGCAGTTAGCTGTTTGTTTTAGTATTAAATCCTTTCATTGACAATGTAATAATGAACAGATGCAAAGTTATTATATTTTCACAATAGTCAAATACTATTCTGTATGTATCGAAAACGATTTGATATACGTATTATGACTTAGATATAATAAAATGGTGTTATTTTAATTAATATAATAATTTATAGATTGAAAATTGTCACGGCGATTCTTATTAAAAATCAATTGTAATGGTTTTTAGGAGTTAAACAACGAGTGAGCCTGGGCGGTTTGGCTCGAATTCTGTCGAAGCGTGTCAAATTTTTATTTCGTTGAATATGACGAGCGGTAAGTGAACATCCCTTAGTAGCTCATTTTTCTTGAATTTTTATTGCTGTGCACAGTACATAATAATAATACATGTAATTATTTGTTTATATTTTATTTTATATATACGCAGTTATACGTTTTAATTATACCCAACGTTTTCGAAAGGTTTGTCGAAGATGGAAATAACTACGAAATGGATCATCGAATTCGAGCTTACGAGTCATCAAGTTGTTAACGTTATTGATAAAGTACACGCTTACCATTTTTATGAACTTTTAAATATTATATTTAAACTCGTATATATTTTTTTATGAATAAGTAATTTAAAAGCTTTTTTTTTTTATAAAATAATAAATTATCGATTGTTTATTTTTGGGTATAAAATGAAAACAAATATTCAACGCTTTACAAAAAATTAATTATTCAGCTAAAACGTGTTATTGCTTATTCACGAAAGACATTTTAATTATATTTATTTTAATTTGATTTATGTTTATTGTTTTGTCATCACTTCAAAAATTATCGGACACGGCAAAAGTCTTTAAAATCTTATTATTATAGCAATACATGGTCAGATTGAAAATTAAATCATAAACCGTTATGGGTAAAAACATTTAGATATTTATTATTTAACCGTTATAATAACAATTCATGAGGTCGAATGAAGGAACACGGTTATGAAATCATATTATTATATTATAGTTGATAAATTAAGAAAACTTATTTTTAATACGGTTTTTTATTGATTTAATTAATCTTTATACTTTTTATGTATTTACGACCGTTGTAATATTATCATGACGATATTATGATGTGCATTTTAAATTATGGGATTGGAATTTGCGTTCAGCTTCGCCGTAGCTCGACATGAATTATTTCGAAATTAAAACGCATTAGTGTGGCTTTTGTATTACCTGCTATTGTATTTATATTAGCAGGTAAGTGTTCGGCGGTAATTATTCACATACGATATTGACAACGCCCAATTTGATTTGATGAATTATAAAACGAATTTCAACGTTATCATGTCGGAATACGCGTAACATTAATTATTGACGGTCGAAGTGGTGCTCCGACAACGCAAACTCACCGACTTCAAAGCTGCAGTCGAGCGCTGTTCTTGCCCTGGCTACCACCAGCTTTATCACAAACGGGAGACTAATCGTCTTAACTCTCAACGTTATTTCCAAGAATTTTCGCGACATTAAAGATACGTTTGAGATCAACGGTAACTCCTCCTATAATAACGTCGGCGGTCTCCTTGTGTTTACATTTTAAAATAATGATGATCTCTTTTATTATTAGACGTTTGTATGATTCATATCCAAGTAGAACACGGTCACATTTACAATAGACACATGTTCGTAAGCCTTTGAACATTATAATTATATTATCCGAAGAAACGCGAATACCCACGTAATATGGTAATATACGAACATTTTAATGTATACTTTCAAAAAGAATATTTTTATTATATCGAGTAATCAATAGGAAAAATAATTACTCGGTAATGATTAATTTTTAAGTGCCATTAATGGGCGGCTTTGAAAAAATTCTATTCATCATTCGAGCATATTATTATAATAGATTCTATTATCGCGAACGAAATATTAATTGCATACCTACCGGCGTTGTGTAAGTAGGTGTTTCATAATATTAATTATTTAAAAAATAAAATGATTATACGCCAACGTCAGAACTCGTGATATTAAAACACTCATTAAAATATTTCACTTTTATAGTTTAACGTACTCAATACTATAAATGTCATATAATATAATAGGTATATTGAGGTGGTTTTATTTTCGGACAATTTTATTAAATTTCATTAAACTATGAATCTATATTTTAACGTCCATGCTAATTGTTTACGATAAATCATATATAATCATATATAATTTTCAAATTACCCGATTACTTTTAAACTAGAGATTTAAATTGCTTCATTGATCGACCTTATTTACATAATTAAGTTTATTTTACAACACTTTTTAGATAAATTACACGCTAAAAACACGTCTCATATAAATACATTTAAACGTTGTTTCTTTTGTTATGTGATATATACATTTATCGTCGGCGCAATCGTTTGTGTTTGTCGAGCTGTAATCGTTTTAAGTTAGATTCGAGCTCTATAAGAAACAAAAAAAAAAAAAAAATTACCCAAAAACGTTAATTTTAAACTTTACCTTTTCGTCGATCGTCAGTCGTACGCAGGTATTCCGTACAATTTGCTCCGAGTCGCCGACATTTTTCAATCGATGTCTCGAAAATTTTTTCACGATGTACACGAAATAATTTATTTTCAGTTTGAACGATAGAGACTAATAAAACGGACCAATTAGCGAGGTGGAATTTATTATTCACGATACACCACCGACCATAACAATAATTACTAACACAAATGAAACAAATGTGTTCCGCGCAACTTAATGTGTACCGAACACGAACCTTTGGATTCCTTATGACAACAATAGAGAACATTGAATAACAATACGAAACACAAGTGTGTTGGATTATAATGACGGTAGAAAATTACTAATCAAACACGTATATAAGAAGATTAGCGAATTTAAACGCAGTCATCGACGCCGTTCGGTTTATCACTAGGTTTTCTTTAAGCGATGTTCAAATAAGCTGCGCTACTGAATTCAAACAGCATTATATTCAACCACTACGGACTACGTTACCGCAAAAGGTTTGTTTTCGATATAGTTTTAGTGATTTTAACTTTTTAGGAACGTTGGGGTTTTTTTTTTTTTTTAAATCGATAGATCACGTTTGTTTCATTAGAAACTAAAACTATGAAAGCGTTTTAGCACGACTGCTTAAGTTATTCACTTACCTATCTACCGCTTATGAGTTTTTTCCGATATTCGGTTACTTATTGATTTTAGAAAGATCTAGTTTCATTCATAGGCGCCGCCGCGCCGCCGCCGGGATATTTTTCAGGGGCGTGCATAGTATAAGTTGATTTCTAAATAACGCTTAAATACGTAGGAATATTTTTTCAAACTATATAACAGTACAGATAAATAATAATTTCTTTTTTCATTAAGCACGCACTCGTTTTATAGACAACATGACGTGTGTTATTATATATATGTAAATGTTTAGATTGATATTTTAATTTTAGTATGTTTTATTTTTACAGTCGTTTATAATGATGGGAGAAGGATGCACGCTGGTTCTCTTGACCGTGTGCATGTGCATTTTTATAGTTTGCGCCAACGACTCGGGTATAAAATACTACACAAACACATGGTTGGTGCACGTGCCTCTAGGAGAAATAGCGGCCAAAGAAGTAGCGCGCAGTAACAATATGGAATACAAAGGACCGGTAACGTAGATTAAATGATTCTATAGAATACGTTGTACCTGCGGTTGTTTTTAAAAAGTTTCGATTTGCATTTGACTTGGAGTGCACTTAAACGCAACGCGTAGAAATGTATAGTAGATATAAAAAAACGATCGATAATCTATCGCGTGTCTCTGGTCAACCCAAAAGCGAAAACATTTTTAAAAACCTAATACGATTTGGTATAGCGGGAAAGACGATCATTGCGAATTAGTTATAAATCACGAGTTAAGCTAAACTCTAATGTCCTAGAACAGAACGCGGATGCTCACTTGAGTGAGCATAAATCCATTTGGAGCTTTATAGAAGTGTTTTATGTTTATGACGTGGATACCCCGAACAGGGGAAAGGCGTGATTTTTTCTTTCTAAACCGACTTTAATAAAAGTTTTCGATTTCGTCGTATATTCGTCACGAGTTTGGTCCGTTTGACGTTTTTATTGACGTTCATTTGAACATATTAATTTTGATTAGACAGTATATTATAACAGGCGTGATCGATCGTAAATGTAATTGGAATTTATATTTCGAAATTATTATCTCGATTGTAGGTGGTAAATCGCGAATCTCGTTAGAAATTTTGTTGTATTTATCCAGGAGAAAATGACCTTTTATCGAAAAAAAAAAAAACTCTTTCTCAGCTTGATGGTTTGATTTTAATAATTTCGTTGTAAATTCGTCTCGGAGTGTGTTAAAGATTGCAAATCGTGTATTTTGATACTCGGCAATCGATCGAGGTCATGTTAGGTTAGATTGATTTGTTCGTTGTTATTACACTCAGTTCAGCAAAAAAATAAATAAATATAACCTAACCAGTGTCTAAAAAAAAAAAAAAGGTGCGACGGTATAAATAATTATAAAACATACACTTATATTATTTGTATTTGTATGTTATATTTATTAATATTCCTTCGTGTAGGAGGGGGCCTATTATCTTTTAAAAAAATGATAGTAGTGTGAAAATATGTTAACGCCAGTTTTATTAAACGCGACCTTTAGAATAAATAATTAGAAAATCCTTACATAATGAAATTGGTGTTGTTGCAAAGCACATAAATTATTTTAAATTGGTATTTTATCAAAAGGGGACGTTTTAATAGATGAAAATGAATATCTGATCTAAAGTGCAGATGTCGTTTATACCTGGTGGCAAAGAATCTTATTTTGAAAGCTTCTTTTTTACGAATTTTCTATATATTATAATTAAAAAAGTTACAGACTTTTTTGATGTATTACAGAAATTAATTATACTTGGTTTTGATAACTCGCGAAAACATTTATTTATTTTTAATACTTCTTATTAGCTTTTGAAATAATATGAATAATATTTTCGGGTTTATATTATAATATTTCATCCATCACGTGATTTTTATTGGATTCTGGTTTTAGATTCAGTATGCGATTTAAATGTTTTTGAAACATTTATCACAATCTGTTAAAAAAAAAATAAAAAATAAATACAAGAGTAGTAAAATAACCAGGAATTTAATTTAAAAACGTATTTTTATTGTTGTATAGGTACCCAACTAAAACAATGAGAATTCAAAATCGATACTCCATAATTATACACGTGTAGGTATATTCCGTGTAGGTCAAAATTATTTTAGGAAATAATGACTACCCATAGGGTTAAAATGCATTTCTAAAGTTATGATATTACGAAGGCCATCGAAATAGCTTTTAATAAATAATTTTAATCCTGTAAACACGGTTCGAAACCTCAAAAGCGATTTCGCATTTCAATATTTCAATTGATCGTCCGTTTATTATTATTAGTTAATTAACAAAACAAACTCCGGAGAAATAAAATTTCGGGCGGATTTATCATAAAAACGACTGGTAGGGCTTATTATCGTTTTTAATAAATTTTTAATTATTTCGAATAAAAACGAGCCGTCTAATGTGTTTTGTTCCTTTTACGAGTAATTAATATTACACAGGTAGTATACGACTCTTTTTCTAAACACACACATTAATATATACGCGTGTACATAAAAATATAGTGTTGTAACTTTGTGTGTTTCATTAAACTTTTGATTACATAATAATAATAATATACGCACTTGATATTATTAACGTGTAATAAAAATTTAAATTATTTCATACCGGAGATTTCACAAGTGTCACGACGAGTGAAAAGGTACTTGTAATATTTATCGTTTTCGTCCGTTTGAATACGTTTTTCGACGCGCCTACGAAACGTCTCGTACGTTTAACGATTGTCGTCGACGAAATATTATAACATAGTCTGTCGCGTTATTATAATAATAATAATAATAATAATGTTATCTCTCTGATCGTTTTGATTTCTTTCCGCGGACGGTTTATTGCTATCGCAGCTGGCCGGATCGGCTATCGCGCGGACTATAGTAGTATACGGTGTATAATAATTTTCGTTTCGCACCAGAGACGAATAATAATAATCTACACCGCGCGAGATGTAATCCATTCGAGACGGGTCGGAATTTAAATTCTTTTGTCGTTCCCGACACGACAAATTATTGTCGGTTTTTATGTCACGCGATTTTGTTTTTCTTCGAGATCGCTATCGGTCGGGAAAAAAAATAAAAAATAAAATTTAGATGTAGTGTACGGAAAAAACAAAAATTGAAAAGATTTATACGGCCCCGAACGTGGTGGTGGCGAAGAGAAAGGGATGTTTCGATTTAAATAAAATAACAATAAACCGTCGCGACGACGCGCGACGGTGCGAAATCTATCGAAAACGACGGCTCGTTTCGATATAAATACCTAAATTAATACGTTTCAAAAGTCGACGCGTTTTTTTTTATTCATATTCCTACCCCTTTCCTCGAGGGTGTTTTTGTTTATTCGCGCGTTCGCGTGCATCACGTCATTGTTATCATCGTCGTCGTGCTCGCGGTGTCTAAGGCCTTTGTTTACACGCGCGCGCGCGGACGGGGTGCGTGTTTCCGGAGCCTTACTGATGATTCGGTCACCTGAAACTAGTGAAATTCCCTATACTCGTCGCCCCGAGGACTTTACTGTTTGACGACGATTCGAATCGTTTGGCCGTTTTACAGCGAGGCGTTTGTGTGCGGTGGAGTGGACCGGTGACACCGAGTAAACAAACGAGCGGACCGTTTCAAGTCGAGGTTAACTACTCGCGGTCCGACGCGGTCGTAGAGAGTGCGAGAAGATCAATCAGTCTACATCGAAAACACACTGAAATTAAATCCTGCGTCGAACGATTTCAAAACAAATCCGGATGCCTCAATCCCCCCCCCCCCGACATTTTTTCGCTTTATAATATTATGTCGTAGTAAAATTCCGTCTAGAACAATCAATAAACATTGTGCGTTTACGTCGCATAAATAAATACGTATAATATTTTTTTGGAATAATTATAAACACTACGGACAGTCGATATTGTTTTATTATGCACTCCCGTAGTCTCGCGCATATTATACGACCTCTCACCACTATTTCACGTGCACACAAAAATCAATTTGGAATATAAATAATGGAAAATAATGGAAAATATTTATTCTCATTAACGAAATATTTAATAATATTTAATAATTTTGTGTACTTATTGCAATATAAAGTCGGACGGTTTACAGTAATTAATGCGATAACATTTCATCGTTATAACGCCAACACCGTGGATAATAATTTAAAATAGCAAACTATATTTCAGTTGCATTGAATTTCACTTTTCCCGGCATTACTCAATTTTTTTTCGCGTACCCCAGGTCGCGAGAACCGCCGCCGGTCTACGTTGGAAAAATTGTAAATAACCAAATAATAGGAACGCGAAAATGCCATAGCTTACGACATCCCCTCCCGAAATCAATTTCCAGTCAGTTTTGAGCAAAAAGATAAAAAAAAATAAAAATAATACGTTATTATCGGCACCTTATTGTTTGTTATCAGTTATCGCTCTGTTGTTTTCGCTCGCGCGACCGTGGACGCCGCCGCCGCGCCGCGGTCAGGATACGCGCGCGCTCTCGCGCGGTCGATGCCGATTCAAAGGGGCGCGCGCGCAAGCGTTGGCCGGGTGGCCTTGTGACCTCGACCCCGGCTGAGGACGCGCGTACCAGGGTCCCATGCGCGCGCCCCGCGTCCGCGGCGCGCGTTCGGCCGCCGGGTCAACGGTCGGGGTGGCCGGCGACGACCCGACGGCGTCCCGTCGCCATTTCCGTCGAGCCGGCGCAGCTTTCCGCATCCGGATCGCATGCGGCGGACGCGCTCGCGCGCGCGGCTTTCCCGGGCGGCGGCGCGCTTTCCCGTCGCCCGAGCTTTCGCCCGCGGATTCGGCGGCCCTGGTGCCGAGATTCCGAGAGGAAAACCCTGAGAGCCCCAAATTTGGCTTTCCACCCGGTATCGCGATTTCCAGCGCGAGCGCGTCGCTCGCGGCGGCGGCGGATTTCCCACCAGTTCCCTCCCCATCCATACGGCGGACGGCTCGGCGAGTAGGGGGAAACGCGCCGCCGGGAAGTTTTTCGTTTCGTTTGTTTTTTCGCGGTCACGTTATTTACCAAAATAAGTTTGTGCGCATGCGCACCGAATATCGTATCCGTTAATAGATTATCGTAATCGGTTATTTTTGATAATTTAACGTGGACGTTATCCTTACTTTTGCAGTATTTTATTTAAAATTTATTTAAATTTTATTTGTTTCAAATTCAACCCAAGACGACGTTCCATATCATGTTTTTCAAATCTGAAAAGCTTTCTACAAGATTCGTCACTTAGTTTTTCAAAATTAAAATTACCATACAATGTTGATCTTACAGTAATTGCACTACGGAAAAATAATAGCTCATTAAATAAAATCTGCTCAATATCATCAGTAGGTACTCATCTCATCTAAGCATACTAAATGTAATATTTCTTCCATATCGAATAATTATAAGAAATAAGAATAGAAAATATAATGTAATTATTATTTTATTATTCTCGTTTATCACAAATAATTTAAATTTTATAACAGTTTTTATCATAATATGTTAAAATAAATCTCGCCGGTTATGCAAAAACTGAAGTTTTATCTATTACGATAAAAATATTAACGTTTGATTTAACCGAACGTTATTATTACCGTATTATTAACCGGCAAAAACTCCCTAATTATGTTCTCCGACGACGCGAAAAGAGTGCTTTTTCGTCGTGAGATTTGGTTTTCAATGCGACTATAAATACCGTTCGGAATTATCGCGGTATCCGATATCGATTTCAAAATCAAAACATACTCGCGTTGTCAATACGATTTATATACGTATATCGGTAGTAAATGTTTTCTAAAATTTTCTTTTATTAAAATAACATTTCTATTGTGTGCACTTGATTAAAATTAAATTATTTTGCGTCGATAGAAAATATTATATGAATACAATGTCATTTCTATAATATTATTAATTCATCGTCAGATTCCAATAATCACTGCTAAATGTTTTTTTTTTTAATACGTACGTCGACGGGCAGGTTTATTTTATGGGATGGTGTATAGTAGTATACCGTTTACTCTGGAACCATCGGCGTAAAATCTACTAATCACCCGGTCATTAACGCTCTCCGTAGATCCATGTTTTTCAAATCGATATCATTAATAGGCAGAACGACTAGGCGTATATTAATTAATAAGTACGATCAATGTATTTCTCAAATTATATATTATTTATAAAAATAAAAAAACCCAACAACATTGAACACAAACAATTAAGATAGTTGTTCTGTTTACATTGATATTTGATAATCAGATTACCTATTTATATTCTAAATAAAAGTAATAAAAGAAGTGTAACGCGCGCGTACATATAATATATTTTTATTTTCGAGAACCTTTTCCGGTCGATCGCGACAACCTAGAAAAACTCACATCACGAGTCGGCCACCCCCGCACTATACATATTATTATGTATTTATTCTCTTTCGATTATTTTCATCATTAATAATTATTGTCGTGTAAATTCAATCGCTCTAAACACATTGTTCAACAGTACCGCTCGCCCACATGTTTATCCATTAATTTAGTCTTTGATTCGAACTCAAATAATACACGATTGTATTTATGCGGAAAGCTCTATAGATCAGAGGTTCCCGAACTTTTTATGGTACGACCCATTTAGAAATTTTTAAATTTACATAATCGCGAACCACTTCTGGTTTGGGAACCTCTGTCGTAGATAAAACGGGAAAAACAGTATCCCGAAAGTGAAACCTTCCAAGAGTTACTTTTTCATCTACCGGAGGGTGCGCGGGCGGAGGAGCGGGGTACGCGCGTTTGCACGCGATCAACAAGTGTAGTAGCCCCGACGACGACGCGCGCACGAAACCTTTTATTATTATTTTATTCGTCATTATTTCGCCGGCGCGGAGAGAGACGGATCGGGAGAAAAATACGCTCGGGGCGACAATATTGACGGTAGATCGTACGCGAGATTCGTTCTCGTCCGAGCATTTTCATATTATTTGCATTAGATTTGACTGTTGTGGTAAAATAATAAATGTTTTTACTCGCGTTCAAACGTCGATCCTTTAATATTGATCTCGAGTCGTAATAGTAACAAGTAGTAATGTTTATTACGAATAAGTTAAAACATTAACTCATAGGTGTGTCCAGACCTTATTTGCAGGTCATGCACAGCAGTGGCATATTCAGGAGGGGTAGGTTTCTGCACTCCCCATCATCCCCTAAAAAAATTAGGTTTCGGTTTAAGGATATGACCTCCAAATTTTTTAATGAGCTTTATCATTATTATCTAATATCTTTGTATCACAATTCACAAAATAAATATTTATTAGTCATTACACAATACACAATAAACGTGAAAAGTCCGCTGTTCGCACGTGTTTCGTTATTAATCAAATGGTACAAATGTTATCATAATTTTATCATAAATGGTGGAAAATCTGTCATTTATCATTATAATATCGTGAAGATAATAAATAATAATGTACAAAAACTACACGAACAATTAGAACGACACTACCACGCACAGATGAAATACTTCTATTATCAAGGCCCGGTAACAAGGGAAGCATTATCAATAATAATTGTAATAGATATTAAAAGTCCAAATGATGAAAATCAAAAAATTTAATATAATATCAGAATCTAAGAAAAAACATTTATATTATTATGTACCGCAATTTATAATGTAAGTTAGATCAAATTTCGCAGGTCATGCCTGTACATGACAGGCAAGACCCGTAGACACGCCTATGCATTAACTATATAAATCGTACGCAGAATATATTATAGTTATTGGATTTAAATATTTACCTATTGTTTTTTATTATCCGATTTAATGACGTAAGATCGTTATGAATACATAATTATGTAATCAATAGTTATGTAAACAATAACACTACGAGCGTGTTTGCGTGAACGTTCGCGTCTGTTCGCGTGGGCGACACACGGCCAACGAAAAAACCAGGCTGTTCGCTCCGCCCGACCAATGACAGCCGAGCTGAGCGCGCAACCCGACGAATACCGATCGAGCGGAAAGTTCAGCTGCTCACCGGGCACACTACAGACCGATCAGTCTAGTGCCGACAGCGGTCCGGGTAGGTCCTCTCGGATTTTACGTCGCCGGTTTTTGTTTTCCTCCGTAATAGTGTTTGCGAACGTTGTTGCCGATCGTGTTAATCTCGCCAACGGCTAACTTTTAACCGCGACTTTTGTGTCATGTGCTACCCAACTCACTTTATTTCACAAGCCCACACGAACACCGAAACTCAACAGCGACCCACCCGCCGACAGGCCGTAAGTAGTACCGATTTTATTTATTTACGCTCTACAGACAGGTGTTAGTGGGTCATAGCGCGACGGCTACCCCGAATTTTTTCACGGGGTAGCGAAATCGTATTTTTTCCACCCCTTAAAAAAATCGTGATTTTCGCACCAGAAACGTATAGATAGGTGTTAGTGGGTCATAGCGCGACCGCTACCCCGAATTTTTTTACGGGGTAGCGAAATCGTATTTTTTCCACCCCTTAAAAAAATCGTGATTTTCGCACCAGAAACGTATAAAAAAACGAACAGATGTACTTATTATTTTTTTATTTTTTTATCGCGCCGTCGTAATAATAGTTATTATTCGTAAACATCTCCATAAAACTCATTTTTTTTTTCAAAAATATCTGTTAATCAAATTAAATCAAAAATACGTACCTATTCATTTTTATTGTTTCATCACTATTAATTATTAATTGCCAGTTAAAAAAAGTTTTACAAGTTATTTAACTTTTTAAAATAGGTACACTGTTAATTTTTTATTTGATTAAAAATGTTCAAACGATTCATTTACTTCCGGAGGTTTTTTTTTTGCGCGACGACGTATAAAAATCGAACAGATCAGTTATTATAGCTGGTATCTAATACAAACTTTATTTTAATGATATAAGTATAAGATACGACCACTATTTATTTATTTTTTTATCGCCGTCATCGTAATAATTCGTAAACATCTCCATCGAGCTTATTTAAAAACGTCTGTCAGTCAAATTAAATCAAAAACACGCGACTATTAATTTTATATTTTTTTTTATTACCAGTTAAAATAGGTTATTTAACAGTTTTGAAATAGGTACATCTCTTATTTGATTAAAAACGTTTAAACGGTTCATTTATTTCCGGAACGGTTTGTTGTTACCCCGATAGTTTTTCCCAAATAGCGCGCGTCGTCGCCTTCAATGGTCTATGGTTTGATCCAAATGGTTTTTATAGTGACCGCGGTAAACGTGCCAATCCGACCGATATAACTTTAGTTATCACTTGTCGGTTTTAAATGTAAGTTTGAATTAATAAATGTTTTAATTTACAACAAAAATTGAAAGTGGGCGGAATTTTTCGCACACCATGCACACGCCTATGATTTCGACTGCGCGAACCGAGTGAGCAGCAGTTTGTCTATAGGTAGTCTCGGACGTATGTTTTCGATTTTAGCGTCCGATTCGTAATAGTTTTCGGCTTTTTCGTACGTTTAGAGTGGACATTTTTGAATTCGGTTTTAATACGATCCGCCAGTGCGCGCAACACATAATGTACTGTACGCGATATTAATACAGGTAGTGTACGTTTTCTGTGGAAATTAAATTCAAAACCTATTGGCGTATGCTTTTATTTTTTCTATAAGTGGCGTGCGTCTGAATCGTGCGCGTGGAAAAACATTTAAAAAAAAAACTCGTTTTCTTGGTGAACAACAGACTTTCTTTATTTTTTTTTATCGAACGCACCAAGACGTGAAATTAAGTCTGTTTTTTTGATCGTGTAATACGTATGTCTGCAGTTAATTTGGTCGGCGAAATGGTTTTCGGAAACAATTTATTATATTATATTATTTTATAACGATAAAGTGACGTTTTATAACTATTGTTTGCGATACGTGGAAATGTCGCGTATAAGCGCGGCGGCGTGTTTACAGGGGACGGGACGTTGTAATTGAAGTTCTCCCGCGAGTATAATACATATTTTATTAAATAATACGATAATTTAAACCGTTTGGCCGTTTTATAAAATCTCATCCCCTTATAAAAACATTACTCAATACTCGAAATAACCTCATTACAGTACGTAACGCGGTAACCGGCCGTATCACATTTAATAATTGGTGTGACGAAATCGGTTTGTTTTTATTTTCCGAAAACAATATTGTAAACGATTTTTTCGGAAAATAAAATACGAGACGAATTATTCGTATACGAAATATTTGAGCAGTGCGTTAGTGTGTGTGTGTGTGTGTTGTATGTAAAGTAGGAAGAAGAAGATTGTAAAGGAATACGAGGGAGTACTCGAGTATAAACGATTTTTGGTTCGAGAAGTGAATAAAAACTGGATATGTATTGAAAACGCGACCGTATTACAGAATTCACATTTCGGCCCGACTATTGTGGTCTTTGTATAGTACATAATATTTGGTAAGTAAGTTTGGCCTTAGATAATGGATATGTATATTAATATTACGATATTATGTAAATGGCCGGAACTTTTTCTGAAAATTCGGTTTCGTATAGATGATATTATAATATACGACCCATCCGACTTCAAACAATTTGATCAGTCGTGACGTAGGCGGTGTCTTCTCTGAATTTTCCGAGGCAAATAATACCCGTCGAGTATTCTTCTAAGACTCTATCGATAATCCCAATTTTCGATTGATTTTTTTTACCGATTTGTTTTCTTTTTTTAAATTCCACTATAATATAATATAGTGTATGCATACTATAAACGTTTAAATAATTGAATTCGAATCGTAAAAAATTAGTTTACTGCGTCATTGTAAAATGTTATCAAGACTTTATGCGCGTTGACTATGGTGATAATATTATTATAGACGCGACCGTCTTAAAAGTATAAAATAAATTTTTAGAATTTTTTTTTTTGAGACCTCGTCTATATTTATTTTTTATCGACTAGGCTATTTTTTAACGCATTCAAGTCTGCGAACGAGTTATAAAATTATGTTTTCTGAATAACATTAAACTAGGTACTCGAACAAAATGCGAATTACTTTTTTTTTTTGATAAAATCAATTTGTTCCTTTACGAATAAACTGAAGGTTGCCCTCTCTCGCCCCTCCCCCTCCCCCCTTTTAGTATACGTCTACGATTACGCACGTGCTCGTAAGTCGCGGATAGTGGTCACGTGAAAGCGGTTACGGTCGATTTCGCGTGGTTTCCGAGTTGAAAATATGGAGAAGTAATTTAGATGTATTGCGAATAATTTTTTTACCCTTATAATCGCGATTTGAAATCTACGGTAATAGAAGTTTATAGAGCTATTGTTTTAATTTTTTTATCGTAACCGTATGGCCGACTTGATTTACAAGTTCAATACGTTACGAATATCTGCGCAAAAAGTAGAACGAGGAGAGTTTTCATAAGCCGTACGCCATACAAGTGCGCAGATTGCGCGAAAGGAGAGGGCTCGTCATGATTCGCATTCGTAAATGTATAACGCGGCGACTTTGATAGGTTTCCAGGCAAGTCGTGTAAGCTATAGTCGATGGTAAAATATAATATATTATAAAATCATTCGTTGAATCGCGATGGCGTATACATGTATAAAGCTTAAGAAATGTCGATGGGCTTTTCTAATAATTACGTAAAAGACGGGCGGGCGGGCGGGCGCGCGTGTTAGGTTCTGAAATGATAATATCTTATATATTATGAAAAGTACACGGTCGCGTACTTATACATTAGATGATCAAAAATTCAATTAATTGTTTTGACATACTTGGCCGCGATCAAAAGTTTTAAAGTTGCAGCAAAAGTTGCGCGAAACTTTAAATACATCTGAACATAACTATTTCAAACATAGTTTAGTAGTTTCTTGAAATCGTGTGACGAAAAAAAAGAGAAAGTATCGAGCAAACCGAAATTGTTACCATTTTACCTAATATTTTCAATAAAGTATTATAAGTACTCCGCGAACACTACGGCGCGGCGTTTCGACTTGTGCGCTGTACTCGAGTGGTATTGATCGTTTTGAAAACGGTTTAGGTACTATAATAATTAATTATCGTTCAACTGCGCTTTGGAGATGTGATTTTATTTGAAATCGATGAAAATATAATATTATGGTTTTGTTTCAGGATTTCGACAACGAAGGTTTTCATTGTATGGTTAAAAATGAAATTCCGCGCAAAACGTACAGCCACAGCGAAGAAATTACGAAACAATTAAACAATCACGACTTGGTAAGGACTTATTGGTGAAATATTCTTATTTTAATTATACTTTGATTTTTCCACCGATGGGCGATATAAAATCGAAATGTGTGTTTTTTTTTTTTAACCTCGCGAGTATACGAATTATACAGTAAACACGGGAAATTGATTGATTTCGATAAAGTAATGACCGAGAAATTATGACGATATTTGTTGCGTTGGAGTGGTTTTTAACAAAGTAATTGCATAAAAATTTGAAATTTATTTGTTTATCTATTTGATAAAAATCAAGACGGCGATATTTACCCGTCAATAGTTAATATTACGTAATTCGGCGAAGACAAAAGCTACGGCAAAGACGTATGCATAGTTTTTATTTTTCCGTAGTCGAACAAGCAGAGTTGACAAATTTATTTGATAAATAATAATATTTTTTACCGACTAAAATATGTAAACTGTGCGATAAAATTCATCTAAAAGATAATGTGTCATAACGTCTTATAATGCGATCGTTAGTTTAAATCTAATGATTATTATTGTACGACTCGAATGACCGGGACTTTTGAATTCGAATAAAAATGAATATTTAGATACGCCATAAAAAGTTACTTTCGTTTTAGGAAGAAGGAATCTTAATGGTATCACTGATGCTATAATATTATACCAATTGAATATTTAGATTTTGATAAATATTTTAATAAATAAGCGCGTACTCGGGTACATATTGGAATAAAAGGTTTCCAATGTTTCCGCGTTTTTTTTTTTTTATTGTAGACTGACTTTTCCTGCAGGCAACTACTCGAGAACAATTATTCGTTATTACTAATCACCCTAACTTTTGTGTTGCCTATGTAATATGCGCGTATAGATCGAATATTTAGACAGTTAATTCTTATTTTTTATTCTACTAAATAAAAACTGGCATTCACTGGGTATTTTTTCTATTTTAAAACGAGCACCAGACACTTGATTTCTCTTGTTTGAAAACGAAAAAATGAAGGTATCGTCATAATATATATTATATATACTAGATTTCCCAATTATATTCAATAGCCTATTAATCTATCTGATAATATTCGTCCATCTGATCGTTATATTATATTTCATTTAAACGATTTTAAGGTGACCGTCGCGAGTCAAGAAGCCGTAAAGGCCAGAGCGTATCGCAGCGTTGTTCAGCCAAGACACGCGGTGCCGCGCGAAGCAGCCGTATCGGAAAGTTACGATTTTGTTCGGCCTGGAGAAAGGGATTTTCGAGGTGTCGAGACCAGAGGCGTGACCAGATCGCAAGACATCGAGATCGTAGACGACACGTCGTGGCAAAATATTCCGATCGAAGAAGGAGAGAGTAACTATAAATATACGTTTAACGACGAACACTGGCGTGATATGTGGTACTTGGTGAGTGTAAAATCTAAGAAAAAATAAAAATAAATACGAATAATATACTCGGAACATTTAGCGGGCGTGCGTCACGAATACGATTGCTTAGGATGATTTTTCGTTTCTTACGATTGTTATTTTGACACGATTAACAATAATCAATACTCGACTGGAAATTTAAACGGTTGGCTTTCTTTTTTTCTTCTTTTTTTAAATCTATACGTAATTGGACGGAGTTTATGTAAAGGGGGACAAGTCGTTTTTGACCATTTTCGGTAAAAAAATTACGTACATAAAATACACAATATAAATGTTTATAAAAAATTATCTAAATTTAAAATTTATCTTTCGGAATGTAATAGCCAGTGGGTATCAAGTATATCTCGTATATTAATATAAGTGTGCGATGTAGTAGTAATTACAAGTCTAAATTATTACAAACGATACGCGTGCAACCAAAAAGTGTTTGTACGGCCGAGTAAAGTAAAAAAGACCGAAAAGTATTTTAGCGAAAACACTCGTTTATTTTTGGCTCGCAGTCTGTGTATATAACACGGCCGGCGGCGGCGGCGTTTAAAACTTTATTTAGGTTTCCAAGCGGTTGGTATATTCGGTATCGCGTTCAAAGTAAACCGACGACGTTAAAATATTATGACGGTTTGGCGAAAATGAGTAATGCGACTGTATTTTGCCAAACGCGACATCCGGGATATAATAGATTTTAAATAAATTACATTAAAAATGGCGTGTAATTTCGTTGACAATAGTCTATTTGATGACCGATACGACTCGATTATTCGATCGCTAAAATAACGTTTCTGACGAATTTGATATAATATAATATATATACCTATATTTATACTTTTATATGAAATTTAATAATCGAAATATAATAAAAAAAACACTAATCAATCAAAAACACTCAATAGCACAGCGGTTCCCAAAACTTTTTTTTCCGCGGTGCCTTGTTGTTGTAAATAACACGAAAGACGGTTTAAAGATTTTTTAACTAAAAAAAAAAATAATTATTAAATATGAGCCGTAGACTCGTGCCGCTGTCCGTCCCTCTGCTCTATTGAAACGCACGAAAACGGTTCGACGCTATAAATAAACTCTTGTGGTGTTAAAAATGTTTGAGTAAACACAAATCAACGCGCGCACGATATTTGGTAAGCGTATACGAAAAAAGAGACGTTACCTACTAATAATGTAAACTCGTTAAAAATATTGTCATCGTTATTATTATTATTAGCAGATAAGTTTCGCGAAGCGTGTGTTCGAACCGGTACAATTCTTTTGATCGTTTCAAGGGTGGGAGGGGGGTAGGGATCAGAGGTGGAAGTTTCTCGTCCAAAAGAATAGGTCTTTCGCACGTCACCCACAGAACAATAATGAGCGGCGGGGTATTATTTTTATTTATTACCAAACTATCGTTGATCGGTTATGATATTTTAATTTAACGGTCGTATTTATGATTAACCGGTTAAATGTGAATTGAATTTCCCTCGGCAATATCATCGATATATTATTTGAGCGATTATTTGTTGTTTTTTTTTTTATTCGAATAAACAATAATCGAACAGAATGAAAAATAAGCTACACGGTTAGAAAAAAAAATTTAATTTTTCGAAAATCGGGTTTTTAGAATATCTTCTAATACACAGCCGTTTGTTTATTAATAAACATTTTTGTAATTCCGTGTGCCTATTTGATTTAGTATCTTTTAGAGCGGCATTAGTAGTAGTGTTTCGAATGTCCCGGAGTACATTTTTACAGGGGAATTTCGATGTAAACACCATTTTCGCTTACTCTAACCGTCGTCGTCGATTTCTACCGACTACTGTTAAAACGGACCCGGAACTACATGTACGTATTTTAAACATTGATATTCTTTGACTCGCAGGGGAAAAATCGGAGGTAGTAAACGCCCGCCCCCCCACCCCTTTGAGCGCACGAAATCTCCCTGTAAAAATGGACACGGAACACACACAAAACACTACCGCTGGCTTTAGGGCGGAAAAGTCGTTCTCACGACGGGCGCGCATACACACATATTAGCCGCGTTAATATATTATTATTCGTATGAAACGTACGCCGCTGTGAGAAAATTCTTTACGGCCCGGACTGGTCGAAACGTATACTCGAAATACATATTATGCGCGCTAATTCGATTTGCTCGTGTTTATATATAAATATGGCGAGTAAATTTGTTTAGATTTTAAAGGTAAATACCATTTATCCGCGGGCATACGTATTGCGTGCGAGTTGCGGCGACCCCGGAGTGCGATCCGTGCAAATGTGCATACAAAATAATATATAATATCTGACAAATCTAATTTAACCGAAAACACGCGTGTACGTTTTAACTGATTGCGTTAATTCTCTCGCATTCTGTTCGGGCAAACTTATAATTATTACAAACGGAAAACGGTAAATTATTTCAACCGGTGGTACGCTTTGGCGAAATTTTCAAACGCAACGCCGATACGGTTTAAAACCACGATTCGTTTTCACGACTGCGGATTGGACGTCACACGTGTTTATTTTCTGCAACATGTTACAGCACATATTATACTCGTATATTTATCAAATTCCGAGTTCTGAGCAGAGCAAAACGAGGTTTTACTTTGAATTTTCGTCGTGAAAACCATTGAAACATTGTCTGCGAATACACTGTCGAGTAAAAACAAAATGTGTACCGAAGACGTTTTGAAATCGATTTTTAGATTAGAAGGAGGTGGACACACATAATATGAGTACTCGAGCGGGCTGTTTTTCGATCTTATCGATTGTTTTCTCAAGTCTGAAAGCAAAGGTTTCATAAAACTCAGAGCATAAATCTTTTGTCGGATTTTCGTTCCGAGTATTATACACTATGTTTATCGTAGATCGATCGACCTACGGGTATTTTTACTGTGTGTACACCTGCCTACGTATAATTTATTCGCTTTATTATGGAATTACGTGTGTTATGTGCTACTAATCACGGTCACGATACGTTTTCAGCAAGATTTCCGAACCAACTCCTCCACGCCCGTGCTCGATATGAATGTAGTGCCGGTCTATTTTGAACTTAAAATTACAGGAAAAAATGTAAACGTTACTGTACCGGACGACGGATTAGAATATACGCATCCGGAGATATCGTCAAGTTTTGTAAGTTTTAAAAATGTTTTTTTTTTTTTTTTTATTGTGATCTATATTTATTATTATCATCTACTCTCTCTGCTATTAAATATTTGACGGATATTTCCGAGTAAAAATTCATTTTATTTTAATCGCGACGAATCGGCGTAATCACGAGTTTTCAATTTTTATTATTATATTTTTGAAATTAAACACATAAGTTTAAAATCGGATCGAAGAAAACGACATTTCTTATCGACCGTACGAAAACGCCGCGCGCCGTCTGTCGGTTTGGTAAAACGGTATTAAATTAGTAGTTGACAACAATTGCATTTCTATTTTATACGGTGTCCGCCGTTTGTCGAAAGCGAATGGTTTATCCAGTTTCGGTCTGTAATTTGCTCGATAATGAAGTAATTAAAAACTCCAGGGTCGTTGAATATTTAACTTGTTTCGTTTGATTTCTACGTCTGTACTTTTTACAACGAGTTTTCAGTTTTCGTTTATTTACCGCTTATCGTGTTCTCATGTCATTTCTGCGTAATTATTATAATAACTAGTTGGTATATTATTAAAGTTTGTCCGGCAATATTTTTACGTGCGTTTTAGTTAAAATTTTTATATTTTCGTTTTACGTACGACTCGAAGCGACGCGCGACGGGGAGAGTAGATTTGAAAAAATCGTCACTCGTTTCGACTAATAGATGATAATTATTACCGGCACATATTGTTATCGCGTGGTTTTATCTAATTTTATTTACGCCGATCGATTTCAGAATCCAGACATAAGTTGGAATTATGTTAAAAACGATGCGGATATCAGGCCGAACAGAGACGTGTTTGGAGATTATAGATCTCACGGAACTAGGTGTGCGGGAGAAATCGTCATGCGACCAAATAATGGATTGTGCGGAGTAGGCATAGCGTTTGGGGCTAAAATCGGAGGTGAGTATTTTCAAACCTATTCATCAATCGTGTCGTGTCGTGTTATTATTATACTCGGCCGTTGAACGGAGGAGTAGACGGCTATTTTATTTTCGGCCTGCCAAGTCTTGTATTAACGATGCGATTGTCTTCTGCCCGAACGCAGGCATTAAGTTTCTAGACGAAACATCGACGGACGCTAGAGAAGCGAAGGTGTTGAAATATGCCATCGAATACGTGTCTATTTACAGTAATTCGTGGGGTCCGGCGGACACTGGAACTGTAATGGAACATTTGTCCGACCTGGTCAAAATGTCGCTTTCGAAAGGCATACACGAGGTGATTGAAAACATTTTACGCTTTAAATTATTATTTCACGCGTTTTTCCATAATATGAAATCGTTTGTACACAAAATATCCATAATCTATTTGATTTAAAAACGAGATAAACATATGTTAAACAATTTTAATTGTTTGTACATTTTTTTTTTTATAATATATTCGCGTGAATTATATCATTTAAAACTCAAAGTACTCACATGTGATGATTACATAGGGCAGGGATGGAAAAGGAGCGATTTATGTGTTTGCCGCTGGCAATGGAAAAGCAGACGGCGATAACTGTGCTTGTGACGGTTATGTAAATTCCATTTACACTATAGTCATAGCTAGTTGCGACGATAGTGGCCATGTCACTCACTATTCGGAGAGATGTAATGCCATAATGGCAACAGCGTATAGCGGTTCCGGGCTCGAGAAGAACGTGGTAAGTACATATTATTATAATAACGTGTATATGCGCACCGAGTTGTTGAACATATTAATATTAATTAAACGAGAGTTTTTATTATAAAGTTTTTTGAGAGTAATCGACCGCGTATTGTTGTGAGTATGCTTGAAATTCATCGACACTAGTATTCAATATCACTATTGAATATTTAAATAGTATAAAACGAAAAATAAATAACGTTTATAGTGGTTAATGCTCGTACTATAATAATAATTAAGTATTATTAAAGTAGTTTATTAAAAATATTAAATTTATTAATAAAATACTTAATTACGTATTATTCATAATGTTTGTATTGTATTTTATAGATATAGATTCGTATAGTTGATTTAGTTAATGTAATTATTTTCTCTTTTACGTTTTACATAATACCTAGATTCAAATATTTTTTTTGGAAAACCCAAAGTAATTTTCAGTTTTCGACTCGGACGCGGTTCGACTCGATTTGTTTTTGTTTTGATTTTTTAAATAATCGAAAAACAATTATTTGTTTCATACATATTTAGTTGACTACCGACGTGAATAAAAAATGTACCGACGGCCATACGGGAACGTCTGCAGCGGCACCGTTAGTGTCCGGAGTCGTAGCATTGGCTCTATCGGCCAAGTAATTTAAAAACACCGTGCGTCGGGTCAGGTTTTGAATAAATTAATGGACTTTTTCTTTTTTTTATTTCAAGTTCGAACTTGACGTATAGAGATGTCCAATATCTGCTAGTGTGGACTTCTCAAGTGGCTCCTTTGAGTGATAACTTCGGATGGAACCGGAACAAGGCCGGTTTCTATTATTCCATGGACTTTGGATTCGGATTAGTAAACGCTTATCAACTAGTCCGACTTGCTTTGAAATGGATAAACGTGCCCGAAATGTCGTCTTGCGGCATACGTATGCCCAAAGTTAAGTAGGTATCACGTAAATCATAAACCAGTGAAATATTATACATGGTAAAACATATTGTTATATTTGATTTGGCCGCGAACTTAAAAAATATATTATATTTGAATTCGAAAGTCGAACCGTATATGTATTAATATAATTTATGGCTAGTAAAAATGCATAAACTGATAAAATATATTATATTTATTTAGAGGATTTCCTGTGACAAGAAACAAAGCTGCTCGTATTACTGTATACTCGAACGGTTGCAAAGGAATGTCCGGAGAAGTACAATACATGGAATACGTGCAATTAGTAGTGACAATGACTTACCCAAAAAGAGGGGACATTCAAATCGCAATGAAATCGCCGTTAGGTAATAGTGTAGTCGATATATTTATAATAATTAAGAATAAGAGTTTCTCGATTATTACTTGTGATTCGTAACGCGCGCGTGTGTCTGTCTCTAATCTCGGTAGTTGGTTTTCAGCAGGAAAAAGTTGTGGAAATAATTTCACGAGTGTAAATTTGACTGTTTAAATAATTAAAATTCAATAAACACTCGTTGAAAAAATAAAAATATTTCACGATGTTTGCAATCCAAAGGTAAAATGTTTCGCTTAAATTGTTTATCGAGATTCATAAACAAATATAATTTTTATGCATAACGTGTGATGATTGCACATCAAACTGTATTATCATAATATGCAGCAGTGTACAAACAAGTGTTATATCCTGTACACTGTTTTGCAGGAACGGAATGTCACGTTTTGGAAAGTCGACCGAGAGATTACAATTCCGACGGCCTAGTGAGATGGACGTTTTCAGTGCTCGCGTTCTGGGGCGAGTCTCCCAGAGGAAATTTCACCATCGACATATTCGATACGGTAAACTCAAACGTCGCGGCAATGACGCGCGCTCGAAACGCAATCGATAATAAAATTATTAATTCAATCGACGCGCGCGCGCGCGCGCGCGTGTTTTTTCATTCAATAGACCGGGGATTCGTCCAACAAGGGCGAAATTTTAGAAATGACTTTGTCCATACACGGGACCAAAGATGTGCCGAAAATATACGAGAACGGCCCTCGGCCGTACGACGCGTTCAAATTGGCGAAACCGGTCAGTATCTAATCTAGCCTCTGCGCGACTCGTTCTAATAATATTCAATATGTCGTGTGCCGCGCACAGGGAGATCCGCCGAGATACGCTAACCTCTATCTCAGCACGCTGAAAAGCATTCAGAAAACCAAAGTTCACAAGAGACCTCATGTTTCGAATTCAAACGCGCCCGTCCGGGAGCACGACGACGACGCCGAATCAAAACAACAGATTATAGACTCCCAGGCGGCGGCAAGTGACGTACAAAACGCGGACGGCGGCGGCGTACAAAGCGCCGCGATGGAGACGACGAAACACGTTGACGACGGAGAAAACGCCGCCATCCCTGCGACGCACAAGAAACCATCACACCACGTTCCCGGCGTACATGTTACGCCCGCTCAAAACGGCGGTGACGACATCAAACGGCGAGTCAAAAACTCCGAGATGATGAATTCCAACTTGCGAAACGCCATGATGAAAATAGAACAGGTCGCCGACAATCTGGACCGTTCGATTCTACCGTACGTCGGACCTCTGAATCCCTTTGTAAACAGCTTTTTCAACGTTTAAATTCAAACCCCTTAAAAAATACGTTTCGGCGTGAAAAATAAAAATAATGCGGGCGCCGCGCATCGCGCGAGTGATATAAATAATTATTATACCTCTACTGTAAGATATCTACTTTAATATACTAGCGACGAATAGAAATCATACAACATGTGTTTGTCTTTAATTATCTAACCGTAGCGATACACCAGTCGATAAACACGATTATTAGTAAATAGTTTAGACCGATTTCATAGACGAATTGATAGTTTAGATAGACGACGATTAAATTTGAGTACTCACTAATATTTGTCTTACGACTATAAACCATTAGCTCTTGCCTATTGTATAATATGTGCACTAATTCGAACCGTTCAATTTATCAAATATTTATTGGTAAACGAATTAAAAAAAAAAAAAATACAACTAATTTCGATTTTATTGCGATATTAATGTGCGCATTGTGTAGGTGTAAAAATACATATATAATTTTAACGTCACCTTTCCTCGATAAACAGCGCGACTCGACGGAATATACGTAATATCGCGTCGATTTAAAATATGTAATTTAAAAATGAAATCTTACAAATAGAATTTAAACCAAGGGAATACTCACAAGTTATAATGCATTTGATGACGAGCCTAGTCGACGTAAACTACGACGTTTACGGCCATTAAAATTGATATATTCATTTTACACGAAAACGAAATGTTTTTTTTCTATTTAAAAATCACGATAAATCGATTCTAATTTCATTTGATATTATTGATTTTAAAGCCTATGATAAACAAATAAAATCGATTATATTTAGGCATATGCCAGTGAAACACGTGTGTGTGTGTGTGTTGGCCAAATAAAATTTGTTTTTCCGAAAGCTTTAGTTTTTTAGAACTCATTACAATTCAAAAGATAACATGCTAACAAAATGTATCGCCAAGACACTAGACAAAATCACTTAAAAAAAAAAAACAAAAAACTTTATCGTGATAATTATAACGTAATACTTTCGATTTGAGTTTATCGAATTAACTCGGGTCCGACTAGAGCAGTGGTTAGCAAACGTTTTTCCATCGCGGCACATTATTAATAGTTATCATAAGTCACGGCGGCACACTTTGGATAAATATTATCGACTTTCGAAATATAAATGATTTTTTTGACCGGGAAACATAAACGTAGTAAATCAAATAATACGTAAAAAAAAACGTTTAATAAAATTTCATAATCATTTTATAATGTTTTTTTTTTTTAATATAAAAAGGTCAAGTTGTCGCGGCACATCTTTAAAATTTCACGGCACACCCTTTGGGAAACACTGGATTAGAGTCTAGTTGGTCAAGACCGCGGACTAGTTGGCTCGGACCTCTGCAGTTTCACCCACGAGTTTAGGCGTTCATAAATAATTTTTAGTAAATTCTTATTTAATAAACTAAACGTTCAGTAATACTCTTGACTAATATAGGCGCATAAACGTTGAGAAAATCAGAGAACACGAACAGACGGTTTCGATTCGGCGGCGTTCAGTCTGCGATAACAGTCGAACGAGGAAGCCTCGTGTTTTCTTAAAATCCAAAATGGGTGACGATTCTTTTCGACGGGTATTAGATTTTATAACTTTGCCGCGCGATTTTTACCAGGCCATAACCAATATAATTACTGACCTACCCGCAAAAGCGACGGAGGTCTTCGATGTCGATCTCGGCGATACTTTGCCCGGTCGATACGATTATAATGATAACTCTTCCGTTCGGCGGCGGCGCGGAGAGAAATTAAAAACCGGCGAGGAGAAAAAAAAAACAATTAATATTTGGCAAACGTATTTTATTAATTTTTTTTTTTTTTTTATCGCATAACGAGCACGTCATTTGACGACACGTGTTACGTCATTAAATCCGTGTCTGCCGCAAAAAAAAAATATGTGTACGAGTATAGAGGATAATATTATAACGATACGATAATATGTAATCACGTGGGAGTTTAATAATAATTAACGTGCACCTAAACAAACACGCGAGCAGACAGGAATCATAACGAACACACGTCGAAACGGTCGCGATGTATGCTGCTCAATTAATATTATGTAAAACGGAACCCCGTTCGCACGGTTACTCCGATCGAAACCGGTACACAGGTACATCATAATATACAACGCACGTCGATAACAATCAGGTACGTAAACGCATTTTATTGTGTTTTTTTTTTTGTTGTTTTGAAATAATCGGGAAATCACACTGGACGGTTGATTTTTTTTTTTTTCGGTATTTCACTTTAAAATTTCACTCACGCGCGCGCCGAGTGCGAGATTTACCCATGTGATTCTCCATTCTCTACTGTCTACTCCATCCGAAATGATGCCGTATCGATGATTTTCCGTCGTGATTAAAGAATAAAATTACAATACTCTCTCTCACCCTGCCCCTTCTCCGTACGAGTTTACGAACCTCGCGTTATACATAATCTCCGTTAAAAACAAACGCGGTTTTTCCAACAATTTAGTATTGTTAAAAAAAAACTCTTTGTCCGACGACACACAACACAAGTGCTGTACACAACACTAGCGAATTAATGAATTTTGTAGCGACCGAATCTCTTATACTCGACTAGACTATTCGACTTAATAGACAAACATTATCTCTTTACGGTATTATGAAGAATTTTAAAATTATTATCCGCGCAATGATTTCCAAATCGTGTTGTCGTGATTAATTCGATATTATATTATTTTACTCTATGCCGGAAAAAAGAACGCGTGCTAATAATATAATTCAATAAAAAGAAGACGAAAACATCACACATTCCTTTTAGTATTCCGATTTGCATTTTGATGACACAACAGAGTTTGATAAATATTTTAACTAAAAACGAATAAAACGATTGATGCAGCGAATGTCTGCGCTATATATTATTATGTGGAGGTATTTAATATCGGTTAGACACAAGTGTTGTACCCATAACGCGGACTATAAACATTATTTTATTTTTTTTTAAAAACATTTTCAAACTCATTAAAATGATACGAATAATATTTATTTTTTTTTTTGAAATAAACAAAGCGCGATGTAAATATGAATCGTATTATTTTATAATTAACGAACAAAAAAATATTAAATTTATATGATTTATTTCGAGTACACACGAAGTACACAATATTTCGAGTTTTTTTTTTTTTTCATTATTAGGACGAGTATAAAATTTATAAATGCTCGATACTGTTGTTTTCACCAGCAGAGAGTTTATTATTAGTCTACATAATCAAAAGATAAAAACTATATTATATTATAATTTGCAATATAAATAATAAGTATACAATGTTACAACTAATATAACTTGTACTACATAAGTGCATCGTTGTCGTCAGAATACGAATAAACGACCGAGTTTTTACCCATAAAAATTATAAACGCAATTCATTTAAATTAAAAATGTTTTTTAAATATCTTAAAATATAATATGTATCTATGTAAAATGCTATTAGGGTGTAAAAATGTATTTGGATGTTTATTTATTTAATACGATTAGGGTGGCTTTGAATAAATAAGTAGACGAAGAAACTAATCGATTACAAGGAATAATTTACATCGCGTTAAATGTTTCAATGAATAAGAAAAAAAAACGACAAAATTATTCTAAAAAGTATAAATTGATTTGAAAAAAATAAAACGACAATTATTCTATAATTTTAGCACACGTTTGTGGTGTTTCTTTTTAAAGCTAAAATATAACCCCGATGAAATAAAACTATACTCGAACATTATAAAACTTCGAAAAGAACATGTGATATATTTTGTGTAATCGATTAACGTTTATACGCCGAGGACGTGGATTATCCTTTTAATTTTACAAATCGGGTTATAGTTTCATTAGCTAATCGCGTTTGTTTAGGACATGGTACAATAAACGAGTGCAACAGCTGCTGAAACAAGTACTCGCAGACTATTCTCGCGTACAGAATATCGTACAAGTTTCAAATCCCGAAATACGGTCTTACCGACATTGTAGACAAAAAAATATGGGTCACGCTCGTTTGAAAATGTTTATTCATAGTTTCGGCAAACATATAAGGCGGGAGTGTGATATTAATAGTATAATAGAATGACAAGCATTTTTTCGACTGGAAGTATGTCGACTACGCGACATCGCAAGAGTAACAAGATATGCAGGAGGTATGTGTCGGAGTATTTTATTTTTACCGAGCATATTATATGATTGGCGCGACGACGTTTTATTGCTGAAATCGATAGTAGAGAAAAAATGGATTTAAATTTTCCGCGAGACAAATTTAGTACGCCGCGCCGCTGCGTTTCGTGTTTTATGCAATGACGAAAATAATTTCATACGGTTTTATGTCGCGCGGCAATTTATAAGTAATTAAGTAGCGTTTGGGAAAACGTTCACTATAGTCTTACAAATTTCCAAATATAGACCTACTATAACAACCAAGACGGTTGTTTTTTTTTTCCAGCGACTTGTCAACGAATAATCGCACTCGCACGCTGTCGAGTAGTTAAAAATGTGTATTGACGCGCGTCGAGTTAAAAATGTTTTTCGTCGAAAATAATCACACGATATTGAACGGGGTCATTGAAAACGTCGCGGCTCGTTCGATATTTTTATCACACACAAAATGTGTATACAAGTACATCGCGCGTTGACGAGTCCTTACATTTAACTTTTAAGGATAAAACAAAAACAGTAGGCACTCTGTCGGTTTGACAGGATACAACAGGATCATTGCGTTATTTGTCCGTGACGTGTCGAGTAAGCTATACGCTTTGATAATTTTGTAATTGAAAATATTAAAACAAAAACTGAAATATTTCCCCGAGCGCGCTAATATATCCGTCGAAAAAACTTTTTAACTCGTTCCGATAATTACGAGTACTACGGTCTGGGCACAGATGGAGTTTTAAAAGAAACATTACGAACTCTCTTGACGTAAAAACATTTTTGACCGACCGGTCTACGACAAAGTCTGCAGTCGATCGTATTTATTATTTTATAATCTGTCCTGTAATATACGAACACTCGTTTAGTAAACGTTATCGAAATATATTTGTTGAAATACGAATCGCCTCGATATACTCGTATTATTATAGATATTCATATTCGAGTTTATTCGGTTTTTTATGACGTGCCGTCGGAGACGGTCTTTTTGAACGATTAACATATTATTATATGAATATATTATGTGAGAATAAGAACGCGCGTTTTCTTGATAATACGTATATTAATAATACATAATATTTTACGACGCGTGGAAAATTACTTGTGTGAAAAAAAAAAAATCATCCATTTCTGCTGCGAGATCCCCTAATGTGTATAAATAGAAATTCGTTTAGTGGCGCCAGCGCGCGTGTTATTTCATTCTTCCGTCCGTAATAACGGAAGTGCGAGTACTATTTAATTAAAAATCAAATATAAAATGCGCGTCTCGGGGAAAACGTTCTTTCGTTTGACGCGCCGGATCGATTTAATAACGTCGAAACGATTTTTATGTAACAAAAACGCGTAATAACGACGAAAACAAAAAAAAAAAAAAAAAAATAAGGACGAAAGGCTAATTTCCTCGCAGAATTCGAAACCCGCGCGATAATAATTAATCAAGTGTATATAGGTAATAATATCGTAGGGTTACAATATCATTATATTTAAATTAAATATTAAATTCGATATCTTGGGGGTTTTTCAGTTCGACGTTTCGTAAAATTCAACAAGTAGTATCTTTGAGATAATCTCCGGAGTCGAATCTTTTTGAAAATCGTTAAAAGCGTATATTTAACGCGTAACTTTTTACGTAGACGCCGCCGCCGGTGTCCTGCGTTATTTACGATTTATGAATTTATTTTTACGTTTAGAAAATCGTTTGTTTATAAATTCGCTCGCGAAATATTATAATAATTGTCGACTATTTTAGTTGGCTTTTTATCGAGACGAATTAAAGTATCATTTTCACAGTGATTTTTTTTTTTTATAGAATCGTGATGGGTAAAACTACCGACGAGTGAGGAATTTGATTTTTTCATGTGAATTACCCTCAAATACGACCGAGTTACTGTGCGAAAACAACAACGTTTCATATTTCGAACGTTTTTTATCAATAAAGTTTCTAAAAGGCCATTTTTTTTGTGACGTGAAACGTTCGGAGTAATAATAATTTCAAAATAGATTGTTCGATAATTATATATATATTTATATTGATCCGGCCGTCATCAAAGAACTCCATTTCGGGACGCGTTACCCACCGCGTTATCCACCTATTCACGCATCGAAATGCGTGAAAACATCCAAACACGATTAACACGTCCGTCGTACAGTGACTCGCGCACAAAGTTTGTGTTGTACGTCCCCGGTCCGCAGGACGAAGCGACCCGCTACTGACGACGAACAATATTCAGGACTCGGCGGTGTCTCGCAGACGGTTTAAAATTTCGCGTCCACTTGATTCGCAAAAACTTTACGAAAACGAGGAATGTTCGGTTCCAACACACCAGAATAGCTCTCGAATTCTCGACCGACAATACGTTTTTACGGCCACCACGAGTGTCGTGTCCGTGTTCTTTTATACCCAATAACGAATTCAATAACGGATTCTTCGGCGGCGACGGAATTCGGAGATCAACGTTTCCAGATCTTTTGTGTGTACACGTGTGTGTGTGTGTGATCGGAGCGCCTCCTGTAAGAAAACTTTTGTCGACACTAAAGATAAGGCCTTGGCCGGGGAAATACAATTGAATTTCTTCCGAAACTCCATAACATGCACGCGCGGCGAACATTTTTTTACGTACGTCATTTTAGAAAATAAAAGCGCGCGCGGCCGTGTTTTAAAGTGCCGTTTTAAGGCAGCCGTAGCCGGCCGTAAGTACATAAGAAACGCCGTCGGATAAAAAAAAAAAAAAAAAATGCGTTATCGGTATATTTTATACGTATATACCACTCGGGTACGATTTAAACAAATATTGGTCAACAAGTTTACCAATAGCGGAACGATTGGGGGGGGGGGGGGCTCTCTTTAAAACCTTAATAATATAAGCGAAAAACTTTTTCTATGGATTTTTTTCCAGCGCGTACAGTATATGATATTTCCCCCGACTATTGCATTAGCAACGGGCACGCCCCGACACTATTCCCGTTTCCCACAAGTCGTCTCACGTCAGTAGCTGTCCAATTTTTCCTCCCTTATTTATATTTTTAATAGATTTTTTCCGCAACTCGTCGCGTTCGACGCGTTTTATTGAGAAATCGCGGAATCTTAAGAGTTATTTGATTTCGAAAGTGACTCGTGTCGTCGGCGGACAGTAAACTTTTGCAGAATCGTTGATTTTCTTTTCTTTTGCGCTTGTAGACGTGCTCGACAATAACAATAGCCGATAGTCGCCATTTCGTAGTATTTCGGCTTTTTGTTTACGCCTCGATTTTCGCGAGTACGTACGCGCGGCTAATAGTAAATCGTTTATCCGCCGTCATTTTTACGCAACAAATTTCACGACGTGGAAATACAGAAAAAACACGCGCGCGGCTCGGAAACCGAACTTTGTCCGACACAATAGTTCTGTCGGCGTTTCGACACCGCCACACCGCGCGTACAATCGTTGTTCGACAACAGTCCGTACGACATTGTGTGTGAATTTACACCGGTTCGATGTTTTTAATGTCAATCGCGTGCGGGGACAACAGCGATAAAATACGGGTCGCGCCGCCGCCTATAATATTCATGCCGAGCACAGCTGATAAATCCACATACTTCCGTCATCCGTCTCGATTGCGAATCGCGATCGTCGTATCGCGTTGGATTTCGATTACATTTATTGCAGGCGTGACGACTTGAGCACGTTGTGGTTTTCGGGGAGAACGTTCTGTTCCATACGAGTGGTAAATTAAAATAAAACGCCGGTAACAATATCGTGTATAATCAGTGGGGCGGCGACGATGGAGATTGACTGTTCGGAGCCCGACGACGACCTGTTGGTATTATTTTATATCACGCGATCGGAAAAACGGAGGAAATAACGACGACGAAAACTCGGTTCGTCGATTGTACAAAACAGAGACGCGGTCGTGCTCGAAGCCCGGATAAACGCGACGCGATCGTCCCACCGCCCGTTACATTTAATACGGCAATGCGAGATAGACCCGGAGGACTCGAGGACGACGACGACGACGTGATCGATTCGGTTGGAAATCATTAGCCGCGGAGGCCCGGAGTTGGCTTCTTCTATTTTCGCTCGATCGGACTATAAACAATATTCTTCGCTATGAACGTGATACAGATTTGCATGGTTTTAAAACGAATCGTTTGAAACCGTCGAACCGCGAAGAGGGAAAAATAACCGCGGCGTGAAAATACGCGCGAGCCGTGTGCAGCGATCATCATCTCGAAAAGCGTGGCGGGCTGACCTATTACACGGCGCGTACGGAAATACACACGACGACGCAATAGTACGTCTGCTCGTCGTGCGTCTTGTCAATAGACGAAACGTCACCCGTAGCCACCTAACCTACCCCAACCCGGCCCCGGTAGTCGTCGTCGGTACGTACACACTCGATCGATATCGTTTTCGTTATTTACGTCGTCGTTTATACGAGTATATTATATATTATTATATTGCCGTACGCGGCGAAATTTAAAATTCCATTTTCAACGCGACGTGTATGATGTGATAATATTTTCCGTACTTTTGCGCGGTCAGATGGTAAATTTAAACTTTTATACTTTTTACACCGGAATCGCGAAATCCGATATCGGACAAATGAATAATAAAAAAAAAAGCGCGTACGATTTATTTTACGCGGCGGCGGAAATAATTTTTTTAAACTATTTGCGTGACAAAAGGTGTACGTTTTACGACGTACGTTCTTAGATTGGCACTTATGGCGCACGTCAATGTTATAAATTTGCTCGGGCATTCATGTCGAAAATACAAAATGTTCTTTATCACCCAATAAAAAAAAAAAATCGATAAACCTTTGTGCGTACGTATACATACATACATATATATATATATATATATATATATGTATTACGTTGTACATAAAGTAGGGTGATTTTCAAAAGACGAAACGAGCATAATATATATATATATATTTTTGGAAATCTCGGATAAATTAATGTTTTATTCCAAAAATAAAAAACACGTAGTAAATAGAATATTTTGTTTAAAAAAAAAACTAACGGCGACTCATGGTTTAAGTTTTAATTTCTCGAACGGTATTAATAAACATTTAAATTTCAATTAATCGTAATATTGTAAATTCGCGGTTCATTAAATATAATACACTCGTATACTCGTATACGAGTATAATAAAAGATATATTTTAATTTATTTCGTGCCGATTTCAATCGCAATATTATATTAAAATATACAATTTTAAAAGCCCCATATTGAAACGCGTGGAAAAGTTTTGAAAACTAGTATGACATGTTAGTATATTTGAACGTTTGATTGTTTTTAAACTATATAACGCTGTTTTATTTGTATTCGCAGTTATGAAATAACCGTGTTTATGACGTATGAACTACGGCATGAAGTATAATATTACCAAAGCTCAGATTGTGTACAGCATTAGTTTATGTGAAATGCCGTGAATCCGTGAGAGTGTTTTTGTTATTTTCAAAAATGTCGAACAAATAGAACGATTTGAGAGAGAATAAATTATAATAGAACAAATTTTTTATTCGTTCAGTTTTCGGTAAGTTTATAATAAACTCAGGTAAAATATACGATTTCCAAAACCGTGAATATTGTTTGTAAATCTTAATTGTGGCTAAAATTTCCAGGTAACAAAAGACATTAACTATCGAACGCCGAAAGTAATAACAATTCATTAAATAGTTAAAAAAAAAAAAACATAAATTATATAGAGAGTAGTTAAAACGAATTCAAATAAAATCACGAGCGTTTCCACGAGCATAATAAAAAATAAATATATATATTTCAAAATCTTATAATCCTTACTTATAGGCAGCACACTCGACGACTTATTAAATATTGTTTTAATCTTCTTTCGAGTCGAGCAAAAATCATATTTCATTATTACAAGAGAACAATATGACTATAAGGACTTGCGATTCACATCGTCACGTCGTTTTACCGAACAAAGCAAATCGTTTGAAATATCGCTCGTCCGGATATAAATCGGGTGCCGAACACAGAGTTTCGTTTTAAACATACTGGTAAATCGCGTCTTTCGAATTTGTCCACCCCCCAACACTGTAGGCACATACATACGGCGAGGAAGCACTGACGAGTGGAGGGGGTTTTTTTTTCGGGGGATTGAATTATTTTAAGGACGCGTTTTTCTTCTCGCTCGGCGAATTAATTTCAAAAACTTCATTGAACCGTGGCTCGTGTGCGGAAGGGGTATACGTATTATACTACTTGACGATATGGTATATATAAGCACCTACTCGGAAAACTGACACGAAGAAAAGATTTGAAATTTTTATGACGTGTCGTCACGCAACGTTAATACGCACCGTGTCTGACGTATGTATTCCACAAAAGCACATAATATCGAATTCGATAATTATATGGTGTGTGTATTTTATTTTGTGCTTGTAAATTATTTAAGTCATTTAAATATACGTATAATACGTACGAATGCCGCAAGTTGTACAGCGGTCTACGCTGTAATGTAGGCTGCACCCCGCGTAAATATTTAAAATAAAATAAAAAAAACATAACGTGGACTGAAAAGAACATTTTTTTTAAAAAAAAAAAAAACGTTCGGTTTGAAATACACGCCGCCGCGTGACGCGTCGTATGCGAAGGGTTTGAAACGGAGTTGTTTTACTTAAACCATATCTATTACGACGCGTACGCCGACTACAACGTGGCGTATCGGGTATCTAGATCGTTACTATTTTTTCGAGTATACTTTTTTCGTTGTTGTTGTTGTTGTTCGCCACACGTTTTTAACGACTACCGCACGGGTGGTATAGGTACATTGACACACGGTCGCGCGTGTTCTTTATCTCTTCGATTTTTACTGTAACGACGGCGGGCGAGTCGATTGTCAAGAGTAATAAAATGACGCGTTGAATAGTACATAAAAAAAAAGTAGTAAAGTTACTGCAGTGTATACAGTTATTAGTACACCTGAATAGTACACAGTTTTGATAAGTTACGCTACTTTTTGAAATTAAAAAGTGTGGTTTTAAAAGGAAAACGATATCCGTCCAAACCGGGCGAATCGTCGAGTTCGTTCCGATAGAAATATACGTATACTTTACCGGGACGCGTCTCGTGAGTTATTGTTTAAGAACTGCGACGGTTCAAAACGAACGTCATCGTTTAAACTACTCAACACTGAAATAATATACGTTACGCTAGATATTACTCTGTATTCTTTTAGGTAATCGTCTGTAACGATAAATTCTATAATCTACATACTGAATTCCGATGTAATTTGAAACGGCGAGTAATATTTATCGATGAGCTATGAATGGTATAGGAATTTCGTAAAACATCGAAAACGATTTTTTTTTCTTTCATCGTTTAAGTATATTTTAATTTTATGAAAATCATATTCAAAAAACAATAACTGTACTGCAGTTGTACTCCTGATCAAGTGATCGAAGACTAATAGTGAAAAATTTGGTATCAAAGTGTTTTTATACTGCTTTGTTTTTTTTAGCCCGGAGAAATATTTTAAAAACTTGTTAAATCGTATCGAACGATGGAATAATATGCTGTTTATGCAGTAGTACGAATAGTGTATAAGTTACACGGACGACACATGCCACATACCATAACGCGTCCGGCGGAGTTGTTGGAAAAAGCTAGATGCAGTTGAAAAAAAAAACTTTCGAAAGTAATTAGTTTGTTGCGTTATTTGAAGAATTTAATTAAAATGCCGTTGTGTTATACTTAAGATATTGTAATTGCATTACAATAACGTATAATTTTTGTTACAGTCGGTCGGTTTTTTAACGCGACTTTTTTCAACAACAATGCACATACAATTTGTAAGACTGTTTGTTTTATAACAATAAAATGTCGGGCCGTTGAAAAATTAGAAAAAAAAAAAAGAAAAATAAAGACAGAGTGAATTGAAAACGGTGGAATTCTGAAATAGGCTAATTTTTACAGTACCTGTTTAAAAGGAAGGAAGTGTTGGAACGAGTCGAGTTTGTCTTTTAATCAGTTTTATTTGATTTTACCAAAAACAATTCCAACTCGATGATAATAATATTATAATGGGTATTTTTTTCTAGAATTTTCGAGAATTAATCTCGAGAAGCACCGATTTTGACCACACGAAAATTACGAAATATTTCAAATAATTTGCGGTGAAAAAAACAAAAACAACTCGATTCGGGACTAACTTGGTTAGTGTGGGATCGTTAAAAGGTGGGATCGTTGTGACCTTGGTAGATAACAATATTAATGTCAGAGACCGGGCATGTCCGGACTGCTGCGCCCCGTGATCGTAGAAAAATTGCCGTAACGTTTTATTTTTAAATAAACTTTTTCAGCAAAACATCGGAACGGGCGAAAGTAGTGCGATAAGCAGTTCTCGTCCGTACCCTCGACTCTCCGGGGGCCACTGTCGGGGGTGCGCCCTCAACACGCCCCCAGATTAAAAAGGAAAGATAAGATAACAATTAATGTAGATTCGAAACGTCTCAGAAAATTACCATAAAAAATAATATACATGTGAAAAAAACGCGGGTATATGCACTTTGAAATATAAATATTTTATTTTATATTACATAGAAATATTAAGAACCACCGTCGAGACTGTAACTGGTCGTATATTACGACGTCGAGTCAGACGATGGTTTATATATGAACGAAAAACGAACGAATCGAAACGATTAGTTTGAGGCGTTCGTCGAAGTAAAGAATTCGGATCGTACGAAAAGCCCTAAAACTCTGGGTCTCGCACGTTTACCGACGATATTCGTCGCACTTACCGTCGCACTTAAAAATTAATTTTTCGCCGTTAGTCTGAACTCGTTAAAAAAAAAAAAGAAAAAACCCGAACGTTATCGCCGCGACGTATAAACAGTATAAACGTTAAGAAATATACAATCGCGGTAGTGAATTATTTTGCAAACTTTAGCTTTCGACATCGACCCCCCCCCCCCCCGGTAATGAAATACATTTATTGCGTATTATTTTTAAATATAATAATATATTAATCGCGAAGTTTGTCCAATAATACTACGGATAATGCGAACGAGTCGGAGATAATTGTTCGCGCTTTACCGCCATGATAAACCGTTTGAATTTATCCGCAGATAAAATATATCACCGGACGAAAAATAAACGTAACGCGCTTCGCATAAATCATACGCGGGCTTAACACACCCGTCGATGTGTATTTTTATTTCAAACGTAAAAACGTACGGTTTTGATTACGATGAAAATTCATTCCGAAATCGTAATACCGCGCATTACGGTAATAGATCGTTCGAAAACACATACGGCGAGTATTAATAATATTATTGTCGAGCGGATATGAGTAATATATTATGTAAATTACACATTTGACCGATTGCATTTTGTACATGGTAATATTAAAATTTAACTATTGATTTTTTCAGAAATGAAAACAAAGAGGATTACCGGAGTGCTGTGTTTATACGAATATTTCTATCTCGTCGTCGGCAACTATCTAATCGGTCCACACGATTTATTAGTGCACCACGTAAGAGTTTATCAATTATTGTTATTATTTTTAATCGATAAAAAAACAATCGATACGTCATACACGTGTTTGATCTCGTCGTTTTTTCGCGTCGACCGTTTTATCGATTTACATTTTGAATAATCGAGAATACGTTTACGTAATTAACCAACCGTATTATTATACCGACGACGTAATTTTATCGTAAGGTTTATAAATAATACACACGCGAATTTCCAGATTTCGCACGACAAACTAGAGTTATAAATATATATTCTGCAGTTTAACACGTCGTGTATGATCGAGGTTTGAAAACACACGACGACGCGTCGGTTCGTTTTCGATGAGGGCCGGTATATCGACGCGAACTACGACTAACCGAAAAGCAACAGTTCGCGACGAGCTCGAAACGTGTTATTCCATAATGTCGCGCGAAACTATACTGTACGTAAAAAATACCCCCGTATAGCGTTAAGAGGTCAATATTCGTTTTGTTGGTATCTAACGTCATTAAATAATCGATATACATATATGCTTACTGTGCGTAGGCACAAATCGATAGGTCACAATCGTATTCATTGTTGTTTTCTATAACACGGGGATAGATTAACGTTAAGTTTTTTATAAAATGCTCAATAACGACATGGGTGTAAGGATAGGTAAGCATTGAAAAATATATGATTATTGTAATGTCGTCGTGGTGATTAGCTGTTGATACGAGTACAATATAATAATATAATTATAACGTGACGGAACGACCGAACAGATATAGTGTTTAAAATCATAGAGCCACGGTGATCAATCAATTTGACCGCACATATAAAATTCCCCCGTGAGACGTGAAAATTCGCATTTTATTGATATTATCATCATCATCATCGTGATTGTTATTGACGAAACATGTACTCGCCGAATAAAGTCGTGCACCGACCATGAAACTATGTAATTAACACGCGAGACACACATTTTCTGACGTACGTATAACATTAAAGCCGTGTGACGTAGTACGTATATCGAATGCCTCTTATTACTTTGAAATACGTTAATTTATTCGGGCAGACGATGCTCGGTAATTTCAGTTTTCAGCTATCACAATAACTTCTAATAATTAGCCCAGGTACTGATTTAAACGCGAGTTCCACGTTAGCATATTATGTTATTACGATGGGAACAAAAATAATCACGCTTTAAAAAATAATACGCTAAATGATAAAAAAAAAGTTATAATTGTTTAAAAAAGCTTTGATTTAGTTAAATATTTTACCAAACGCGGTCGGTTAACAAAAAAAAATAAAAAAAACGATAACGTTTAATTAAACTATGGACAACGATCAAATGTATATTTTAATTAAATATGTCTCTGACGTTTAAATGCGCGTACCTACAGACGTACATAATATAATATGTGTGTGTGTGTGTGTTTAATGTTCATGTTTAATGTATGTTTCAGGTTCTAAAGCTTCGTTTAAATTACAAAATATCACAAATGATATTACAACGTGTTCTAAGCGGGCGCAGTAATTTAAGAATCCTTCCAAGTCTCGACAGTTTTATAATAGGCCGCGTTCTCGTGCGTTCCATACGATTTTGCAATAAACGTAGGCGCTCTGAACGATACGGAAACGGTTTCGACAAATTCCACTATCGTCTTGGCCCGACCCCGTGTGGCGTAGAAAAAAATTAATAAACGTTTCGTTAAAAATATATTATCTAAAACTATCGAGCGACAGATTTAAACGCTCCGAGTCGCTAATCAAATGCGAAAACGACGCGTTTCAATTCGTTTCAACATTTTCGGACCTACCCGAAACCTCGTTTCAGTTGTCATCACGGAGAGACATAATCGATACGCCGCACTGCATTCGACGCGATAGAATACAGCCGCCGTCGCGCGTCGTATAATATTCGCGTTGTAGAGACAGTGTCCAATACCAAAACAAACAATATTCGGCCGCAATAATAATCGAGAACGTCGTCGTTTGTAGGCGAAACAATGTTAACGCGTTACGTATCCCGACATCATCGAAATATCAACCGGCCCCGCGCAGTCACGGAGCTCTGGCGAAAACGTATTTGCGCTGTGACGTCGATGCGGGCGTCGTCGTTTCATATTATACATCCGCAATGACGATTGCATAACCAGACCTTTGTGTTTGAATTATTGCCGCCCGTCATCATCACGGACTGTCCGAAAACACAAGAAACCGCCCGATCGAATCGATATCGATGCAGTCCATGTCTTTCTGGCTCCCCCGCCGCCGACCCGTATTAAAAATAACACGTCTACATATTATTTCGTTGGCGTTCCGTTAATTCGTTTAGATTAATTTTCGCGCGTACGAAACAGTGTTTAAACGAAACATTTACTTATTATATAACGACCGGCGCGACCACCCGCCAGCGCACATTATTATTAAATACGTATGTCGTATAGTATATAAGTACAGTAGTCACTCGATAATTCGAAATTCAGGAGACGAATTCGATTTATACACACGGAGTAATTATTGAATCGCGTGAAATTTTACTTTCAGGATCACGGTGAAAATTACGCGAAACACTACACGAACGTATGGTACTTTCATACGATTGATGATTTGGACGGCATACACGAAGCCATAATACAACGAGGCTTTTCGTACGCACAACCGGTAAGCATGAATATATGACTAAACATGGTTGGCAATGTGAACGTATATAAGGGCAGGCACGTCGAGGGGTAAAAAAACGCACGAATTATACGTTGATATATTATTATAACGTATGCATATTGAAACGGTTGAATTGAAAAATAAAACCGCAACAGAAAAAAACTGAGATCGAGTGGGTTTTCGAGTGTGGTTGTTTAGTTCAAAAGACGTGCACGAAGATTTCGGTGGGATTTTTTTTTTCTCTCGATATTGTAAAAACTACCGAGAACGAGATGAGAAAATATGACGTATCTTTTAGGACTCCAATTTCAGAACTCACCAGATACTCTTCGGTTCCGCGGGACTTTTGGTATGGATTTTAACCCGAACAAAAGTGTACTATGCTCGCGGGAAAAAAGCCCATTATAATAAAATCGATACGTTTCTTACGCGTTTTGGTTCCGAATGTAAATACAAATCGAACATTAGATAATCAAAAGGAACGGACGAGAACGCGTAATAAATTCACGTCGAGATTAAAAACACTAGAGTCCGCGATCGAATCAAATATCATAAGTAAGAAGGTAAAACAATTCAAAGATTTACGATTGTTGTCCATTCCGCGCTGTGTTGGTATGCAAATAAACAGAACGAAGATTGTTAGACGACACGGTGCAATGACGATATTGATTTCAACGTTTCCCGACGTCGCGCGTCGTCGTAAACATTAATTTTGAATCGCGGCGGTATTATTCATAATAAATATCCAATCTCGAGCGAGCGCGACGATCGCGATGTCGACTACGCGTTGTTTACTTTTTAAAATGTTTTCGACCGACCGATTTGAACGGAGAAATAATATTCTCGTGCGAAGAAGAATGAAAAATATGCCGCGCTATATGAATGTCGATAAATCGCTTTCTCGATAATAACGTCTGCGTTGAAAACCAAACGCGCCACTCAATAGTATTGTGTAGTTCACTTGTCTATTGGTAAACTAGTTAGCACGTCGTGTTAACAACCTACGTTTTTCAGAATGTTCTCTAATCAAATCTGATTCTAAAATCGCTCGGAAATCTCGTTGTTCGCTCGCGCTCGCGCTTTGTAATTCAACATTTTTCGTCGTAAAATCGAAAAATCGTCGCCATCGATAATATTAATAATCGCTATTGTCTGTTTACACCAGGTAGACGGCATACCGAATGTTTATAAAGTGGAGCTGGACGGTCATCCGGAAATTCATCACGAACCGTCGCATAACGCGACCGACGTTCTGAAAAACCACGATAAAGTACGTACAATTATTATTGCATAGTATCGTTTGAATATCATTTTAAAAACTCGAAAACGTCTCAATAGTTTGTCCCGGATAAATCGTTATCGTTTTATTCGGATTCGTTTCAATTTAGAAATTTAGAAAATTCGTACTGTCGAGTTGATTTTACGCAACTCGAAATAAATCTACACAATCGTCTGGAAAAATCGTCGACACGTTAGGATTAAAGTTATCAAACATTATCGTTTTTTTTTTTTTTGTTTGGACACGGATTGAATATATAGTTTTGACTAAAATATAGTTTCTTTCGTAGTTTAAGATTAATTAAAATTTAATATGTTTTATTCTCGTGTACGCTAAGTTTTTAATTAATATTATAACTTTATGATTCTTTTTTTTTTTTTTTAATATCACTTCGCGAGAGAAATTTCTATAAATCTTCGTATTAAATTAACACTCTATTCTAATAACGTGCTCCCATATCGTCCTTTGTTTTTGAATCGTATTGTTTTCCGTTTTCGAAACTGTTATAATAGTACCGATGTAGAATTTTTTTTTTTTTTACAAACCATTCAACTCGAATTTATACGGTCTCTCTTCTTGCTATTAAGTGATTAAATCCCCCAAGCGTTTTGGAATTTTATTTCCGTTTTGAATTCCAAAATCGTTATTCGAAAAGCGCCGCGCCGGTTGAATAATAACAATACGCACGGTATTAATAATTGTTAAAACGTTAGTCGTACATATTATTTTAATCGACCATTCGTCTATCGGTCTACTTATGGTTCTTTATAAAATTCAGAACGCAAATTACAAACTACCTTTTAATTAATACTGTAATATCCGTTTTAAATCGCATCGATATTTCACATTGATCAATATAAATTTATACAGTATAACACAATACGTTAGTATTTCGTTTGATGTGTTGTACTTGCACAGACTAAATAAAATCGCGACGGTAAAGTAATCAAATGCTAGATTGACGCGTAGATAACAATCAAACGGTATAGTTTTTATTTCAATCGTGTAATGGAAAATTTATTTTAAAAAAGTAATAGTAATTTAAAAATATATTTTGTTTTTAACGATTTCATCATCATAAAATTGCATTAAATAATACGTAATAAACGATACCAGTAAACACAACATTCTTACACATATTTTAAAATAATCGTTTAAAATATTTATTTCGATTTTATTCTTATAATATATTATTCGATAAAACGTCAATTATATTAATAACGATTTTTTTTCATTTCAACAGTCGCGTGTTTTATCGTGATTAATCCGCGCCGTGTCTAAATAAATAACACCGTATGAACCCGGCTTTGGTTAACAAAATAATCCCGCGCCTTAACTTCTTCGCGTCATAACGATAATGAATTGGTAAAATTCGGTCCATACGGCTCCGCGTACAATATTATACGTCGATTAGTGAAATGGATAAAACTTTTAGGTGAATTGGGCCAAACAGGGATTTACGAGAAACTTGTATAAAAGAGTGCCGACGGACGTCCGCAGCAGATACGAGAGGTATTTTAACGACGAACTTTGGGATCTGCAATGGTACGAGGTAGATATTATAATCGTTTTATTTTGTATGTTGAATTTTATAAAATCATAAATCGTCCGTTATTATGCTCCGGGGTGGTTTCTATTTTTCTTCTTTTTTTTTATTCGTCGACACCGCCACCGATCAGGTGACGTGATAAAGGAAGAGGGTATATAGTATTCCGAATATCCATTATTCTATAAAACTTTATCGTACGTTTTGATTAAATTCCAAGGCGCTTTTTTTTCGCGAGAAATCATTAAAAATATTATATATATATATAGGTTATACACCTATATCGTACGTAATATTATCGTCGTCGAACGCGCGTAAACGTACGGAACGTAGTGATCGCGCGCGATTATCAACGCTCGTGCGTTATTTTCTCGGCGTCGAAAATCGAATCGAATCGAGTTCGACGTGATTTACACATAACTGTAGCCGATACGATTTTTCGACAGTCTCATTCGTATTTGTTTTCGCTTTCCGCGACGACGACGATCTGTTTCGAAACTACCGTTTCGGTACGCGTTGCTCGCGGGTCGACGGAAAGAGCGGAACGATTTTAACCCGTCATTGCTCGCGTGTGAGAATTTCCGCCCACATTGTTTTCAAGTCGGTAACCACTGGCTTGTTTGTTGTTATATTTTTCCCAAATTCATAGTATACCTTATGACGAAATATCTAAAAATTGATTTATCATTTGAGGGGTACTTAAACGTTCCGATGAGGAAACCTATTGCATTCTGAAATCAGCTAGTCGTGTTTTGCGAGCGATTTCCTCTACGCGCGAGTAATAGCGTTTTTACTCGTTGTTATTTTTTATTCAATATTTTGCTTTTTTTTGCCGTTTATTCTATTTTTCAAAAGTATGAGTGAGGCAATTATTTCGTGGTTAAATAAAGATATAGAATCACTAAATGATTCGTGTAGTGACGATAGTGAAAACGATGACAATACACAATAACTGGAGAACGAAATATCGAGGAAATATTGAGTTCATAAAATTACATTTTTCTAATAATTTTTCATATAATTATTTTCATTTTTTTCAATATATTTATAAAAAACATTCAAAATCAGTTTATTTTATGATTTATTAATTATTTGTTCTTAAAATATTACATTTATGATAAAATATACAAGGTGAGCGAATCTCTCTACGCGCGAGTCATGACGGGTTAAACGACAATATTAAAACATACGTTTTTCCCTAACGTGCTTCAATCGTAACATAGAACGCCCCCCCGTTAGACTGGGTAAAAATACTTTCGTTCTTTCGCCGTGACGCGTGGCGTTTAACGAATTCGTTTTCAGCAAGACTACCGAGGGAAAAATAACAACGAAACAATATTGGACATGAATCTAGTTCCGGTGTACGAAGAACTGAAGTACACGGGCAGAGGCGTTCGGATAGCGATCATCGACGACGGACTGGAGTACACTCACGACGACCTGAAGAACAATTACGTAAGCGTTTCGTTAGATTTGAATATTTTTATCGCGCTCGCCACCGAATCGCACGGCGACGTAAATATATTTTGAATAAACAAATCAATTCGGAGTTTAGGGTTTTTTCGAAACGATGCGCGAGTTTTGTATTTTTTTCACAGTAGTCGGTAATTTTATATAAATATTCGTCGTCGTCGGCGGTGGTGTGATGGACGTCGCCGAGTATTTCTGTAGTACAAAACGTATAGTACATTTCTCAGCGTCAGATCTGACTTGATAATGGCCGCAGGGCAGAACATTGCGAGATATTAAGTTTTTCAAAGTTTTAGCGGTTAAAAATTCTCCGCGTTTGCCGCTGTGCCGTCCGTCCTAACGATTTATTCTGTGAATTCGTTTATAAAAAATAAAAACACTCGTGGAGATTTTTTTATTTTTCTATGAAAGCGACCAAGAAAGTCGGGGGAAAAACGTTTCGTGTAGTTTTCATTAGCCCGCGCGCGACTCGGTATGAACGTTTAAAAAAAAAAAAAACTTACGTGTACTATACAGGATTTCGGTTCAGTTAGTCACGACGAATTATTATAATATTGTCACGTGGCATTTTTAAGAAAGTTACCGGTCGAAGACATTCTAATCGAATTTAGATACACCGTTTTCAAACGAATTTATAAAGTCTCATACGTTTTTTTATAATAATTATTTCTAAAACACGTCTTTTATGTTTTCTAACGCTTCGCGAATCTGTTACATTTTTAATATCCGATTGTTTTAAATTTGTTACGATTTCGTTTTCATTCGTTCGTCGTCGTTCAAACGCCCGACCGGTAACGATCGTAATATTATCATTTCAACAACAACTATGTGTGCGCCGCAGAGACGTAGTCTGCCGGTTGAATTATTATAATTTACATTTTAAATTGAAATTGAGCATGTGTTGGCGGCGGCGGCGGCGGCTCATATTTTGTCGTCATTTGATAAAATACAAAAACGTCTAGTATTATTCCCATTTGTCATTAATCTTAATTTCCATAGAGCTACACCACCGCCACTCGTCTACATCAAACAAATTAAAATAAATGAATAAAGATACATTAAGCAAATAACGTATTAAGATACATATTTTACCAACGCGCAATATTCCGAAACAATAACCCCATTTGTCATATATGAATGTTTAAATTTAATTTTACGACGGTTTACGACACCGGGTTAATGATAGAGCAAACACGCATTTTACGTATTCACGGACGCGGTGAAAACGCACACCGAAATATCACTTTTTTGCGATTCGCGGTCGTCCGTGCATTGTTTTTATTAAAATTGCGCGCCCACGTCCGTCGTCGTTGCGGGCAAACTCGCGATCCGCGCGTCGTCGTGCATTTAAAATATGCAAGTATGCACTAAAATAAATTCTGCGCGATACTTTTACCGGTCGTTCGGCGAATACACCGCATGTAATAACATACTGCGCGATGTACGTAATATTGTCAATGAGAGATGTTAAATTATTATTTTGGCCGTCATCCTTCGACTGTATTTACTAATTTCACGGCGGACACCGCGTGATGTTCACAATTTATTCATAAACAACAGTCCGAAATATAATAATAATATCTAAAATAACACGAGAGATATGATACTCGTCAAATTATCAAAGTAAATAACATATTGTAATAGGGTTAGGTATATATTAAACGACAAGAAGAAAAAAAGAGAAAAAACCGAGAAAAAGAGAAAAACCAAAGAGAAGTGTGAGATAAATTAAACAGCCGTTTCACTTGTTGAACCGAACGTTTCTACTGCGTCTAGTAAATCGAACTGGATATAAAAGCGGCGGATTATGCTTTATAGTTATTATATAACAAGCAAGTATGCTTAAAAATTAAGGAAAGTCGACGTCCCGGAGCCGAACTTTGTCTCGTGAACAAAACCGTAAACGATGCTTTTACCATATTATAATAATATATTATATTTTAAAGTGGTTATCGTCGTTACATCATAAAAACCGTTTCTAGTCAAACTGTTTTGAAAGTATTTTTTTTAGATTTTGTTTTAAACTATGACAATGTTTACGAACGTGTAACACGAAATAATCTAATCTCGAGACTCTATATAATCGCGTAATATAGTGAGCCACATCAAAGTTTAGAGTCCTTTTATTTATTTTTTTTTTTTTTTTTGAAACACGAGGTTTAATGAAAAACAATAGCACCCCATCCTTGGCGTCTGATACGAAATAAATGTAATTAAAATGTATAATTTTTTTTTATAGTAAAATATTTTTATTTATAACTCTACATTTATGCAATATACTACGTAAGAGTATGCTGAAAAAGTAATTTCAATCAAATAATATATATATATGCATATAAATTTCGACTTGTGTCTCATTCATTAATTCGGTCTTTCGAATCGTATTTAAATTAATATTTAATCGTAAAATAAAATGCCGTTGAATTTTACGCACATGATAGAATTTTCGCATAATTTAAATATTAATCACTCGTTTATTGCCGAGTTTCATTAGCATATTTATTCGGTATTGACTTTCTCGTAAAAATCCTTAAGTTTTCGAATATGAAACATTCGACACACGCGAATTCACTTGTAAATATACGCATATATAGCCGTAATATAAATGAATAATATTAGATTGAATTTTAGTTTTTAGTCGAGTTTATTTTCATTAGAGTATACATTTTTTCCGTTTTATTATTTATTCCTATCGATTTCTTTACGATATTTTCACTGCGTTGAAGGTTGGCCGACAGGTCGATCGCGATTCTCTTTCGCGTTTTCTTGAATTTTTTTTCCACAAAATTGAACCGAAACTGTAAAACCAAACATTAATAATACTTATTTATAATATTCTAAATAAAAGTAATAAAAGAACTGTAACACGCGCGCATGTACATATTATAATACGTATATATATATATTATATATTTCCGTTTGTTTTGGCAACTATTTTAATTAATTTTAAACGTTTTTTTTTTTTTTTTTCAAACAGGACGAAGAAATCAGTATAAATATAAACTGGAATAAAAAGGACCCTATGCCTAGATATGAAGATCCGACGAATTCTCACGGTACACGGTGTGCCGGCGAAATCGCGATGGCCGCGAATAATAGAAAATGTGGCGTTGGCATTGCTTACAATGCGAAAGTAGGAGGTAAGTGTAATTTTATTCTTCGTTGCGCGTTAGTTAGTTTGCCGAGAGTAAATACATTTTTTAAACTTTTCAAGACCGAATTTCAAACATCGAGTTGAAAATTCTAACAAATTGCTTAAGTTTTTATTAAATTTCCATTCGACCTGCGTATTATTGTACGGGTGTTTTTACGAAAAAGAAAAAAAAAAAATCACGAAGAATAGATACCACGTAATTTAGTTTTATACGGTTTTGTTTGTTTGATTTATCACTCTAAAAGGATACGTCTTCGTTCATCTTTACGCGGATACATCATAGTTACGTTAAAAAAGTTTCCACCGTGAATAATATTATTACTATCCCACACACAGTGTATGGAAAAACAACGAGCTTTTTTTTTCTAATAACGGACTTTTTATCGTTGTCGTCTTTAATTAATTTAATTGCAATTATTATTTATTACTATCGACGAGGAAAAAATATACCTTTTCGAATTTCTTTACGATGTTTTTTAACGCTCCGTTGAAGGTTGGCCGATTTTTTTTCCACAAAATTGAACTGAAATTGTAAAATCAAACATTAATAATACTTATTTATATTCTAAATAATAGTAATAAAAGAACTGTCACACGCGCATGTACATAATATAATATACTAGGTTGGACGTAATTAATTATCACCATATTATTTATGTGCGTGGAGATTTTTATTCGTCTATCATTGTAAGCGTTTCGTCGTAGTCACGCGGATTTATCAGTAAATTATTGAGAAGGTACTTTTATTATTGAACGTAATTAAACCGCTTTGTTTTAAGAATCGTACGATCGACTCATTCACGAAACTCTACGTTAATATGAAATAATTTATTCCTCAGAACATTTTGTTCGCGTTAATGGAATTCGAAAACACAACAAATCATATCATAATAAAACTCATTCTTCAACTATATTTCTCATAATGCTCATTATATGGTTAATTTAAAATATGTAGTGACGACTATAATACAATAGCCAATAATTACTATAAATATTTTAGTTTTAAAAAGTCGAACGGACAGGAATATTAACTGTGTAAAATACGCTCTATAATATTTATAGTTGTTAAGGTTCGTTTTTCTGATGCGTCTGATTTTGGCGATAAAATATGAAATCGGATACAACTCGATCGTGAGCCATTGCACAAGAGAGATGCACTTGCAGTATGAAATATGTTTAAGGCGTGGTGGCGAAAGACGTATCGCTTTTCAATGCCAAAAATAAACTCGTGTACATCGACACGACGACGACTTACTTTAATTACAAATAATCAATTGCCGTATTGTAACACGAATTGAAAATATATACCGATGATCAAAAAGTTCCGGGACATTTTGATTTACATGCCAACAGGGCGTCAGAGAAAAATGTGGTTGGTAGCACTACGTAAAGGAAGTTCTCCCGAGCACAGCTGTTTTTTCAAATAGTCGACAAGACGTTTTAAAATGGAATGACAGTCGTTCTAGTAAAAATCGACTAAAACATATCGTGTTTAGCGATTTCGTAGTTTTGTTCGCGATGGAAGGGAAAGAAGAGCAACGCGTTCGCATCGAATTTTGTGTGAAATTCGGCCTTCTTTGAACCTTTTCGGTCTTCTTCGTGACACTATGACGAATGGTTTAAAAAGTTCAAAGAAGGCCGAACTTCGCCCACAAAATTTGATGCGAACGCGTTGCTCTTCTGTCCCTTCCGTCGCGAACAAAACTACGAAATCGCCAAACACGAGAAAGTCGATTTTTACTAAAACAACTGTCATTCCACCGCTTTAAAACGACGTCTCATCGACTTTTTTCAGCACGGGAGAACTTCCTTTACACGGCGGTGCTACCAACCGCATTTTTCTCTGACGCCCTGTTGGCATGTCATTAAAAATGTCCCGGAACTTTGACAACGGGATATTTTACAATTCGATTTCTATGTCTTCTGCGGCATCCGTTGGAAAAACATCAACAACACCACACCATTTTATCCGTTATTTTCATTTTTTTCCTTTCTTTCCTTTCGCTCCCTTCTTTCCTTTCGCCGAGCCCCCTTTCTTGTCTTTCGATTTTTTGCGCGGGCCAGACGGCGCCACGTCCGTCTTCAAGTACTGTGTCCCGCTTTCCACGTACTCCGGCTTTTCCACCTTGGGAAAGCGCACTTCGACCTGCAAACGGGACTTCTCGTCGGCCTCGTCGAACTTCTTGGCCAACCGCAACACGAACACGTGCTCGTTGGAGCCCACCGGTAACCCGGTGACGGGTCCGACGTGTGGTCCGAGGTTCGCGGGCGCCGCGGGCAGTATTTGCATCACGTGCTTGCGCCGCAACTGCTCGGTACCCGACTTTCTCAGGCCCTTCTCCGGCACCGTCTCGGGCATGTTGAAGTAAACAGCACCCGTCGGCCGGCTGTGGTAGTCCGGCCTGGCGGTCGGCTGCTTACCACTCGCGTTGCCCTGTTCGCGGTGGCCCAAATGGAACGTGGCCCGGTCCCCTCGCAGGCCCACTTCGCCCGGCAACAGATGCATGGCGGTCCGGTCCGAGCGGCCGTTTTTCACGACGGGTTTCTCGCGAAGCTTTTGCTTTTCCTCTTCTTTGGCGAGGCGAAGCTTTTGCCTTTTCTCTTCTTTGACGAGGCGAAGCTTTTGCCTTTTCTCTTCTTTGACGAGGCTAAGTTTTTGATTTTCCTCTTCTTCGACGAGATGAGGAGGCTCTTGCTTTTCCTCCTCTTCGACGAGGCGAACCTTTTGCTTTTTCTCTCTTTTGACGAGGCGAAGCTTTTCCTTTTTCTCTTGTCTGACGAGGCTAAGCTTTTGATTTTCCTCCTCTTCGACGAGATGAGGAGGCTCTTGCTTTTCCTCTTCTTCGACGAGGCGAAGCTTTTCCTTTTCCTCTTCTTTGACGAGGCGACGCTTTTGCTTTTTCTCTTCTCTGGCGAGGCGACGCTTTTGCTTTTTCTCTTCTTTGGCGAGGCGAAGCTTTTCCTCTTCTTCTTCTAAGAGTTGAAGCTCTCGCCTTTTCTCTGCTTTGACGAGCTCCCGCAACGCCTGTCGCGACACGCGCAAACCGAATTATCAATCGCGATGGTTATTTTTACATTAGACACTTGCCCCCCCCCCCCTTAGACAGTGCAAACCGAGTAATGAGACGCGTTTTCGGAGGAGCGAATTCGGTTTTTCGTCGAGTTTTTTTTATTTTTATTTCATTTTTTTTTCTTAAAATTGATTTTATATATATATATGTAATGCGTTACCTACTTTTAGAGCGAGACGAACGCATGACGGGTTTTACAATTATTGATAAAAAACAAAAAAACTACGGAAAAACGGATTTGAACAAAATCGATATTTTGTTAGAAATTCTAAGCGGATTATTTTTTTTTGAAAATTATTATCGAAACGAACGGTCGACGCCACTGTTACGTACGACTCGATATTTAAATATAAACGGCAATACATATTAATATTACACTGTCCCCGCGAGCTTTCAATGAAAAAAAAAAACCCCTCGTCGACGGACGGGCAGTGTCGGCGCACGGGTGCGTACTCACGTTAGGCGGCGGTCCGGTCACGCGGAACGGACATCCGTTGATTCGACAGTTGTCGCTCATCAGGCACCGGTGGCAGGACGACTCTCGTTTAGACTGCCGCCGCGTGGAGTTCATCGGGTCGTCCGCCGTCGTCGGGCCCAACATCGCGCTGAACATGTCCCTCATCTGTTCCAGAGCGGACATCGCGCACCTGACCATTTTGGCCTCTTGCCGGCAACACGGTCCGCTGGATCGTTGACATTTTGTATATTGCATGTCGATTGCGATGATGTCTTTCTTCGCGTGTATATAGATATCTGTCTGGTGTTTTTTTTGTAAATTTAGAGAGACAGAGAGAGAGAATATCTATCAATTGTTCGGATTGTTTATGAATGACGTGTTGTTCGCGACGTTGTTGATTAGCACGGTTCCGTTACCACGGTGCGGCATAAATATATGATATTTTATAAACACGTAACGTTCTAAAAACAAACGGCCAGCTCTTAATAATACATATTATCTATATATATATATATATATATATATATATATATATATACTAGCTGAATAACCCGGCTTCGCCCGTGTGCAGTATAACTTTTTATTTTATCAGTTTTTTTTTCATTTTTACCCCTTTTACCCCTTTTAACTCCGGTAGGTGTCGAATTTCGAAAAATCCTTTCCAATGGGGTCTCCACTATATAAAACGAAACTGCTGCCCAAATTTCATACTCAAAGCTCCAGCAGTTCCAGCCAGGCGAATTTTTCTAGTTTCACCCTTTTTACCCCTTTTAACCCCCTTAGGGGTCGAATTTCGAAAAATCCTTTCCCATGGGGCCTCTGCTATATTAAATGAAACTATTGACAAAATTTAATACCACAAAGCTCCATTGACTCAGGATTTTTTCCATTTTTACCCCTTTTAACCCCCTTAGGGTTAATTTTCTCCATTATTTATGCTATAAACCCGGTCCCCGACATTCTCTATCATTTAAAAAAAATTTGAGCCAAATCGGCCCAGCCGTTCTCAACTGATTCAATTTCCAATTTTTTGTCTCCATTTTTATATATATATATATAATATACTAGCTGAATCTACCCGCCGGGTTTAAGTATCAAATAATCTTTAATTTTAAATCCAATTTAACACATTCTCATAGTAATATTATTTTTCATTGGAACGAGAAATATTTACGATCAAATGACCTAACTCGGGGCGAACCATTATTACGTAATTATATTACTCGACGTTTCGAGATAATCGCACGGTATATTGTTAACAGTCGGTCGTGATATATTGTAATATTTGATTTCATCGAGTCGAATAAATTCTAATTGCGAATATACCGCCGCCGTAGCCTAGGTGTATATTATCATGGCGTAGTTAACAGGGCGATCGCGTTTTCGTTATTCAATTTGAAACGATCGAAATTATTTGATTTTATTTAAGTTGTCGAGATGATGATATGCCGCCGCCGCGCCGTCTTGGACGAATACGACGAAAGGCGCGATTGCAACGGGCAACGGCGTTTTTATTTTTATTTTTAGCTCGACCGCGTGTAAATCGTATTAAAGTAAAATGAAAAGTCTTCCGTCGTCGTCGTCGGGACCGAGTGTTTGTCTTTGGTCGCTTTGATCCCGGCACACGATTATGGTGACTGCAGGTGTACGGCAAGATAGCGGGGAAAAGTTTAAACCTAGTGTAGGTCATCAGGATGTACATATTATGCGATAGCCATCGTATTGTTCGTATAATATATATTATTCGAAAGTTGTTATTATTATCTCGGAATCACTATTTCGCGACGTAAATTAATTTTACTCGCCAACGTGTAACGTTTTATGTGTTTTTCGGCATAACGTACACAATCGCGCGAATAAATTCGACGCGACTGCGTTACGCGTTATCCAACGGATTACGAATATTTCTATCAAACGGTCGCCTCGTCGTAAATCGTTTCATTACGCTATTGCGCACACGACGTGTCGGCGTGTCGGGACTTTCGTCTGAACATTGAGCGCGGAAGAAAAAAAAAATAATAATAATCTCATACAATCGTGTTTTTCATAACTCCGAATTACGTATGTATGTTTCGTCGAAACACGCGCTCGTTCGCTTAGTGAATTCGAAATTTGTATGCGGTTTTTCTGTTTTTTTTTTTTTCGTTCGAGCAAATTTTCAAGTCGAACACGAAGGGGCTCCTTCTCTCCCTTTGAACACGGGGTTCGATTGGACGGTAACGGCGCGTTAAACTTTTGCCGAAGCTTTGCCGCGTTTAAAACGTGCGAGTATAAAACCGCGGAGCAAACATATTTCTCGCGTCGTCGTTTGCAAGTACGTGGAAAAAAACCGAGAGCAATTTTTCTCGCCGGACTTATAAATTCGCGGCTGCCGCTACACGTCTTTCGAATTGAAAGTACTCGGTATATTTTTTTTACCGACGGTTCCCAAACTCGTAGCTTTGGAGAAAAATTGTCCGACTCGACTCCGTTATTGAAAATACAATATAATATTCTGAAAAAGTCGCCAAAGATTCGGCTAGTGATTATTAACGCTGCAGCGTTATGCACTTGTGCGTTTCGACTATAAATATTATAAAACGTTTTACATCCGCCGTGCATAATATAATATTATATTATAATATGTTTTTCTCCGGAAAAATAACGATTTCCGCTTCAAATTTTATTACTCTCGAAACGAAACAACATTTATTAGTTATTTCACTATTGGCCGTCGTCGTTGAGCTTTCGAAACAAATAACAATCGATAAGATCTCGTATATACCAACTATAGTTTACGTTATGAAATAATTAAAATGTTTTAATATTTTCGTATTATATTTTGCCGAACCCTTGCGATTGTTCCGCGAAACACACTTCGAGAACCGTTGTATTACACGCCCGGTATAAAATTGTTATTTTTTTTCATGTCGATTTTCATTTCTGCCGACTACCGTCAGAGTTTATAATATAGAGATTATAATATAGGGATTATGCTCGAGATCAAAGCGTTGAAATGCCGATTTTCCACTAATTTTCAGGTATTGTATTACTCGACGGCGAGACGGACGATGAAATGGAAGCCAGAGCGCTAATAAACGCCATATCATTGGTGGATATATACAGCGGATCGTGGGGTCCCAAAGACGACGGGCTAATGGTCGACGGGCCCGGGGCGATTGCACAGATGGCATTTGAAATCGGAGCGATCACGGTAAGCACGAATTCATAAAATATCATACTTTATCCATATTATGGCCAACCCGAGTGATCTCGTGGGCCGCTTTGGAAATACATTATAAGCTCGCGGCCCGCTTACTAAATTCAGTTTAAACTTGGTTTTTTTTCTTAGCAAATTTTAAACCGACCTGTTTTAAACTAAAACAATCCTATTGATCGATGAATTCGAACGCGCGATATTTGAATATTACTATACTACTGTATTAAACATTTTAAAGGCGAAAGCATAATATTAAATCACGCGGATTAGACTATTAAACAAAACAACGAACTGTGTACTTGTGTAACGTGCGTGATGTTAAAACAAACGGAAATTACGTTAATAATTTTACTGTAAAATTACTTCGATATTATTACGTTAAATAATAATAATGTACGTACGCCGGAATAGCTAATAATACGTAATAGTGTTGAGTTTACACGACGATAATCGTGTTAGACGTATAAAATATTCGTACTTGCTATAGTTACAGTTTAGGGCCGTCTAAAGTGATTTATTATTGCATTATAGATTCGCTATTTGTGGATAATTTATAGTGTTTGATGTGTTTCAAGGATGTAATACGATTTCAAATTGCAATAATATTTTCAATTCACGAGAGAAAAATGTAAATTCTCGTTAAATATTTGCCGGAATCTTATTTTTCCGGAATTACTCGCGTACATAAAATATTATGACGTGCAGCCGTGTGGTAGAGAGACGAACGTTGCTGTAGACCGCGAGTTTGATTCGATATTATAATATTTCTTTATATGGAAAATATTATCGTTGTCGATAGTTTTAATCGTTTTCGGTCTCCAAACCTTGCGGGCCAAAATTGTTCATAGAAAAACAGAGAAATCGAAGACGGATATAATTTTTTATAACTATATAATTTATAAAAATTATTTGATTTACCACGCGGCCACAACGAAACGCTATGTCGAACGTGCAGTTAATATAGACAAATTCGTGAGCAATGAGGTTTTTGCTATATAGGAAGTACTTTTATTTTCCAGTTATTACTTGATTTTATGCGGAAAATTCGTAAACCGAAAACTAATATATACGTTTCCACAACATCGGTTAGCTCGGCGGCCGAAAAGTTTGACGGGCCGTCGTCGTAGGTCGGAGACCACCCCGGGGTTTATGCGAATAAAAGAAAGAAAAAAGAGATAGAAACAAAAGCTGGACGTTTATTATATACCACATACCATCGTAACATTATCCCATTATCCTATTTCCCGAACGGTTGCCGGACGAACGACGAGCATATTATTATAATATTATTACAAGGACCATTATAATACTCGTAGCCGTCCGTAAGTGAATTATGAATAACGTCTGTAAAATATTACAAAACAAATAACCTAACCGAATAAATACGCGCGCGCAAAGTTATCGTCGTCGTCGGCGGACGAATTGGTTTCGCGCTTTGTGGTAATATTGATTAATTTCACGTGCCGTACGAGCGAGACCGCATTATAATGTTATTGCGGTACTTTCGTACCTCGATGCACGCGCGGCGTATTTACAATAATATTCGTATGATGTGTGTCCGCGGGTTCCGGCGGATATTTTAATAATAAAACAATAATTAAAACAGTCGAGCTTGGAACGCGTTTGCCGATTTCAGTATATTATAACGCGTGCGTCGAACGCCTCTCGCGCCCGCCATTGTTTCGTGTACCCGACGATCGTGTTTTGCGAACGCAGTCAAATTAATTCTCCGACGACGACGACGTATCGATGCGTTTTTTTCCCGCTAAAGCCGCGTCCAGACCAAGAAACATTTGTCAGAAACATGTGTCGCCGGCAAGGTCGGTGACGAAAATTAGAAATGTTTCTGAAATTCGTGACAAAAATCGCGTCGGCGACAATGTCTCCAACAAAGTTTTGTTTTCCATTCGACTCGGGAAAAATGCGACAATGTTTATAGTCACTGACAATGTATTGACACGTCCAGATCGGTAAAATTTTGTCGATAAACATTTATAAACACACGTCATGTTTGGTTATCCGTTCAGTTCACCTCGTCCATCTGTATGTATCGCATATTTTAACCTGTAAATTTTTTTTTTCAATCAAATAATGGAATGGTCGAAAGAAAGTGTTTGTCATCTGATTGGTTTATATCATGAAAAACAAATATTATGGGACTAAACTCAACCCGAGTACAAAAATAAATTTGAAAAAAAATGATGCGTGGTGTGAAATTGAAAAATTAGAAGTCGAAAAAAAAACGAAAAACTTGATTGGTCAATTTTATCGGGAATGTAAAACTAATTTACATGACGTGTTAATTCACAAATGTTTAGCAAATATTATGTTACTTTGGTGTGGACGCGCCTGCTGTTTTTAAATTCTGTTGGTGACATTGTTGACAAATGTTTCTTGGTCTGGACGCGGCTTAATATACACGTAGTTATAATTATTATATACGTACGTCTCCCGGACGTATTTCTTTCCGGAATAAACACTCGGAATTATTTACGAACCCGGTTTCCCCCTCTCCCCCCCTCGTTCTTTTATTTCGCGATATTTCTCTTTTGAAATAACGGCGCGCGTCGTGTGTACCGTGTTAAATATACACGCGTAAATACATTATACGGTACACACACACACGTGTAGTGCGCATAAAGCGCTCCCCATTGAGATTTACTCGTTTAAAGTGGTCGGATAATGCAGATTCCATTAGCTGGCCACTTAAAATTAGTACGTATTCGCGACTTGGCGAGATACTTTGTGTATACGGCTCTACGTAACGCGTATTAAAACTATCGCTTAAAATCCCGCGGTTTCGCGTACGCGTTTTCCCCTAGGAAACTATAGTACACAATAGGCAAAACACGCGGAAATCGTCGATCGATTAAAATATCATCGCGCTGCGGATTATATCGACGTTTGGTCGACAACTAATTAATAAATACTCGTATATAGAATAATATGTTCGAGACGGTCAATGAAAAATATTTCACTTTGATTGCGACCCTGCTGCAGACGAAAAGCAACGCTCGTCATTATCGCTCGTATATATTATATATTTGGATACGAGTACGTTTCGATTACATTTGTCACGTTGTGTACTCGTTGTGATATTGATAGTGAAAGAATAAAATAAATAATGTCCAAGACACACACGCTCGAGAAAAAAAACACTTCAAAGACGCGCGGGCTCGGATTCACGAAATATTTTGTGAAAAAAAGTCAAAGACAAACACGACCGGCATGCCGCGGCAGGTACGAGAATATTATTTTCGACACGACGACGACGAGAGGCGTATTGTGTGTTTTCTAGAAAAAAAAAAAGGCAGTGCGCCAGACGAGATATAATAATCTTCCTTCAAAAAACAACAACAACAACAACAACAACTCGTTAGGCCCCGCGGGAGTCGCGGATTGAGGACGTTTTCGTCGCTCGCCCGTCCTAGGACCGAGGACGAATCGGCCTTTTTTGTCCCCGTCAAAACGACGCGTTACGATTGATACACGTGTGCTGCCGTCAAAACGTATCCTTTTCCCGTCGCATCTGGGTCACTGGCGCACGCGTCGCGTCTCGCATTAGCCGCGATTAAATACCAAACCGTTTCGGTAAACTTTACGGGCGCGTCCCCTCGTCGACGGACGACAACGACTTAATACCGCGGCAGTAACGTGTACGGCCTGAGTTTGGCACGGTCGTCACGCGGCGTCGTCGTCGCGGTCCGCGTATATATCAGGCGAGCAGTGCGCGGCGGCGGGCTCGGGGCCAGGATTTTTATTCTCGTCCTTTTCCGGACGACGACGGTCGGCGGCGGGCCGTTTTTATCTCGCGCGACCTAGTCCAACCCGACTCGGTCCGCCTCCTGCTCGCGGCCAGTATATTATATTATACTGTCCGAAGAACCGCGAGATATTATATCGTTTATCAGATTCCATCTCGTCGAAACGAATCAACATCGAAAGTCTAGTGCGGGTGACTTCCGGCGTAGTCCACTGGACGAGACCGCCAAAACTATTAGACGTACCGCGGCGAACTGTAACCGCAGCAGTGACGCGCATACCTCATGCAGGCGTCCGTCGAGACGATTTTATAATTTATAGAATACGTAAATACGGACTATATCCCGCAGTGCTCGAAATTAGAAGCGGAAATTAATATGGCTGCAGCCTACCTTAAGCTCTTTTTCTCTTAAAAGCAAAATCGTCATCTCAGTTCAGCGATAACAAAGATATATCGTCGTCGTCGTCGTCGTCGTCGTCGTCTATAATCGTTTTTTTTTTAAATTTTACATAAATCACACTATTATCATAACTAAAGTGTAAAAATGAACTTCGATAATTATTTCAATTTATTTGTCCGATAAACAAACGTTTTTATTCCAACATGATACGTATTATTATGTTCAAGTGTTGTGAACATTTTATTTAAACGAATATTTAATTTAATAGCTAATTTCGATATGAAACCTATTTTCACAGCGTTTAATTGTTTTGCATGCCCGTACTGTTATCCTTTACAAAAGGAATTGTATTTAAATATAAATCTAAATCAATCAAATCAAAATTTTAAGTAAACTGATTTGAATTTTCGAAATTTCGCTCGATTCAAACTAGTAGTTATTACGGCGGTCGATTCGAGTGTATTTTTTACAGACGTAATATACACAAATTATTGTATAAATATACTTGATGCGTAAAAAACCCGTAATCACGTGTTTTATCACGAAGTAAATATTATCATAATATCTATGAAAACGATAAGAAAGAAAATTGAAAATATGCTCTAATAATTATTAAACGGTTATTATGAATAAAATAATGTGAAAATTAATCTCGCATTACATGTTAAGACCTTAAATAACACATAAAGTAGTGAAACACTAAACTCATTACTTATATATTTTTGTATTTTCAAAATTCTACGCTATACACCGCGGAATTATCGATATTTTCGTAAAGTATACTACGACTGTGTACTCGTATACCCGCCGTTTGAATAAATAATCTCTAGACGTTATTTGAAATCTGTAGGAATTTTATTTATACTCTTTCTTTTTCAATAAAATAACTAAAACGTTCCGGTGTACCGCCGGAAAGGGCGCTTGCCTTAGCTATGGTTTCTATTTCCCGGCGCACTTGGGTAATTCAAATAATGCCCTCCTCTCTAATGTATAGGTTCTCCGAAAATGTTTAATTTTTAATAATTAGAAAAGGCCACGCGAGAAACTCGCCTTTATTACCTCCTCCGGCTTGAAAATACTGCGATATTTTACGATTCTTTATAATATTATCGACTATGTATATACCGAAGTGTGCTGCCGTATACTTGTTTATTTTAAAATTAGATTAGACTTTCGTTTGAGATATACAGTACTTTGGTGGTACAATGTTCGCCCGGAAAATGATAAAAATAACGAAGCGATCGCGATCGATTTGCTGATCATCATTATGCAATACTGTCGAGTATGCCGCGGTAGGTTTTTCATTCAAACCCGTTTTCAACTAAACGACACGAGCGTTGTTAAAATATTGATAACATTTGTTCACCATGCTTGACTCTTAACTAAACAAAATAAACAATAACTTTTTAAACCGTTGTTTGTTTGGACGTGCGACTTTATCGGAGTGTCTAAAATCCTATAGGTCCTGCGCATTGACATAACTATATATATACGTTTACTTATTATACAATCAAATTGCAATGTCAATAAATTAGTCGAATACAACATAAGCGAACACAAACCGTAGTGCAAACAAAGAAGAACAAAACAACTTATTAAATTTACATGCCGTAGGTTGGTAAATCATAATATTATTATACGGAACAAAAGGAAGGGTCGAGCCCCTCGGGAGCAGCTCGGCACAGCTCCCAAAAATACGGCGCTGGTTTCCTGTACGGTTTTTTTTTTTCTCGTCAGATAAGTATCGTATTGTCGGTCGGAGGTGGTAGATGGCGAACGCACTAAACCAGCAGTCGCCAACCGGCGGCGGTCCGCGGACCACTGGTGGTCCGCAGAAAAATTCGAACGTTACTAGTAATGCTGTTGTGAGTTTATAATCGAAATATACAAAAGTAGTGTACAACGTCGCTGTATGTGTAGATTCGGTTTACAACAAATAAGAACAAACGCGCAATAATATTGTCATTATTATCGCATGTTATAAAATAAATAGACCTGATTTCCAACGACGCGTGGGTTATTATTTTATTGTCGCGCTCAGTAAAATGCCGAAATGAACAGACTCAATCAAAACAAGCGAGAACAAATCTCACATTAAAACTTGTGTTGAATACTTAAGAGTTTTATATTAAGCTAGTTTACACTTTATTGATATTTTATAAAATATGCGTTAGTTTAATTGATTTTTTTTTTAACTTGGTATTTAAGACACATGTCATGAGTGGTCCGTAGAATTTAGAGTTATGGATTTAGTGGTCCGCGAGGTCCAAAAGGTTCGCGACCGCTGCACTAAACGACAGCCGAGTTATTCGCCGGCCGCCCCGTCTAACGTGTGTACATTACGGCGGCGCCGGAAAAGCCATACGACTATAAACACGTACAACACGTCATATTATTACTACGCAGATCGCTGAGAAGTAAACGGACGGACGGGCAGCAATGAAGACAAAGCGAAACGCATAACATAATATTTGCCGATAAAAGTCGCCGGTAACCGATACGATACGGCGCGGCGCGGCGTCCTGTCACGCCCGGCCGTGGGAATTAAAATCGATTTCTATTTTCCACACGCGCGCGCGTGAATACGCTTTTGTTTCGCCCGAGACACGTGAAACTCGATCGCCTTTGATTTCGCGCGTCGTAATTATTATTATAGGTAAATTATTATTCGTCGTCAGTAATCGTCCGATTACCTCTCGCGCGCGGACAGCTCGACGTTTCCGCTCCATCATTATTATGTAATATTGTGTTTAGGGTCGAAACGGCAAGGGTTCGATATACGTGTTCGCGTCCGGCAACGGACGTATTCTGTTTGACAACTGCGCCGCAGACGGTTACGTCGGTGACATCCACACCGTGGCCATTAGCAGTGCCAACATGGAAGGCAGAGCTCCCGCGTACGCGGAGAGATGTGCCGCTGTCATAGCAACTGCCTATTCCGGCGACATCGACAGCGGCGTGAAAATCGTAAGTGATAATGGGAATTAAATTCGAAACGACTTTACATACGTACACCGCCGCCGCCGTTTATTGTAAATTGTAACTCGCGCGCGCGCGCGCGTACGCCTCTACATTACGTTTACGTCGTCGCCATGACGACTGATGAGCGTACAACAATAATAAATTTAATAAAAAAATATACGTATCGTATATACTCGTATATATATATATAATTTCAAACGTATGCACATACCGGAATGGATGATAGCGAATTGAATGACACGTAATCATCAGAAGCTATTCATGAATAATAAAATTATTGTCGCCGAAGCGAAAAGATCGAAATCCCAAATGCGGTGAAAAAAAAGAGCACCCCCGCGAGTGTATCGCGCGTATAGAAAACATTTTTTTTTTATGTTTTTGTTCGACTAGAATTATTTCGAGTCGGAAAAAAGAAAAAAAAAAGAGTTCACATTTTACTTCTATCGTATTATATTTTTATATTGTACTAATGACGGTGGATATTTTATTACACGGCCGCGTGCGTTGCTACCCGTAGAGTTTTATTAAATTCACGAGACCGTGAACGAAGAGGAGAAAGTTTCGGATATAATCGACATTGTGTTTTAGTTTACTTTTTGCGCGGCAGATAAGTCAAATCATTAAACCGAGGTGTATTTAGCCTTTTCTCCGCATTAGCCGGCTTTAAACGAAGATAAATCGAAACGCGGTGTATTTAATAATAGTAAAAAAAAAAAAAAGAGAAAAACGCCCGGGGATAGGTTTTGCACGCGTAATTAACTTCGCGCGCGTCTATGTGGGTTCATTGAAATAGTGTGCGAGAGGTACAACTCCTACACGGCGGCGAATTGTTATTATATTTAATTCGAAAACAGTGCACTATCGATTGTTTTGTTCGAAAACAGTTGTATGCGCATACAGCATATAAACGAACACGATTTTAATGTCCAATACTCGAGCGTTTTTTTTTTTTTTTTTTTAGCAGATTTAAAAATGATTTTTAAAATTTACATATAATTTATCGTAGAATCGTTTCGTCGAAAGTATATATACAGATAATACCGTAGAAAAGTAATCGTTCGGATTCGACGACGCTGTCGTCCGCGGTGTTTCATATAAATGATATAAAAATAGCGGCTAGTTATAAACATAACTAAACAATTTATGTTTATCGAGACGCGTCGAGAACGCGCGTAGTTATTCGGAGAAATGATATAAATAAATTGTGCGAAAACGTTTTTATAATAATATATCCATATTATTATACCTATTTAGAAACTATTGTTACAAAAAAAATTGTTCACAATAATCACAATAAAGACACGACGAAATAAATTGTAAATTAGAAACAGCACTCTATAAAACAATATTGTTTTCGAACACATATTATTTGGAGTGTGTGGCGCGAATAAAATTGTTTGACGATATAGTTTATTCGATATGATATTTTCAAAGCTTTTTTTTTCTCCGACAGAACTGCTCTAGGTTTTTTTGTTTTTGCACCGAAATACCCTCTATTTTATTCATAAACCGTTGGTTTTTTTTTTTTGTTAAATTACGGATTGACCATCTTCGTTCGATCTTTCCTCGTCCGAACAGACTGGACCGTCCGATTGAATACTTTACGTAACCTTTTCGATTGCAAGCCTAAAGCAATCGGAAAAAAGGGAGCTTGCTCCGCCATTAGGTTTCAAAACGACGCGGTTAGGAGGGATTCAGTATGATTAAAAAATAATTACATTGTTTGCTCGATATCCACCAGGTCACATCGGATATCTATAACACATGTACGCTTTCACATACCGGCACGTCGGCCGCGGCTCCGTTAGCGGCGGGAGTTATAGCTTTAGCTCTCGAAGCCAAGTGAGTTTTACTATATTTTGGTTTCCCGTTAATCGGTTTTTGATTATTACCGCGTGGACGAACGATCGTTGAAGCCGTAAGTATATCTGAAACACATCCGAAAATATCTAATATTTCTACTCGCACAATATTTTGTATTTTTGCTGTCTCGTAATCAAAGTCGCAAACAATACGTAAAACGAAAAAAAACGTTTCCTTTTTTTTTTCCCGCGATACTTTAAATAATTTTAATTTTTTTTTTCCATTGCCGTTTCTCGTCGGTATCAATGGAAATCATAAACTACGATTTCGCGAGCATAACGAGCACGTCATATTGTCATCGTATTCGTGTACAAACTTCTGCAAGTGTCATTTTTTTCTTGTCGGTCAGTATAGTGCCAACTTGACCTGGAGAGACGTGCACCATTTGTTGGTGAGAAACTGCGAAGTCGTGCCCGTGTCGAACAACCCGGGCTGGTCTACCAACGCCGCCGGATTCGAATTCAATCCGCAGTTTGGATTTGGATTGTTAAACGCGTACAAATTGGTAAAAGAAGCTGTCCACTGGCGCACCGTACCGGAGAAAAGCGTGTGCGCAGCGAATTTCCAAATCGAGTAAGTCACGACGCGATCACGTTAACACGATACGAGGAAATATTTATAAATTGTTAATATTTTCATACTCGCCGGTGAAAAAATTCGCTTTCGGCGGAAACGGGTACTTATTAGCGAAAAGGTATGCTGTAACACGTTACAGCTGGTTTATAAGTCGATAAGATTTATAACGACGACGTTGTGAGTTTAAATTCCGTGGCTCGACGGAAACGAGAAGAGAGTTCTACGCATTCGTTCTTCTATAATAATTATTATACGAGTGTTTTCGGACGATGTTGAAATTACGTTTCACAAATCAAGTTATCAATCGAACGCAGCGGTTGACCGTGCGAACGTGATACGTGTGCAGTGGACCGTATTTAGACGGGGTAAGGTATGAGAGGCATGTCAAAGAAACGACGACGGGTCGATTGTGGCCGAATCCGATACCGTCATGGTACCTAAAGCTACTGAGGCGTCAACGAAAGACGCGTGTGTGTGTGACTACAGACGCGCTTTTATCATCGGCGGCGGGCTCGCGTCCCGAATTCCGCGTGCGTTCCGATTATAACAATACTTTAGTAGACACGTTGAGAAATAAAATATTATAAAACGTATTTAAACTTTTGTATTTCATTCGAATTTCGCAATCGCCTTAAAAACATCGCTTTCACATGTTGTCGGGCCGACACCGAGTGCGACATGCTGCTAAAAGTTTATTTTTGGTTTCCATGTGCGTTTTTAAACGCGGTTAAGATTTTATACGAAAATTAGATTACGCATTAATAAAGAGCGTGACGTAATTCACTCTCGATACACGTAGATGTTATTATTATGACAATAGTAATTCGCTTGAAACTTAAATTCTCTTCGTTTATGTAATATTATGCACGTTAAAAGTTGCAAATATTTCGGTCGAGCTTGGAAATTCGAGTCCGCGTTAACGACAGACGGATGTCGAAAACGCATTCGACATCTAGAGCACGTGCAATTGAGCGTGACCATCAAGTACCCGATACGCGGCATGATCGAGATAGATCTACGATCCCCGAAAAGTAAGTACACCTATCACTTGAACCCAACACTATCGAATCGTATTTGATCGGATTTTCATTTCAGATACCACGTGCAAAATGATGGAAACGCGGCTGTTGGACACGTCGGACCAAGGATTCGTCGATTGGAAAATAAAGTCGTTGCAATTCTGGGGAGAAGACCCTTTCGGAGAGTGGACGGTCGTCGTCAGAGACGAGGTAGTATAATAACAGACGGGCGGATATTATTTTAATACGATTATATTTTAGGTATGGTTTTAATCGGTCATAAAAAGTATAGCGACATAAAAACGAAACGTAAACGCGCCCACTGCGATCGCTGGAAAACGCCGCCCCGTAAACATTTTTATTGGAAAATGCGCGTTGTAAATTATTAATAATTATTCGAGAGCACACGCGTTATTTTGTCGGACATACTTGATCGGACGATAATATCAGCAATTTCCAACGCACCAACTTCGAGAGGGTCGAATCCGAACAACGTAGTTTGACATTCGCTCTCGCGCGCGTTGATATTTTCATTTAAATATTAAGGAACGCGAGCGCGCGTATACGAGTGTGTGGTGCGCGTACGTTTTCGATGCCTGACAATGATTTATACATGTAGGTCACGGTGATCCGCGCTTAGTCGTTTAGTTTTTTTTTCGTTCCAGTTAAACTCGGTTTTATCTTTGGGAAATAATAGTTTATGTTCAATCATTTCACAGCGCTAGATGTTAAATGTTTAAGCCGTTTTGTAATTTTACATAATCTCGGTCCATTATAAACGATACGAAATTATTAAAGCGATATCTAATGTGTGTAGGAAAAAAAAAAAAAGAAAAAAAAAAAAAACTTCAACAAAACTAATAGTGTCCAAAGTGGTAAGCGCGTAGGGCGGCTACGAAAATGAAATTAATTTCGCGACTAATTATCAAACATTAGTACTGACGTATAAAGCATGAGATTAAGCGAGTGATATATTTCAGGACCGCTAAAAATAACCGATTTGTATAACTTTTGAATTTTTCAGACTTCTGATTTATACGCCGGTCTAAACGGATCAGTGGAAACACTCAGATTAATAATGCACGGCACCGAAGAGCATCCTTATTATTACTTTTAAGACGTCCTCGTTTAAAAATCTGTTTGAAATTAATAAAGAAAGTACGTTGTCTGTATTTAATTCTATTAATTATTAATCGTTCGAAATAATATTTTTGTCCGTCACACGTCACGTCGTCGTCTTGAACTAATAAGTCTATATGTTATTTATCGAGATCGTTTGACGTCGCACTCCGTCTCGGCGACACGTGTGTTTATTAAGACGAAAACGTCTCGACCGACGTTTTAAAGAGTTTGATTATGGTCAAAACATTACGCTGGAGTTTTTATCGTGTGGAATCGTTTTTGTTTCGCTCAATCGTTGAAAATATTATGAATAATAATTATAATAACAATCACCTCGACGAATAATAATCGAATAATTCAATCGTTATTTCGTCCTCTCGCGTACGAAATAATTAATTAGAGATTTCCCGTTGAAAATATAAATTCACAACGTCGATAATAATATTACTAATTATCACTCGATATTGTCCCATGATATTTTATTAATCGACGGGGTTTACAAAAAAAACGTTTCGATCGTTACGTTTTGTCCGAGTTGAATGCTATTAATCTAAAATCGACGGTACGAGTGATTTGTTTTTGTATTTTCAATGATCCATTGCGCTTCGTAGCGATACTATAATAATTACTACAGCGTCATATTATCGTGTACGCGCGGCGGCGTTCGAGAAAAAAAACCTATATAAATTCATAGCCAGACGACACACGTATCGAGTCGCGCAAACAAAACAAGACGACTAGAAAATTGTGTTTGTATTATACTCGTAGCCCTCGTTCATCGATTTTCATCAAACCCCACGGCGGCGCGGCGTAAGTAAATTAGGTATACGTATATTATACGCGTGGTTTTTTTTTTTTTTTCTACTTATTATCATGGGAGTCGAATTAAACCGCTGCTGTCACGAATGAGCTAATGACCATCGCATGGTTATTTGTACTGCGCGCGTATAATGGCGCGCGAGGTATCCTTTTCAAGTCGAATGTCCTTGAATTGTTGCAAATACCAGAGCGCATCGGCGGGAAACGTATACGACGCGCGGCGGTGGCCCTTTAATATTTCTAATTAAATATTAAACAAAATTGATTACGTAGTCCCTTTTAGCGTGTGTGCGCGCGCGCGCAGATTAATCGAGTTATGGTTTGACTAAACAAAGTCGAACTATTCCATTTACAAGATTGGCGCGCGCGAATTTCTTTAAATTACTATATTGACATTTCGTTCTAATTAGTAAATTCGGTAAATCGATTTCCGGTGCGGTGTGTGTGTGATGGATTTTCAAAGCGGCGAACGTCGACGTCGTCGCGCGTCTGCTCAAAACATCATAATGTGATATGCGTGGGGCGAGACGATACGATGACACGAATGTTTTCGTTTCCAAATCTGCACGCGACGCTATCGGGACGAAAATAATAGCGGATACGATTTCTTTGTATAGAACCCGATGCATAAACATATTTAAAAAAAAAAAAACGTGTCGTTTAAAGTATCGTCGCGGAATTTTATTTTTTAAACATTTAATTCCGTTTCGATTTCCAATCGTCGTCGTTTCCACACGACAATATGAGTGGCTAATAATTTTCTTTTCTTTTTAACTACATAAAATTAATGTTTTAAACATTTAATTGACAAAGTTTTACGCCGTCTATTTCGATTTTTCATCCGGCTACTCGATTCTATTCAAAAAAAAAAAAAATCTAACGATGGAATAAAAAATTATATTTTTCAAGTACCTATATACATAATAATATAATGCGAGTCTAATTCCCGATCTAATTGTATGTCGTATTATACTTTTGAAGCAGTTTTGTTGGTCAAAAGTTTAATCAATATAATATAGAATACGATTCGACTGTGACAATGATAAATTAAATTTATTTGTATATGCTCGTATATAGGTTCGTCGCGTTGAATGTTTTATTTTGTCCGTCTCGTTTTCGTTACTAATTTAGATCACGGCGGCGGATTAACCACAGTTTATATTCACCTAACAGTCTGCGCGTTGTTTATTTTGTTTTGAAATCAAATCAAATAATAGCGTACAATTATCTCGGGTAAACATTAGAAATATATAAAATTGTTATGAAGATTATCCGGATTTAGTCGGAACGTTTTGAAGTACGTTTTGAAATCGTAACAAAATCTAATTGAAATCGTATACGTTTTAATTACAAAATACAAAAGGATTAGCGGATTGAAATATCGTTCGAAAGAGCGTAAGGAAAACGAAAAGAAATAAATGTTTAAACTACTAAACCGATGATTTCTAATTTTGTTTAGATATAGAACACTAGAAACCACGCAGAGTGAAAAAATAAAAGAATATTGTATTTTTGTTTTATGAATAGAAAAAGGACGAATAAAAATTGCGTCGTTTTTAATTTAATTTAAAACCATATTATTAGTCCGGACAAAACCTTTCGATATTTGGTTTGATTTCAATTTTAAGCCTAACTCGTTTTGAATTTATATTGCAATTCGTTTCTTTAAAACCTTAATATATTTTAATAATTACACATTTATCTTAACACGACTACTAAGGCTATAATTAATTAAAAATATTTCCGATATCGATTAACTACGTATAATGAAATACTCGTATTTTGTTTTTTTTTTTTTTTTAAATTTAATATTTCTCGTTACACGATATTAAATCAAAGTTATTTTTCTTTTTTAACAAATCAATATTTTTAACTGTGTACATTAAATTAAAATTCTTTATCTCATTGTACGAGTACGTTATTTCATAATTCTACATGGAATATAAATATTATTATTACAAACATAATGAAGTGCAATGTTTTGAAAGGAGCTTTAAGTGTTTCCGAAGAATAATCGACAAATATCGATCATCGGATACATTATTGAGAACTTTATACTACATAAGTAATAAGCATTATGTACTTAATATGAAAATTTAATTTCTATAAATAAAATTATTATTCTTTCTTCGGCAAATATTTTATAAGCCAACGACGACGTCAGAAGAAGAACATGGACTATTATCAATAATTGAACGACCTTATAAAGCCGACAAAGTTGTCCGACCGAAAATATTATTATTATTTATTGAATATTTTATTTATAACATCTGCAATATTATTTCCTACGGTTTTCGAAAACACATTTTGACAACGTTATTCGCGAGTAGGTAGTCGGAATTAAATTATATAATTTTAATGAATATTTTATCAAGTTTACTAAAGTATTGTAATGTTCGAACGCACGTATTAAACTCGGCGTCGACTTTCCCGAAACATTATTTATGTATTTTAAACTTTAATTTTGGGTTATTAATCATAACGATAATATTATCTATCGGCCTACCGGCTTTACGAATTCTCATACGGGCGCGTTTTAAATATTGTAATTACCTCGTACATCAAAAATTAAAAAAAAAAAATCAAATAATAGTATCAAGATTAATTTTTTACCGGATGTGAGTTTAAAATTTTAAATGTGTTCCCAGCTAATATAATCCCGAAAACTTGTTTGACGCGTTTTCAATAATAATAATAATTTTTCGTTATTTAAATTCTTTTATGTAATTCTGGCCAATCGAAACGAATGAAAATAATATTTAGAAAAAAAAAAAAAAAACAACCGTAAGTTATTCGTTCTCGGTTCTTAAAAATTATTATAATATATACACAATGATTTTAATAGACTCGAGTATGAAAATTCTTAAATTTATATTTTCATTTTTTCATTCCGTATATTATTATGACGTCTTTAGAATTCGTATTACTATTGAGGGAAAAAAAAATTTAATAAGGAACGACATTTTCGTTAGAAGTCTAACCTCGTCGAGTGTTTTAAAAAAAAAAAAAAATTGCATAATGACTGTGACCCAAGCTAAAACGGTCTATGAAAAAAAAAAGAAAAAAAGTACCGAACAATGTATGACAATATATAAATTCTTACCACATAGTATTTTAAACTCTTATTGATATTCGACTATATTCAAAAGTTGCCGAACAGTACTAAAATCAATCCTTTGAAATCAATTTAGAGATTTTTTTTTTTTTTTTTAACCGATTTCGACGTTAACATTTTTATTTTATTTACCCGTTAGCGGCTCCTCGAAGTTTGGTCGTTTTCAAAACATATTTTGTTTTTTAATTCATCAAAGACTTAAAGTTTTTTTTTTTTTTTTATATACTCACACGACTGTAATAATTTATAAAATTTCAATTATATTTAAAATTTATAATTCGTCGCGACTGCCCCGCCGCCGCGGTAAAACTTTGTATATTTTATTGTTGATTTGTGAGTGAATATTTACAACGCTTCAACGCCGAGTCAATCATTATAATATATTCAGCGCGTCAGTTACTCGGTTTAAAATTTAAATCATATAATATTATAATATAGCGACGATTACGCTGCAGACAGACCTTGGCACAAAAAAAAAACCATAATAATTATATTAGCTATTCTCCGAGTTTTAAACTTTGGCATATTATCTTTATTTCTATGCGCTCGACCGTCTTTATTACGAAAAGATGGGTGTCATTCATTTTCCGAGTGCCTCGGACGCTTTGAGTTTTATGACGGCGAAAAGTAATGGCGACGGCCGTACAGAAAACGGGACGTCACCGCGAAACACTGCTATTTCCGGCACCAATATAAAATTCCAAAGTCCCGCGGTACAACGGCAGATTCCGAGTCCTCGAAAGTGTAAGTAGGAGTAAACATCCGAGTGTTTGTGTTTTGAATGGGACTTGCAAACGCGCCGTGTTTTATCTTCTCAACGAGATACTCGATCGTCGGAACGATAATAATAACGTGATTAATTTTTCAAGTATACCTGAGAAAAAAAAAAAACCGTATTACTTTAAAAGTAACTTTGTCGATACGTCGCGCGTCGTCGTGTTACGGTCGCACGAAACGCTCGTTTAAAAGTGTATGTGACGGGTATGTTTTAAACAAAATCCCAACTCCACCAGAGTACAAAAAAACATAAACGTAGTGTTTAATAATTGAAAAAAAAATCAATTAGTTTCGATAATATATAGTTGTTTTGGAAACTCGTTGCGTTTTGCAAAGTATTAGTTTTTAATATTATGCTACTCGTCCGTCCATTTCAATATTTAAAAAGTCTATCGAGTATTATGCGACATCGACACGCCATTAGCTCGAAACTTCGAATGGCTTTTGTTGCAAATATTATTATCGTGTTTCCGACGAGAGTGACGATAAGGTTTTTATCGTCGATAAAAGTTTAAAATATCATACGATAAGTAAATAAATCGTACTCTTACACTACGACACGAGAACAAGACGCATTAATTGCTTTTTTCTTTCTTTTTTTTAACAAGACGGCAAGAGGAGAACGACGCCCTTACCAGTTACAGAGCCCAAACGAACACAATATGGTAATAATATGTGTTTCCTTTTTGTATTTTATCGGTACTGCAATATTGTGTTGACGTTGCAATTGTTTTAGACGGCGGATTGGTTTGTCAGGTACGATAAGTGATGAAGACCCCAAAACTCGAGGATTTGGATACTAGACTTAAAGGATTACCATTGAATTCCTTCGGGTACTCGTCCGCGCAGACATCGCTGACAGCGAGAGAGCTGAATATTTAGTACGTATAGCCATCTCTCTAGTCGTCGCGTTATAATCGGTCATTAAAATTTCACGGCGCCCGATCTTACACTATATTAATATTGTCCGCGATATAATACGAGTATATAACTATAATATGTGTTTTTAGCCTTTTAGAATCTCAAAAATCATTCGTAACGTAATTCTTTTTCTCATTTATACTTAAATATAATAATAATTTTCGGGGGAAAATGCGATTTTCCGGAAGAATAAAATCGTTGAAAGTTCAACATTTATAAGATTTTCAAAACAGAGACGCAGGTGACAATGATGGTCAGAAACTCGAAATCCCGTAACTCGCACGTCTGTAACTCGAAGATATGTGCTTTTCGCTATACGTATCCCGCATGAAAAAAGCATCTGAAAAATAAATCGCGGTACCGGCAGCGATGGATTTAACATTACTTCGACGGTAAATATATTTACGTTTAAATTTAGTCTCTCGGTTTAGCCGTAGGCATTTAATAATATTATTAATCGTAGCTTCGGTTATCAAGAACAATAATAATTTTGCGAACGCCACGAACAGATTTGTATGGCAATTATTTTCGACCTATAACGAAACTCACCGTCGATTGTTCGTGTAGTTGTACCGCGAGAATCTAAAGCGGTATTCTCAAAAATGTCAATACCTACACGTTTTACTTCAAACAGAGACAAAACAATAATATTATGTAATCGACAGAATATATCGTCGCCCTCGTGCCAAAAGTGACCAACTGGTTTTTTAAAGTTTTGAGTAATGTCAGTTTAAAAGTTGAGCACTTCTTTAAAAATCGAGAATTTAACTGATGTTTATAAACTTGGTACCAATGAAACCGCAATAGTATACTTTACACTACAGTATACTAGTTTTACTCAATATTTATTACTATGATTACTAAATTATGAATTACTAAATAAATTTTATGGTAAAAAGTGACCAAGTGAAAACGGTTTTTCTTGGTCATTTAAAAAGTGACTAAGTCATAAGTATAATTCACTTGGTCATTATTTTTGTATTATGTTTTATATGGGTAATGCATTAATATTACAATCATTTTTATACAAAAACATTATTCAAACAACAAACTTGTTCATTTTATTTGAAAACATCATAAATTATTATTTTTTTTATTATTTTTAAACTATGAAATATAATAATGACCTTATTAAGAAATGACCAAGTGACTTAGTCAATTTTTAAACGTAAGAATTATATTGAAATGTTGGTTGGTCAAAATTAAGTATTCGGTGGTTCCTAAACTAATAAAGATATCACTTGGAAACTTTTTACGTATTTTCATAGGACCAAAATAAGACATCTTAAACATTTTTTTCACTTGGTCACTTTTTGCACATGGTCACTTTTGGCATGAGGGCGACGATATATCCGGGAAAATGCTAGTGCCGAAAAACGATCGATTTAACGAGAACAATCCTATGACGAATCAATCAGTGCGTGGTTGGGGAAATAACTTATTATCTCTTCAACTCGAATTTATTGTTTTATAATATTCACGTTGTACCCTGCTTTTTTTTCAACATCATTTTCATAGGGGTTTTGCATAAAAAAATATTATCGTTTGTCGACCTCGAAAAGTTTGAAGAACCAGTGTTTTTTTTAAACTCTTAAACCTTGCGTTCGTAAAAAAAAAAAAAGAAAATATTTAATCACTATTATAGGTGCGCGTGGAAAATAATATTTTACCGTCGTCGTCGGCCGCGGTAATTCTGGTTTCGTCGCGTTCGATGAAAAACGTCCGTTAAATTCAATTTTTAGATTTGTTCGCGGTCGGCATGTGAAAATAATAATTTCCAAACTCGATGCGTACGTACATAATACGTATGAGGCGACACGCGTCTGGCGGGCTGTATATTATCATATTAAAGTTGATCGATCGAAGCCGCCGCCGGCCAGCCGGACCGATAATCCATAAAAATGTCGAGAAATAAGCCGTACGCTGGCAGTCGTGCGAATTCTATTTTTTGAAAAAAAAAATTCAACCCAAATCTTCATCATATACTACTACTACTACTACTACTACTACTACTACTACTGGCTATATACGACCTTTCACAAAAGTATAAGCCGTCGGGTTCAAATGCGTTATACATAATATTCGAAATAAAATGGAATCGCGGACGATTTGCTCGTATCGAATTAATAATTTTGTATTACGCATTTGTTCAGTCGATCGTATGACACGAATATTAATTATAACAGCATAGAGTTAAATCGTCGTCCTAGAGGAAATGTTATTTCGACTAAAACGTCGGAAAAAAACACGTGAAATTCACTGCTGAAAGTCAATACGAAATAATATTGTTTTTTTTTTTCAAAACTCTGACGGTAAATGTTCTAGTATAACGTGAAATATAATATTTAGAAAATTAACCGTTGAAATTTTATATACGGTCGATCGTGTACAGAGAAAATTATTTTATACGCGCGTTTAGCTGGTAAAACGATTATAAGGACGAACGTGCAAATTTTCCTTTTACTTTGGGGTACCTGATTTTGACTCTCGAGATATCGGCGGAATAGCGTGCAGCAACGAATTTGCGCTGGCGGTTTTTTTCTAATTTATTATTTCAACATTTTACCTACCTACTTACTTATCGGATAGAGTCAAAAGAAAGCCATAAATATCGAACTCGTTATCAGCTATTATCTACTATTATATACTCGTATATATTAAATAGAAGCACTTTTTTTTGTAAGTACTCGAAAAGTACTCGGTGGATTTTTCACTAATGGATTGGCCAAGAAGGTTTGAAGCTATAGAACGTCTCGAAAATTCAACCCCTAAGGGGGTAAAAAGGGTAAAAAGGGTTAAAAATGGTAAAAGAATTCAAAACACCTCAAGGGCTTCATTAAAAACCGAATTTTTCGAAATTCCGAGAGTGTTTTCTATGGCTTTGGAAAAACAGAAATTTTTGTTTTATTTGAACAGAGAAAAATACATCGCATCTAATTCATAATCAATCACAGACGACGAGACGAATTTTTGCGATTAATATTTCATATTGATTTCATTCAGCGACACACATTTAACAGTCGAAATAAAAATAAAAAAGAAAAAACACCAATAGGTAAAATGTTTTTAGGGAAGAGTTAATGTTTTTACTTTATGTCTGACAACGTATAATATGATTTTTAATTGTTTAACTCGCTTATTTTAATACGCATTTTATTACTCGAAAGGTTAAAATTCGTAATGTTCAAAACATTGTATTCAAAGAACTCGCGTGACCTGTAAATATTCGTCGACGTAGATAGCACAAAGGATGTAAAAGGACGTCTTATTTAATTTAAATGAAAAAAAAAAAAGAAGAAAAAAGCTACAATTAATCGGGCCCAGCGTGTACGCCTCCCAAGTTATACGGCGTTTTCGTGTGGCCAGTTTTACAGTTTTAAAAAACAATTATTTGTAAAACACGCGTGTGTTTACGCCGAAGCACAACGGTAGTTTTGAACGGCTGTGGCGAGTAAACGGTGTGCCAAACGAACCGGTCGTTGGCAATGTTCTCGTCGCGGTGGCCGAGGTAGAAAATGAAAAAAACTAGACTATTTGAAATAAACGAAACGAATACGTATTCGCCACTACAGCGCCACTCCGGCGCGCGCTCGTCCTCGGGGGGCCTTAAAACATGATTAAATTTTTTTTCTTTTAATTTCCGAGTTTTGATTTTTTTTTTCATACTTATTTATACTCGGGATAAACTCTGAAGAGATTTTAATCAAGCGATCCGTTCCAAAGACACGGGGGTTTCAAAAAAAAATATAACCGTTTATAGAGGGGGAAAAAAATGAAAGAATATTTTCATTATTTCGTAAAAATCGACGTAAGAGTCGAACCAATCAATATTTCCGGACTGATGATTTTACGAAAAACATTTAACGGCATTTAAATAATTCAATTCGAAATTTTCCTATTATATTTATTAAATTCTATATCGTGTGACTTTAGGTTATATTATGAAAACGGATTTATAACCGTTTTACGACGACTAGTACGATACACGTCGTCGTATTACTATAACGAATTACTTCGGAAAAATTTAAAAGCGAAACTTATTATTAGGTTCGTATTTGGAATTTCGGCACTCTGATATTATCTACTCTCGTTTTTAAAAGATTAAAGGTTATAATATATTTATTATACGTGTATGTAAATGTAAGAGTATATTATTCCCAGGACACCTTTCTAATATATAATTATTTTTTTGCTCTGCGAACATTTTTTCAAGAATAAATTACTTTGTAAAAAAAAAAAAAAAAAAGAATAACACATAACTTTAAACTACCTAATTAATGTATAATAATTTCTAGTGACTTTATAGAAAAAAAAAAAAAAAAGAAAAATCCCATTTTAATTGAATTCGCGATTAGCATATTTATATAGCACGCTTTCGTGTAAAATATATTCACTAAAAATGTGAATATATACGGAAATTTACGAATCGTCATTGACGGCAAATTAATTTTTCTCTAGCGAAAAAGTCCGCGGATCTTTTGCCGAAACCGTCGAACGACGAATACTATCGTTGACAATCGCATCCAATACTTACAAATCATTTCAAACGGAATCGATTACTTTAGAGTTTTTTCGCCTGTGGGCCACTGGGCCACCTTTTTCATCGCACACGTGTAGGTTAGTTAGCGATGAAAACGAATAAAAAATAATTTTTAAAAACACTTACCGGCCCCGATGTTCAGAAAAATAAATCGTTGCGTCGTCGCGGTGTAGAGTGGAAGTTGTGGAAGAAGTCTCGAATTCATAACGGGTTGATAAGAGGCTCTTTATCACCAACGCGAATCCCGTCGTTTAAATTTAATATAATATTCGTTCAAACTATTATTGTAAAAATTCATAAAAATTTCTAAACTACAATAATTATATTTATATTCATACCGAAGTCGTGTTAAAAACGACCGTGTACTTTGAAAAATATTACACTTACATATTATTTTATTTTTTATTTTTATTGAACAAATTGTCCGCAGCACCGGGGGCCGTCGTCGGACGTTACATTTTTACATTATATACATTATAGTGTGTTGTATCAAAAGGTAAGTAAGGCGGTGGAGACGAAAACAAGGAGTTGTGTTTTGGTTTAGGTGTTTTCACATTTCATATTTTATTTGTTAGTTAATTGCGTGTCTTCTGAGAACTGGATTATTTTTAAGGACGTTGTCGGGCTCCGGGCTGAGGATTTCTGCAAGATACATGTTATTGTTAATATCTGTCGGCGAAAATACAATGTCTATTGCAAGACTCGGAACACGCCGCGGCGTTCGATTAACAAGCGAATTCGAGAATTTCGGGTCGAAGTTAAAAAATGCTTTGGCGTCTCCGAAAACGTCAAACTTTCCAGTGCTCTCCGTCGAAGCTAGCAGATACGTATAATAAATGATAATATGTTTGACAGACGTCTGGTGCCACAAAGTCAATGCGAAGAGAAAAAAAAAAAAAAACGCTACTCCGGATCGGTCAGGCCGGGTGCAGCGTATTATAGCGGTCAAGAGGTCATTGTCATTCGTCGCGTTGCATTGCCAACGCTTCATCTAAATATAGTATTGGCAGTTTATTTTGTTTGCGTCGAAAGCCGGCGCTTTCCGTCACTCGTGCGTTCGTCGACGTGTCCGTTTATTGTTGTAAACATACCGCCGCCGCCACGCGCACTGTGGCGTTTCGGTGTGCGCCTGACCTATTCCGCGACATAATTTTTCGCGGGGGGTTTTTTCTTTTTTTGTTGGTTTTTTCAAATATTTCGACGCGTGAAATAAAATATACAAACATCGAAATACCGGAATCCGTTCTGTTCTGGTTTGTTTCGATTGGTGGTCGTTTCAAGAATTTTCCGGTTACTATACAAGGAGGCGAGGCGGTGTGAAAATAAAAAGACGAGTGGAGGGGTTAACCTAGAAAACAGTAGAACGACGACGACGACGACGACGGGGGAAAGAGGAAAAAAAAAAACGTATGGATTTCCGGATTTCGTGTAATAACTTTTGAAAAGAAAAGAAACGTAAAAGCCGACGACGACGGGTTTTGTGTGAGGGAATTACGCAACGTCGGGTGTGATTGCGAAGAAACTTCAACGTTTTAAGTGCCGTCCGCCGGACGATTTAAGAATATTTTATTTCAAGTCAAAAGTTTCCGAGTTTTTTTTTTTTTTTGAGGCGATGCGAATATTTTTAATACTTAAACATGGATTTATGTTAAAACATAAAAAATAAAAAAATTTCAAAATTTTACGTTTATTTCGCATGACATGACGTAGTGATGCACGCATGATGCACATGGACGAATTATTTTTTGCAAATTTTCATTTACAACGTTTACTTATAATTATTGTTTTACTTAACGCAAATAAAAAGTCTTCAAAAGCCTACAGTTGTAAAGTTAAACATAAAGTAAATTCGGACGATTTGTTTTTTCGTACTTTATGCAAATAGAAAGCTTAAAAGTGCTTAAATATATTCTAATTTATTAGCGGTGATCGTATATTTTAAGTCAGTGCTTATTTAATTAGTAAAAACGTATGTAACGAATTTCCAACAAAACAGTCACTGTAGAACGATTACGTTTACAAACGTAAAAGTGAGTTTGTTTCGAGAAAGTTCTACGTTCAATCGCCGCGCCAAAATATTAATCTTATAATAGAAAAGCAACATTATCACTCAATTAGCAGCAAGTACCCTCCTGCTCGCGAGCGTACAGCTTTCGTCACTGAAATCGTTTCGTCCTTAATGCGGGACTATCGCCTTTAGTTTTTAGACATAGTAAAAATAAATCACCAGTCGGATCGAGTAGGGACGCCCGTGAACACTGCGGATAATTTATCACAACACACTAGTTAATCCGACAACAGATTTCGTATAGTAAGCAGTGGAATATCACGGTATTATAAGACTCTACTACTTACATAATGACGTATAACTGTCATGGGCGTTTTTACAGTAACTATTTTCGTTATATTATCGCGTCGTCGTCGGGTGTTTCCGGCACAATAGAAAAATAACCGTTCGTCGTCGACAAACGAACACTTTTACTAGGCTTTTGAATAAATTATCCAAATCGAGAGAAAATAATTCAAAGGAAAACTCCGTTAAAACCAAAGAGTCTCGATTGAATCGAAAAAATAACTACTATTTCCTACTACGCAATAAACAAATTGTTATTGCGTGTGCGCATTAAATTTCAGTAGAGCGGGCGATCGAAAAGTTCAATGTTATTGGAAATCTCTAAAGGACGCGCGGGCGAATCGAACGCAACGCGACGACGGTTGTTGCTCGATAAAACGCGTTCGTTAAAAACATTCGTCACTTTGATTAATTAAAATGATCGAAGATCTATTTTGGTTTTTTTTTTAAGAATTACAAGGCGCTTGTAAACAACGTGGCGAAAAACGTTTTTAGCCGAAAGAAACGAAAGTAAACACTCCTCAGCGGCAAAGTTTTGAAAAATATTTTTATTTTTTTCTTCTCTACGTCTCATTTATACGGCGGCGGCGGCAGCGAAAGAAAGTTTTTTCTTCTAAAGATCGCCGCGAGTCGTGGAGAGGAAAAAAACCAAGTATGACGTAATTTCCCGAGACAAGAATGCGAATAATGTGTATGTGTGGCTTTTGATAGTTTTTCACGAGTATTTTCGTCGACTAACGTGAATTTTTTTAAACCGGCTCGTATTTATCTATTTTCACGGCCGTTTACGCCGCCGTGTCATCAATAACGACATCGCGATAAAAAAAAAAAAAAGCAATAATAATAGTATAATATTAACAGTTGTATTTAAAACGCGACGCCCGATTTCGGATATTGTGGTATACTCGCCATCCTCGGGAAGTTCGATTCAGGTGGAAAAAAAGTGACTTTTCAAAGTACGACGAAAGCGATAATAATATAATATAACTCGCGATGTTTTGAGAAATTTTTTTATAAAACACTAACGTTCGCGTTTCTCAATCGAAAAATTATCTGATATTCGTCTTTTCACGCTCGCTGTGTGCGATTCCAAAATGTGATTCGCGTATGTAATAATTTCACCGTTATGAGGTCAGTCGCTCCAGTAATAATGTCAAAATGATGAACGACGACGTACAAGTATGCGATAGTATTCGGATACACCATGGGAATGTATTTATTATTTTTTTAAGCTCAAAAGAAACACACACACGCGCGCGCGCAATAATCGATACAAAATATTCGTGCGAGTCATCGTTGAAAGCGTACAAACAAATATGTATATGAATCGAGTTGTATTTCTTTCGCCGTATTCTGACTTTTGACCGCCGCACAGCGACACGACGCGGTCATATAATCTAAGTACGTTTCATCGTCACGGACGCGTCGTAATCGTTTTCCTCTTTTTTTCCCCGCTACCCTCCGGAAATGATAAATTAATTCGACCCGTCCCGCCGCCGTCACATTGTATACATAAAATACACAACACGTCACGTTACACTTGTCGGAAGACGCGGTACAAACAATAAAAACAAAAACAAATAAAAAAAAAAAAAAAAACCGGAACCCGATATACCTCACATACCCGTGCAGGCTATCATTCATTGCGCGCGGTATTACGCGGAAAACCGGACGTAAATACGTGCCTACGCGACCGCGGGAAACCGTCGTCGCCTTACCCGACGACGCGTAGGCCGCCCGATGTGGAAGTGAAACACAAAACCACTGTTGCAAATTACAAAAGAGAATAGAGAAAATAATATTTCTCGCGCCCGATTCTCGTTTCGATGCCGATCAAAACATTACGATACGTAATTTCCTCTTTCTATATTTTAACTCGCGTGATTAATTCGACCCGTCTTACGGTCGTCGTATGCTCACGAGACGGCGAGGAAACAAAGCGATACGAAACAGCGAGGGCTATTTTGTCGGTCGACTTATATCTCGGGAGCTCCGTGTGACGGTGAAATCGGGAAAGAACCGAAAAGAATCGATCGTTGATAAGTGTATCGAAATGTTCGAGAGATATTAAACAAAATTTCTTCCGCCCGATTTCGGGCTACACCAGCGTGTCTGAGCGTGATTAGATCGTGCCATACAGTCGCGTTTCTCTCTTTATATAATAATAATAATTTCTGCGGTCATCGTAATCGACACACGTCGAGATACGTCGGTAACACGTGACGGCCGCGCGAGAGAATAAGACGAGGGTCGAGAACAATAATATGTAAATAATTGAATTTCGTCGTAATCGGGGGACCATCGTCGGTTTTCCCGGTCTCTCTGAAAAACCGAAGTGGGGAAAATTTTGAAATCCACTCCAGACTACCTACCAGCCGGCCAGTGCAGCGTTTGGCACCCAACTCTGCGGGGCCAATTCTCTCCAAAACACGACTTGAAATTAATATCCTTTTTCCTCATTCCGCAAATGTTTTCCACACATTTTTCTTCGAAATTTCGGATCGTAAGCGACGCGGAATATCTGCCCTCCACGGGGCCGACCGCGGACGTGAACGCGCGCCTATATACGAAACCGTCGCCTCGTCCGCCCTCGCCGCAGCCGTTTAATAGAGTTCGCTGATAGCGGCGGCGGCGGCGGCGGCGGCGGCGTCGTCGGCGCGCAACCCCCCTGGTGGGGCACGCGAGAGCCGCGCGGCGCGTTCGCCACAGACGACAGTGTTCCCGTAACGAACTTTCGCCGCAGTCGGTCGCGCCAGCCGCCGTTCACTTCCGGTCCCGCGTTTGCGTCGCTCTCTCCCGCGAGTGGTGTCAGTAGTGATAGACACACGGCGAGCCCGACGAGACCGGACGCGGAACATCCGCCCGTGCCGCGATGTGCCGACCCCGTGGCGATTGATCGATCGCGGTACGCCGGATCGCATCGATCACCGGACATCCGGTCTTGTTGTACCGCCCGAACGCGTCGCGGGGCCCATCGTTGCCGCGGTCGACGACGGACCGAAGACGGACTACTCGAGTGAGTGTGTGTGTGTGATTTTTTTACACCCCATGACGGTCCGTCATTAGATTACGCGCCCGCGACGACGACGACGACGACGACGACGTACGTTGTCGGTCGAAAACGCCGCCGCCGCCGCCGCCGCGCCGCCACCGCCGCGATCGCCCCCCGGGCGACAATCCCAACTCTTGTCCTTCCCCCCCCTCCCCCGGTCGTTAGGCACTTCGTCTTCTGTTCTTTTTATGCGGAGAGAATTTCAAAGTTGCCGCGGCAAACGATTCCGGTCCGGAGACGTTTTCCATCGCGCTAATCCGCGACCGTTCATAATGTTATTATTATTTTCAAGTCTTCGTTTCGGAATAAATTATTTCGCATTCTCGAGCGAGCATTTGTCTGTCGAAACTATACCGCGCCGCCGCCGCGCCGTACTCGAGCCTCGTGGAGTTTATATTAATAAATAAATATATAGGTATATATGAACGAAACGAAAAACTCGTCGGCGGCGAAACCGTCGATCGTGTATCGTCGAACGACGACGGCCGGATCGCTATATTATTATCTTATCTAAAACGATAAAACGCTTACGAATGCTCGGTTTTCGTTACATTTGAATATCGAATCTTCGATCGCCGCCGTGAAGACGTTCTTAAATTTGCGTCTTTACGCAGGCGAGCGTAGTCCGTCTTCTCGCGAGGACACCGCGCGGGGGGGGGGCAGGGTTCGGACCCAAAGCCCCGAGACTTGTTGCCCCGTAAACTCCATATTAGCGAGTCGGTCGGCTTAATAAACGGAAGCCGACGGGTTTGATTACCGCGTAGTACGCATCGATCACGCCGCGCCGGCCGATTTTTACGCGAGTATCGAAATAATATCGAAATTTCATTATTTTCCCACGACCATAATAATAATAATTGATAAGCCGACAGCGGACGGATGGTGAATTTATCGGCGATCGCCGCGCCGCGCCGCCGCGAACAATGGATCATTAAAATTAACTAGCGGGATTTGTTGATAACGACGTTTTTAAGCGCAGCTCAATTAAAATAATAACTGCACAAACGTCCGATAAAGGCCCCGACTTTAATTACTCGGAAGTTCAGTGTACCATTTGCTTATACATTTACTCACAGTAATGAGCTCGGGAGTATAAATGAAAATATAGGTATTGCGTATATAAAATATCAAATAACGAACGGCTAACCGACCAATGTTTATCATTTGGTAACATTTTTACTCATTGCCAATATTATTTCAACAATTTTCTTATTTTTTTAATTAGTAATTACGTAATAGAATTGAAAATTGATTTAGTGCAGTTATTTGAGTGTTTGAAATTATAGTGAATTACTAACATTTCGTAGAACATAATAATATTATTGTTACGCTATGATTTATAAATAATATTTAGAATGGACTTTGGAAAGGGGAGAAGAGTAAAAAAATTAAAATTATATTCATCTCGGAATAATATTATTAATCGATTATTGACATCGATCGTGTATCTTTTTTCATGATATATCGGAACGAAATAAATAATCGAAATAATAATAATAACATTTTGATGAAAAACAAAACGAACCGGCAGGCACGTTATATTTTGTACTCGAACCCTACTGCCAATCATACGCACACGTCGAACTGCATTTATACCCGAAAGAAACAAAGTCTTACGAACGTTCGAAAATCTAATGCCGCGGAATAAGAGACGAGGCAATTTAATTACTCGAATATTGCGATCGAGGAGCGAAACGAGGCGAATTTTTCACGAAAATAATGTAATGAATAAATTAATAATTTGTCACGAGTGTTGTTGAAACGTCCCTAGCATTTTTACGTGCAAATAATTTACATAAAAGTTCTAGTCGAACAAGTATCCGTCATATTATTATAAAAATATAATAATTTATAATAATATGATATTCGTATGTATAGTCATTTGTTGTACGACGAACAGCACGAGTGCGCGGTTTAAATACTTGTTGATTTTGATTATTCCTCAGATAAAAATCATGAAGTTTATAAAGAGATATTTTATTGTATCGGATAACGGATTTTCAAGAATACTTACACTATGAGAAAGCTACTAGAAAGCTTCGACGATTCATCGACATATTTGTATTTAAAATAAAATAGCAGAGATAATCTATAAGAAGAACAATCGATGTTAGAAAGAAGCGATTGAAGACGAAAAGCAGAAACGAGTAATAAATTACTGAAAAAATTTTTCGACTCGCCGAAGTGTCAACGATAATAATAAGAATAACGAAGAAATTGATCACGAAGGATGTGTCATACGCTGATGTCGATCGAAACCGAAGTAAATCACTGTAAACATATTATATTGAAATAACTTAAAAATAACAATAATAATATTGAGACGATTTACACGGACGACGACGTTTAATAAAACAGTCCCATTACAAACACGTGAATCGCAGAAAAGATTAAGTAGTCGACGAATCGTTAAAATCTCAATAAACATACTAATAAAATACGATTATTAATATTAAAGACGTCCGTATTTCTAAAATGAAATTGTGAAACCAATTACCCCCGTTACGGCCAGTTTACTATTGTTGAATTCCAACCAAGTATAACAATCATAATAATATTTAATTAGAACAAGGTTAGAAAAGAGAAAAAAAAGAAGAAAAAAAGAAGCTAAGTAGGAATTATATATACGTACGTATAATATATATTTTTTACTTTCTACGAAAGTTAATTGAATTTTGTAGGTTCTCGAGCCCTCTTACGCAAAGTACACTATATATTTTCATCTCTGCTTTTGTCATTTTAAAATGATACAATTTAAATGAAATCCGTTAGAAAAAAAAAAAAAAATAAGTGGTTTAATTTGTTTTTAAGAAACACATTAATAAAGATTTATAATGTAAGACATCCTTCAGGTAAACAGAAATAATGAAGAAATGTTTTTATAAAACATTCGAGTTTATTTCGATGAATAATGCAAATACGCCGGGTATATAAACGAGCTTATCAACTCGAATTACTTTTTAATTCATAATCATAAAACGTTGTGCGTAGTATTATCCTGACCGTTGTCGTCGCTGTAACTTTTGTCGTTCGGTAAAATGAAAAAAAGGAAAAACGAATTCTCACGGCGGCGTTTCCTATTGATATCAAGTGCAAAATTAATTAATTAATCTATCGCGAACAAAAGACGCATAATATATTTCGAATACAAAATGTTTATTGAAAATAAAATGTCCAGCGACAAACTCGCGAAGCGTTCGTATTCGTGAACTCGTTGTAAGCTATCGTTTTGTGAGACGATATTATTATTATTATTATCACCGAAAGCATTATGAATAATTTGATTTCATGACGTGACGATTGAAAAAATAAACGCGTGTTTGGTAATATTAATGACAAGACGCTATGAACGAATAACAATATTATTATTGTCGAGTTCCCAAGACGACGACGACGTGGCGCTTGACATAGGCAATTTTGCACCATCCGCGAGTGTATTATTCAAAAAGTTTCCTCAGACTAAAAGAAACGGAAACAGAAAATCAAACTCGTCGAATTTGAGTGGAGAGTCGAGAGTAAGCTGACCTTTAATGTATAAAAGGGACTGGATTATGGTCGGACTTAATGTCGTTTATGTTGTGTACGCTGTATAATTTATGTGCCGTTTTGAAAAAACTGAAATTTTTTATGAAAAAAAAAAAAAAACCACACGAAACGAAACGAAACACTCTTTTAACACTATATTTCTTAAAAAAAAAAAAAAAAAAATGACGGCGACTTTTTTAAAATCAAAGATCAAACGGTAAAACGAAATTATTAAAAATATAATACGAAAAATCGTTCTCGCGCACTTTATTATTTAAACGATACGATTATTCGTTTACGCGTAATACTATTGTGAAATCTAAAATAATCTCTCTTTCGATTCGATTTGAAGGCGTACAATTTTATAAACCGAAATATACTTATGACACGCGCGCGCGTATTTTTATATTATATTTATATACACTGTACTCTTACAGTTTGTAGTTCAAAGTTTAAGAGCTGTTTTTAGTTGCTTTTAATGTTGACAGAACAACCCCGCGTTGTAATATTATGCATATACATTATACAACTCAAAGTTATTTTTAATACCGCGGTAAATTATATTCATAGAATTATTTTTATTTTTCGCGCTCTACTTCGCCCTCGAAACGCGTTATCCGTATGGAAACGTAATCATTACACAACGAGTTGTAAACACAATTATTGCGAATCGATTCATTACGTATAGAAAATCAAATCTATTTTTTGTCCGTTTAATAACGTCTGACAGAGTGGTTCGTTATTTTTATACGCGCGTTCGGTCCGCGAAATCGTATACACAATTATTTTATTGTTCGTTCTGCTAGCTCTGCGGTTTTCAGTATCGACGTAACCCGAATAAAATATTTAATTCGTTAATCAAGCGTTCGCGTTGCCTTTCGATAAACAAGTGGTTTTATGTTAATTAGTCGGATAACTTAATATTCGAATCCCAGAGCCGTCTCCGGTATAGCTTTCGAGATCAGGAAATTCGTGAAAACAATAAACAAGACGAGAAAAGCAATTTCGTCGTGTCTAACATAGGCTTCATTATTATTAATTACTTATACTGTTTAGTTTTAAACTCTGACGTGGAATATTTTCAGTCGTACCGGATATTAAATACATAGTTAATGATCGACTGTACAAAAATTCCCGAAGAATACTCAAACTATAAATAAAGTTCGTTTTAGAACCGGTGAGAGACGACCAGAGTGATTTCGTAGATATATTGTTAAAACGTAGTTCTTCATCTGCAAAGAACCATAATATTATGGTTTGGAGTTGAATTATTACTGTAACGGCGCGAGATATTCAAATATCGATATGAATCGAACTGAAACATTGTTTATTATAAAAACACAAACAAAACGCAGACGAACCGTTACGAAAATTAATTGTTGTGTACGGCGGCGTAGTACATACGTAATAACGGCTACGCACAACCGCGTGCGGACCGTGCTTTGGCACGTAGACCGATATACGTATTATTATGACTCGTAGAAGATCAAAGACCGCGCACAACAAAGCTAGGAAAACGTCGTGTTTTTCTCGGAACTTACTACGTATTTCTGGAACAGTCTGAACTACGAGTCCGCGACGTCGACCGGCTCCGGACCGCACAGGCCCGAACCAAACATTGTATGAAAGAATGTTTTGTCGGTGCGTGTCCGTGTCGGTGGGATATGAACGGCGATAACGACGTTATTTTCCAAAATAGAATATTATAGAGTACTACTAACATATTTTTCTTTATGATAACTATTATTAAATATGTGTAATTTTTCTTCGTCATCTTCAAGAGATCCACATAAACTATAAAATTCACCCTCTATTTTTTTCTCCGTTTTAAACTGTGCGTGTTAATAAATTACTTTTCATTCATGACGGTCTGTGTCTGTCGGTGCAAAACGGTACAATGACGTGAATACTCCCTAAAACGTCGGTTCGGTACGGGTCTGTGCGGTCCGGTGCCGGTCTGCGAGTGTCGGTTCAGTGTGAATCGTCCTTAAAGAGGAGCCCGGAGCTTAGAATCAAACGCGAGCCCTGCAGATCGCCCGGCATTTTTTGCTCAATCACATCATTTTTGTCGATCGCTCGACGGCAAAGTCGAAAAGTTGACACTCCACAATGGAAACACGGCGGCGGCGTAACGATACGTAATAATGTGAAAATTGATTAAACCATCGTTCGTTCGATTTTCGGTCTACCGACGACGATGCGGCAGTTTGTAATATATAAGCGGCGGCGGCGGCACACGAACGAGGGTATGCGAAAGCACTTACGTAAGAGAGCGAGAAAAAGAGCGCGCGTGCCGGGGAAAAAAAAAAAATTGTATTCCTAGAAAACGGCTCGTGGCGTAATATTCGTAATGATAATTACGGAGCGAGTCGGCCGCGTAGAATAAAGTAGAATAAACATAATATCCGCGGCGAACGGGGCAAACCGTATTGTTAAACTGCGGCGGGCACGCGTCAATTGCTCGAGTGTGTTCGAGCCACTCGGGTCTTCGATGTGTTTCCGAGGAGGTGCGACCCTCTCTCCACTCGTCGTCTGTCCCGGCCCGGCGAATCGAACGCAGGCGCGCGCGGTCCTCGTGTCGACTATATAGCGTCTCGTTGAGAGAAAAATAAAAAAAAAAAAACCACAACGGCTAGCAGAAAGAGACTACGACGACACTCGTACTCGCGGGCAAGGACTCTAATACACGTCGCGTACACGCACTCGCGAGGTTAGGTTACGAACTCGTTTATAAACTTCCGGGACGAAAAGGAAAATAATTTAATCCGAATACGCCGAGCACGACGGCGTACGGCGTTTATTTTATTCTGTTCCCGTTTGTTTCGAAAAATTATTTATTTTTTTCAAATCTGACCAATTATTGACATTTTCGTACACGTGTTCATATTTTTTATTTTCAATCGAAACGGCCCGGAATAGCGGCCAAATTTTTCGGCCGTTTTCGTATTACTACTCGTTCGAAATCCAACTCGCACAACAAATGACGTTCATATTTCCACCGAAAAAACGTTACGTTTATTATAATATTCGTCAAACGAATTTCACGCAAATCATATTGTTTACAAATATAAGCGATAACAATGTAGAAACACGTGGTCGGAGCGAACGTCGTCGTGTACGAGGAGGTACTTTTTATCGGATCACGAGTGCCTTTCATTAAAAAAAAAAAACACGACTATTATAATGTGAAATACCAGACGCGATCGTATCCGAGTCCTCAGACATTTGTATCGTATTAAAAGATACCGTGTAACCCGTACATAATGTGAATGGCACTTGCGTGTTCGGTTTTTTCTCTCTATAATCATTTCGGCTTCAACACACTTAAATCTTTCCCTCGCTCGCACACACAGAACCGCAGACGTGTGTTGTTGCGCTACACGGTCACTAGATTAAAAAAATAAAACTCTTTCGTCAAATGAAAATTTGTACTTTTATACTATCCGACGTTTTTTCGATTGAAAAATGTAAATTAATGATAAAGTCCATTGAAATATTACACATTAATCGGTATAAAATCAACAATATCTATATATATAAAAATTTCGTGTCACGATGTATGTTCGCGAAAAACTCCGAAACTACCGAACGGATTTTGATGAAATTTGGTAACCATTTATAATATGGTCCAACTTAAAAGATAGAATAGTTTTTTTTTCAATATTTATGAGAATATTCTGGAACGGTTATATATACAGTGTGATCACGATTTATGGTAACACTAAATATCTCTGGTGGATGACTTTGTATTGAAGTGAATTTTTTAGAGGGTCTAGGGAGTACTTAAATACACATTTTTTTATGATTTTCAAATTTTTAAGACTCAAGGCCTGCGCATGCGCAATAAAACTTACATTTTTTTAAACGGGAACACCCTTTTTTTTCTACATATTCGGATAGATTATTTTTTTTTAAACATTTTTTCTATGAACAGTTTTTTTCTATCTACAAAACTGACCAAGTTAGAGTAAGTCAAAATTTGAATTTTTGCATAATTTTTTTTTAGTGACATTTTCGCTTATAACCACTGTAAATAATGAAATAAGTGTCAAATCAATGTTTAATTTACTTTATATGTTTACAAATAATAATTTAACAATATTGTATGTCGCCAGAATGTTCGTCAATTAGGCATGTTGCCCGCGAAATTGGATTTTCGTATGGTTTTGTCCAAACAATTAAAAAAAAACACAAAATGCGCCCATATAAAATCGATTTTGTCCAACATTTGCGTGCAGGAGATTCTATTAGTAGGTTGGAATTTACAGCTTGGGTCAATATTAAATTTTAGAATAACCCTTTAATTGTCAATTGTATTCTTGGGAGTAATGAATCAAAATTTACTAATAATAATATTAACTAATTCACTGGAAATATATGGCAAAACAACGTTTGCCGGGTCAGCTAGTATATACGTATGTATAGGTTATATATTTAAAAAGATTTTCGGACGATATTATATTTCAATAAATAGTCTTATTCGAGGGAAGATTTTTCGAATTCGTGCAAGTTTACGTGATTGGGTGTAATCTTTTTCTTTTTTTATATATTTTATTTACCTGTATAAGCCCCGTGCCAATAAGTAACTCGAGTTTAGAGTCGCGCGCGAAACCGTCCCGAATGCGCATTATACAGGCTTACCGAAATATCAATCTACCGCTCGCCGCATTATCGCTGTTCGGTGTGTACCGAGTATATTATCCAGTTCCACGTTTCCGTGACCTAATAATGATTTCAACAACAAATCAGTCGAGCCGCTAAAACGTTATGAAAAATTCCGTTCGAAACGAGACTGCACGAACTCACCACGAATCCAACGACGACGTCGCAACCACTCCTGTAACAACGCACTACCGAGAAATCCGCCGCGCCGACTTTGCAGACGTAGCTGTCCGATAAAATAATAACAGCCGCTTAAAGTAGTTACCACTCGGGCAAATTGACTGTCTACTCGCCGGAGGGGTTCCGTCGATAGGCGCGGCCTCCCTCGTCTCCGCATAGTCGGCGTTGTTTTTTTTTTTTTTATTTTTACTCGTCGTACACACATACTGCAGATTGTAAAAATTGAAAAATACTACTCGCGAACGTTTTTCCAAAACCCGACCAACACTAAATACAATACAGATTTATCGATATCGATTTGCATAATAAACTTATAATTATTAATTATATAATTACTAATTATAATGTAGAAAATTAGGTACGGGAATATAATAGAAATATGAATTTTTCAGTTTACGGATTTTCTTCTTCGAGTAGTTTTCCCATCGACGAGCGACGTTTCGGAATTCGGATTCGATTTGAAATATTTCAATCGAATTGTGGGACTCGGGAACTTGTTTCGTTTTGTAAACGCCACTTTTCTAAATAACGACAAGTTACGACTGAATAACTATGATTTCCGAGCCCGATCAATCATCTCGAAATTATTAAGAAAATACTCACGATATCGAGATATCGCAGGGCCAACATTAGAAACAATGAGCTCGTAAACGCGCGCCTTCGTCGTCGTGCCGTTCGTATAGTTTTGCGAACGCGTACCGCCGACTCTTCACGATGTAGTTTCTTCGTCAAACGACTCGAACTATTTTCGGACCTTTCGACAGTTGAATTCGTTTTTAGAATTTTCATATACGATGAATTATACATGACGTATTGTGTGTAGTATAGAAGTGTACCCGCACCTACTTCAGAGTTCAAGTAGTGCCGGAAGTAGCCGCTTTTCAATCGTCCCCGTCCGCCGAGGTATTAAAAAACAAAAACTTTTCGCGTCAGACGGTGATTAATTCGACGACGACGGACAATTAAAACTGACTGTGTGTCCGTCTGTGTGTGACGGACGATTTTCCTTTGAAAACAAAACTCTGTGCACGCGCGCGCGCGAGACAGTTGGATTTTTCTACGCGCGCCGAACGGTTTCAGTTTGTAAACGTACTTTCCAAACACTCCTCGCAGTAGTGTTTACATTGTGCGCTCGTCGACGACTGTAGAGTGCACTCGAACGGTATGGAAATCCGGCGCCCGCGCGCGCGCGATCGTATTACCGTATCCAACAGATATTACGTATAACGTCACTGTTTACTGTTGCGTCATCGCAAGTCCGGCGGAATCGCCGCAGTGCCGCAACAATTGGGTGTGCAAGGTGTGCGATGCACACGGGCCTCCGGTTCTTAGGGGCCTCCCAAATCATAAGCTAAAAATTGAAGATTGTCCGTTTCGAAATGAATTTAGCCTATCTTGGTATTCTTTACTTCCTCGTGGCTCGTGCCTCGAAAGTTTTTTGATTTTTTTTTGTAATTGTTTTCAATGAATTTATTATTAGCATAAGTAGATGATAATTAATATCATGCAAAAATTACGAAAATGATAATATTATAAAGTATGACATAATTTGTAGAATAATAGTCATTATCGCAGGGGCCCCTCTCTGTTATTGCGAAATATTTCTCAAATAATTATCGTATGGATACTAGACTTGGATCACTGAATTAAGTTGTTCGTTATTTTTTTGATTATTCGTTATACTAATTTATAGAGGAGGTATTTAAAAGCTCAAATTGTTATAAATTTACATAATTTATTCTTCTGATCGGTTCCGCGAATCCGTCAAATATTTAAGTTATAGAGTACTAAAAAATACTAAAAAATTACTGTAGTAATACAAAGATCAAGTAATAAATATATTATTATTAATTTGGGGCCTCTAAATAAATCCTTGCACACGGGCCTCAGAATTCATAATTGCGGCACCGGGCGACTAGATTGCGGGGGCACGCGTGTGCCGTTGTCGAATCGCGCGGTCGGTCGGCAGAGAGACGCCGCCGACGACGTGCTGCCCGGCGGCGGCTGATTATGTCCACGACCGGAAGCCGTCGACCACCGCGTCTCGGTTTGCTCGTATATTAGTTCGTACTCTCTCTCATTAATTAAAACCTGGGGGATTTTTTTTTTTTTTTACTCAGATTAAAAACATTTTAATAACGTTTTAAACGTCGCGCGTCGTCGAAAACGGAAAGTACGCGTTCAAAACCCGTTTAATTTTAAAGAAAAAAAAAAAATTGTTTAACTAATTAAAACCGTTCTAGAATCGACTGCTTAAACTTACTACTACTAGTACTACTACTGCTGCGACTACTTTTTCAAACGTTTTTAAAAAAGACTCGACGACGGATCGTTTTACCAATCGTCGCGTTATAATATTATAAGACGCGAGTAGGAAAAAAAACAAAACAAGAATAAGCCGTTCGTTAATGTAAACTGTAGTAAACCGTCCCGTTCCTATTGTGCGCGCGCGTAATTTTCTACCTCGATAAACAAACGAATATAGTTAAACGAAAATCGCATTAGGTTTAATCTCGGTCGATTAGAATTAAACCTTCGGTTTCCATTAGGTATAGACTTTAATAAACTCATCGCGCAATATTATTGTCGGAAAAAATCCGATTAAAACTCGTCGATCGTCGAGTATCGTCGAGCCGGGACTGCGCCAAAACTAATCGAGAAACGTATACTTTCGAACTCGGCACGGTTGTTGTTGTACAAGGGCCCGGGGAAATATTTTTCCTCCGTGTCCTCTTTGTTCTCCTACGAGATACAATTTCACTTCCGGGGGGTCAAAATAGCGTTCGCGTCAGGAGGACGGAATCGATGCAGTTCCGACGACGTCACTATACGACGCTTCTCTCCTGTCGCCGCCGCGACGACCTATACGAACCGATAACCGCCCTCGGGACCATCGCGATATCCGGTGACGTCGATATAATTATAGTGTACAGGTATGCGCCGCGAGCTGCGCCGACGACATGACGTCCCGTCCCGCGCAGTGCACCGGCCTTTGTCTAGACGTCTCTCGGACCTTTCGCCGCGATAAAATACACCGCGGACGAAGGGTAGGTACTCGGCGGCGGAGGACGTGAAACGCCTTTTTCACGTAGGTTTCATGACCGGTGCATCCCGGTAGAAATCGGTCCCGTCGAATGCAACCAAAGTGCTCGGATCCTCGTGGCCTTTTGCCAATTGCAGGGACAATAATTGCAATATCCGTGTTCTCCGGTTCTTTTCGGTATTCTGGTATTATTATCGTTATTGTTATTACAATGTATACAATATTACGCCGACATCACAGCACACGTTAGCTCCGTCTCCGGCGCATTCTCTCTGCTTGTTATTTTTCCATAGTAAAAACGAATCTTTATTCGCAACATAACAATATATCATATGAGTATAGCTCTTATATTATGTGCGACGTTCGTGTATATTTTGTATTTTTACCCGTAGCCGCCACGGTACAACGAATATTGAGTTTGTTTCCGGTTATATAGGTCGGCGTTACGACGTGTAGTTTGCCGTTAGAAGAATATATAGGTACGTAAAATGTATACACAGCATGTATGTTCGGCGATGAGTAAAGTTTACTGATTTTTTTTTTTTCTCGGCCGGTGCCGCCTAGTTGAAAATACGAATTCAGTTCGGGTTTTGTCCGGGAAAAAAAATACTTTCAGTCGCGTACGAATCGCAGGTATTTTCCGCTTCGTGTACTCGCGTGTTTCGCGCTTCATCGTCCAAACACCGGCAATTATTTTATCCGCGTTCGAGCAAAATTGTAGTATATTTTGAAAAATCGAAACTATTGTTTCGACAAATTTTACGAAAACAATGGAATTTATAAAATTATAGTTAAAAAAAAGAAAAGAAAAAGAGATGTTTAACGATGAAACGACAACTATGTTAATTATTATTACTTCACATTTATTTAATAATATTCTCTCTCTTTTCTATTTTTGTATTAACTATATAAATTTGTTTTATTCAATACGATTATACAAAAACAAAGTATCATCTTTCAAATAATAAAAAATTATATCCGAGTGAAAAAGTATTATACCAAGTATTATGTTTCCGGTGTGTTTTTGAATAACGTTCTGTGAAAATTATTCAAACGTTTTACAACAATATTCTGATAGACTTGCATGTTCGTCACCGCCCCATCTTTACGTTGGTCTCTCATTCGTCATTACGAATGTAATAACAATCCGTTCCGAACATTTTCCGTCACTTTTAAAATATTATGTTAGCGATTGAAAGCTGCAACTCTCGTCGATATGGACTACAATCGTTTCCGGCACCGCGTCGAAAATAAAATCAAAGTTGAAAACCCCCGCTCGCGAATTACGATAATAATAATATACGTACGTAGCCCGTTATGACGTAAATCCCACCGCAATCGTACCGTGACCGCGACGGTCGAAATCGCGCGAGAATAGGATCGTAAATTAATTTCCACATCGCGATCATCAACGTCTCTCGGACTACGCGTTTTGACACAAAACGATGGTACGTACTCGTATATATTATATGAATTGGTTTACGTTCGCGCCGCAGATTAAACTGTTTCGAAGTAAACGGTCCGCGCGCATTGCCAATAATTCACCGTGAAAACTTGTTCGACGATGCTCGACGATTACGGTTCGATTCAAATGCACCGGCGCGGCGGCGGCGGCGGCGGCGGCGGCATTGCAAACTCGTGCGCTATAACATTTTGACAAGTAATTTATAGACGAAATCTACCGCGCGCGTGTAAAATATCGCGACGATCAAAGTATAAACGGACGCAGACGGGTTGAAAATTAAGCGACAGCCGGCCGATTCGTAGGTACGTTCGAATATTTGATACGACGACGCGAGGCTAAAAAAAGAAGATAAATCGATCGAAACTCAAATCGATCGCGATTATGTGCATCGTAATTTTGCTATTGTTTTCGCGACCGTTTATCGCCGCGATATCACGACGCGCACTGTGCAGTATTATCGCCGAGACGATAGTGTTAAGTCATGAAACACGCTCGAGCGTTCCGTATATTTCGGAGGACCCGCGAAAACAGTGCCGCCGCTGACCTGCGCCCAATTCATTTTTTTCATTTCTCGAAAGCGAAAAACGATAAAAATAAACGGAAACGCGCGTGCGCGCGCGGTAGCGAATGACGTATTATACGTACAAATGGTTGTGCGGAATAATAATATAATATTTATTGAAACGGCGGCGGCGGCGGCGGCGAATCGTTCGTATCGCCGAGAACCCGGGCAAAGGTATGTGTAATTAGTTCTAGTTTTAAACTGCAAGACGACGAACGCGGAACTCGCTTATAAACTCTACGGCGTCGCTTGTAATTAAATAATGCCCCGCGCGAAAGGTAAAACGTATACCCGTACGTATTATGACCGGGTACTACGACAATAACTACGCGTGTGAATTATTTATACTTATTACTTTGTACGCGTCTCGTTTTCAGAAAAAAAATAAATAAATAAATACATTACGATATAATATAATATTATAGCGACGTGCGAGGAGTGTTTTTTTTATTAATTTCTCTCTCTTTTCTCGTCGTGCGTTGTCAGTCGAAACCGCCCTCGAATCGAGCGCGCACCGGAAACGTGTGCGTATTTACGGTAAACGTGCGCGTGTGCGTGTGCTCGTGTATATATACGCGTATAATACCGATAAAACCGCACTTAAGTAAAGTAATTTGAAATTGTATTTATTTTTTATTTTTTTTCAAAACTTTCGAACGTTTATGCGTCGCGAACGACGTGAAAGAAAAAAAAAAGAAAGAAAAAGTTTACTCGTCGATCTTTTTCGCGCCAAGTGTTTCTTCGCCGTATTAACGACGACGACGACGACGTAGTCTGACGTTCTACTAATATAACTATTACGGCGCATCGGTTTTTCACCTAAAGGTCCAAAAGTCTAAGCGCGCGCTTTTCTTTTTTCCAATACAGTGAAACCTCAAAGTACCGCGGACACACCTTCGGTCGCCTTCATTTTGTCCGTTATTCAGAGGTGACCGCTATTCAGAGGGTGTAGAAAATTCTCGAAATTAACTACTATTACTCTATTATGCGTGTAAAAATTAATGGAAATAAAAATAATTTCAAACTTTAGCTCGACCTATTGATGCATAGTAATTTCATGTATCGATGCATTTTCTAATTTGACTGCGTTGGAGAACAATGAAGTGTGTTCTGTGTGTCGATAGAAGAAATGTATTTGCGCACAAACACCGCTGCCTGCAGTGCCTCCCCCGTAGACTTTCTATTTGTGGAGTCGGGTCAAACGTCCCCGGTCAAAACGTCCGCTATTCAGAGGTGTCCGTCGAGTGAGGTTTCACTGTACTCGTTGTTTTTTTTCTCATCGTCTCTCTGGATATCGTATTAAGACCGATGATGGTTTCGTGTCGGGTGACGGCGATGCCCCGTGTATACTACCTACGGCGCGGCGTACGTTGTAATATTTCCCGTGCCCGAGAGTTTTTGCACAACGTAAAAGACTAAAAGCTAATAAGGGAGACGCGCGTTACCGTATACCGTGCACGCGCGTGACGTTAACCCTATACCGTTTAACCGGTGGCGCGGAACGTTGTTTGTCTATAAATAACGCGCAGCTTAGCGGCGTCTTGCGTATTGACTTTTAAGTCGTGCGAAATCTCGCCGTCACGGCCCGAGCAAAGCGCCGTGTGCGTGCGCGTGTCCGACGGTCCGTGTGCGCCGGACGCGGTGTTTTCGTCGGAATGAAAAAATAGGAAAAAAAAAACCGCTGAAAAATTGAATTCCGACCGAGAGAGGTAGGTACTGTGAACGGAAGATGTTGTGTTATTATAGTAAACTGCAAACGGTCCGTCGTCGCCGCCGCCGTAGTAATAAGCCTCTAAATAACACCGCCCGCGCGGTTTTAAATTAATTTATTAAATGTCAACATTTTGTTTACCGTCATAAGCCCCAGCCTAAAAGCTAAAAAGAAAATAATTAATTAAAAAAAAAATGAAAAACGAAAAACACACGACTACAAACGGATGAAATTCAAAACGAAACGACCCGAAACCGAAAGATTGCCTAAATATAACGGACGCCGCCGCCGCGCCGTTTTATTATTAAACAACGTATTTACCTAAATCGAATTCGACCGCGGTCGGTAAATAATATTTGATTTTCAACGCCCAAAATTCCGAGTTATTCATAAAACCGTTTTATTTATACTCCGAGAATGACGGTCGTGATCGTTGTGCTGGGATGTCGGCAGTGAATATTATATTATACTCTCGGCGTGAACTTTCACGCTGACGATCGTTATGAATGAAATTTTTAATAGCAACTTACGTTTTCATCATTATCGCTGTGTATCGCATTTTATTCCATCAATTATTATGTATTTCACAGTCGAGTGTTGTTTTTTCACGCTTCGAGTCGGCCGACTGAAAACTAAATATTACGTATACGTGTCTACCCCTACCGTTTTCGAAGCTAATTATTATTTATTTATTTTTTATAATAATTGTGAATAAATACGCGAAAAAATTCTAAAATTTCGACGAAAGTTTACATTTTCGTATTAATTAACGAACGCGGTAAAAATTATTAATTAATCCGTCGTCGTCGTCGTCGTGTATTTGTCGGTTTCAACAAAATGTAAATTTTAATCACCGCACGACACAGCTGTACGCGTGGACGCAAATAAAGCGGGAATTTATTATTGCGACGTAAATCTTTTCAACGAGTTTTCACTAAAACATTAAACGCGATTTTTGACACGCGCTGTATAATATTACAGAACGATAAATTCACAACGGGAAGTCGGAGGAGCCACTCGTTATTAGAGGTCTCGATTTTTTCCCCCTGCATCTTTTAGGTTGATGACAACGCCGCCGCCGTTGTGTTTCCGAAATTACGCGTATATTATAGTTATAAATGAGTATATTATATTGACATTTTGTTTTCGACGGGAGGGTGTGAATAAGTTTATTTAATACGGCGAACACAGTATCGGATCCTCGGGCACTCGATAGTATAATCACGTTCGACGTAATATTTTTCGACCGACGACGACGTTGCTCTATAAAAATGACGGATTTGAACTAACGTCGCCGTCGTCGACGACGACGATGACGGGCCAGCACCCGTCATATGGATCTCGCCGTAATTGTAGTTTATCGCGAGGACGAACGGCGGCGCGTCGCGTCGAGTAGTCGCAAAATAAAAGTAATTATTATCGCGTCGCGAGCGGTCTCGGGCAATCGACGGACCGATCTGTTAACGATCCGTTCCGTCTGAGGTCCGCCTCGTAATCACTGACAATACGAGACGCGTTGAATGCTTAAAACGGGCCGCGTCGGGGGACGCGGACGGCGGCGATTCTCGCGAGACCTAATGAGGTCGCTCGCGGGAAAATATGCATTGTCCGCGAACAGATCCGGCGGATTCTCGAATACGTACGAGTGCGCGACGACGGACAAAAGTGCGCCTATATATTATTGTTATTATTATTATTATAATAGGGTGCGAATCCGTCGTCGTCGATACTTGTTACTACCGGGCGTTTCGATTATATTTCGCAGGGAAACATCACGCGTATAATACTTGATTTCATTACGTCGCATATACGAAACGCTCTACATATTATTTTATATTAATGACGACGACGACGACGATGATGGTGATAACATGGACGTAACGTAACGGTTTTGTTGGCTGTATTACACGGTTAACACGCTGATCGATCCGACGACGTGTTATTGTGTCAAGAGCAGCGTACGTATACCGTCATAATAATATTATAGGCCGCGCGGCAAACGACGCACGTGTTTTAGTTGTAAAATATATGGAAATTTATTTAATGGACCGAGACGCGGTTATCCGAGGAGGAGACCAAGCTAAATCTCATTAATGAAAAACGACGCGGACGTGAGACGCGAGTGGGGGGGGGCGAGTGAGGCGGGACGTCGCTCCCGGTTTATAATAATAATTCAATAATGATAATTATAAAAATATACACACGCATGATAATAAATTTCCATCGAAAGCTCGTGAACTCGTTTCACGTCGTCGTTTTATACGTAAAATATTATGAAGCTGTTCGTCGTTAAAACAGACCGCCCCAGCCCGTCGCGCGCGCATATAAAACGACACCGCTTTTGTGACGTGATAACAATAACAACAACAGAAATAGCAATAATAACAATAATAATATTATGTATACAGACTCACGGGACGGGGTGTCGCATATATAACGTACGGGGGGTCATTTAAATTTAACTGCGCACTTCTCAGTCGACTAATGTCATTTCTATCGGATCGTTTAAAATATAATATCTCATGTAGCATTTCGAATCCGTTGCCTACTTTCATATTCTGAGGGATAGGGGTTGTTTTTTTTTTTTTTTTGAAAATATCCACTCGTCCAATACGCGTGTAGTTGCCGGAGTAGTAGAAAAATTATTATCTACATTTCAAGTTTAGACGAACGGAAAATGCAACACGAATTTGTTGGGATCGCCTTCTACGCGCTCGTCTGAAATCTTGAATAATAAATGGGACGATCAATACTACAAATTCGATATTTGATTTTTCCAACGTTTCTACGAGTTTATGCGTATATTTTAGGAATTCGTTTACACAGACGCGTTTCATTCGCAACAATCGGTGTCGCGTCTGATCACGACGACGGTCGCTGAACCGCGACTGCGGCAGAAGCTTCTCTTATTCTATTCGACTTTTTTCCCATAGAATTCTGGATGAAATTTATTTCCAAAAAATGTTAAAACCCCCGGAAACGCAACAAACGCGCAACTATATTATAGTTACTAAAATGTCGGCGTCGATATCAATTATTCTAAGACTACTCAACTGATTGGATTCATCATCGTAATTTATAACTGGTATAGTGAGGGCCGGTCGAAAATAACGATCCAATCACATCACACGGAGGTATTCAATTAGGTAAATTGTATACGGGAAACCGACGACGTGATCCGGACGTTTTTTTTTTTTTTCCAGTCTACACATCGACCCCCAGGTCTAAAACACATCAACTGCAGCGACCGAAAAAACGATGACGTGTCCGATAAATAAACGCGTCCGTCGCGTAATACGTACGGTGATTTGTTTGTTGTAAAATCTCCCTTCAAAAACCGTTTTTATAAGACATTATAAGATGTTTCAGATTTCTACAGACACTACGTTGTCACGCGGTTCTATTTGAAATTCGATATCATTATCGTGAACATTGAAAATAGATATTTTTTTCAAAATACATTTTCATAGTAGTTTAAACACGAGCCGAGTGAGCTTGTGATATTTATTTATTTTTTTTTACTTTGTTCGAAGTTTGTGATTTTTTTTTTCAATCAAGTCGACAGTCGAAACTATGTACGTATAATATAGATCAAGTGTTAATTAAATTTAAAATTCGGTTGACAACCGAAACGTTAATAATTATTTAGCTTAAATCAATTACACGTTTTGAAATTAGAAAGAAGAAAAAAGGTTTTTATTTATTAGTATAGTTTTCAAAACTAACGTTATTGTATAATCGTACGATAAGTAAATAAAACTTTGATGGCAATAAAAACTGAAAATTAAAATTAATATCGAGACGACAATCGCGTCACTTCTCAAGTGTTCGCGTCGACGAAGAGAGACAAATAATATTTACGTCGAGACAAAGTTCGTGGGGGAAAAGAAATTGAAAATATTGCGCCGAGCAAAAACGTCGACTCTACTTGAATTCATTAACTGTCGCGGCGGCGTTACCGTTCGTCGTGGTCTTCCGCGCGATTCGTATTTGAATATAAATTTTAAACTCCCCGTCGATATAAGAAGAAAAAAAAACCGATTTCTGGCCGCGCGCCAAATGTACTGCTTGTTGCCGCGCGCATACGAAAATCGGGCGCGTACGGTTTACTCGGAAAACACGCTCGTTTTTGTCGGAAAACGCGTGCGGCAGACACATTATTAAACGTCGTCGGGGATATAATAATAATATAAATAATAATATTATAATATTATTTACCGCGCGGGTGTGGTGCGCGCACGTAATAATATAAACGCGTCGCCGCCGTCGGTGGTCTCTCGTATATGTGCCGCGTATTATAATCGAGGTGGTTCGGGGAACGACAACGACCGCCCCCGACCGGAAACGGAACGTTTGAAGCCAATTTCCCCCCGACCGGCCTCGTCGTCGTCGTCGTCGAAGCATAATATTATTACGACCCGTTTTCGCGATAACTACGACTAGCCGCTATTTGTTCGATACACGAAACCGTGACGATTGATGACGATCCGCCGCGCCGCGCCGGTCGAATCTGCGATTAGGAGCTCCTATAGGAGCTCTCTTCGATCGCAAATAATCGCCGTGTTTCTTTTTCTTTGATTTTCCCTATTAGCAACCCCTCGTGCGATTTCACACAACGCGGACGTTATCTTTTCTTTTTTACGCGTACCGGATTTTCCACGTGCGCTGGTTTTCCAATTGGTCGTCTACACGCGGTACTCTCGAGAGGTCGTTTTTTCTCGACGACGTGAAATGACGAAAGTGTTACCCGACCGATCGAAATCAAACCGACCGTTTAATCGTACGAATCGGTCGCTAAGGGCTGCTAGATGAAAAGTCGTTTTAAAGCGCGTCTACGTAGTTCACGGTCCGAGTTCAATTGTAATAAGAAATCGCTAATAATGATGTGATCTGTTTTTAAAAACGGAGCGTTTGAACTCCTCGAGAAGCATCCGGCCAGCCGCCTAGCCGGAAATATAGTACAATTTTACGGGAGGACATTTTTTTTGCAACTAAATAAACTCACAATTAGAACGGACGAAAATTCGCGTCGAGTGTTTCATATCGTTGCGAGACGATCGAGCGACATGAATTTCAGCGTCCCGGGATAATAAAATACGGACGATACGGCCGATTTCGTCGAACGATTTTTCGAATTGACTTTTTCATTCTGCTACAAAGATTTTCCGTGAAAATCAAAATATACAACGCGCGCGTAACACAAAATATCGTACACAATATTATTTGTCACGCGTACGAATAAACAATTTTAGGAGACTCGAAAATCATTAAACTAAATAATAGCCCGATTATAAATTACTTGTGTATGTACTCGTATGTATATATCTTTATTATTATAATTTCAGGAAATTCTCGCTCAAAAGAGAAAATTATGACGTGACCCGTTACAAACTCATAGTTCTAGAGTGAGCGTTTTTTGTGATGCGTATATTTTTATGTGCATGGATATATGATTTTTGCGTTTCAATATGATTAATGTAAAATTTTATTTTATCTAAATATATGTTTCATAATCTACCTTTTTCCGTTCGAGAATAATGGCGTCCCGCGTATTCGTCTCATACAACGGTATTTATTTATTTTTTTAATGGCGTATTATTGCGACGTAACGAAAAATATTCATTCGTTTCTGGCTGGTTTTTAATCGCCTCTCTAGAAAAAAAAAAAAAACAACTGAACACACAAACATTGAGATTGTAAATATCGACGGGTATTTTCGTTTAGAACCCGATATGTACATTATATAATACGTCAACCCGAACAAGCAAATCGGATGTTGCCTACCTACCTACCTATCTCGTAAAAGTAAAAGTAAAACGAGTTGATATTTAATTAAATTTATGTTGATAATGATTAATTCTCGAGAATTCAAAAGCAAGTGACCTTTGTGCCGAAAAATAACAACACAAATGCGAAGTTTATAAAACGATTCGATTTACGGACCGTTGAACTTTTAAATCTATTTACTAATAGCTACTAACCAAGAGTCGTGTGTAATAAGTTATTTTCTTTTTGCTTATAAATGCCATGATTTTCAATCGAGTAATGTAAACGAAATCGCTTTGCTTCAAGCCGTGCCGGCGAGCTTAATTCATCGGTGACGCGAACGCTTCGCTCCTACGCCGCTGTAGTTATATAGTTAATGAATAATAAATGTTAATAATAATTATTGTTAACGTCGTCGTCGTCGTCGTTTGAGTCACCGACACTAACGACGACGCTCCGGTCGCCTCCGGGGTTACCGGGTAGGTAGTACGTGTATTATTTTCTAACGCCGGCCCTCTGGCAAGTGGATTCGGATGCTCGCGAAGTTTGGAGTAGTTGGCGAGCTCCCGCTACACCGGAGACGAGAGGAATGTTTAAGGTCTTTGTGCCGGGGTATATGATTGGACCCGTAAAGGAGAGCTTTCGTGATTTGCCCCAGGGTTTTAGATTGGAATGTCTGGGGCTCGTATATTTTTATATTTAACTGTTTGACCGAGCCCCGGAACTCGTAATGGTTTCGGAAAGAACTTGTATAATATACGTATATGAGCACGACTCGTTATTAATATCGTCGTGTTCGGATGTTAATAGATATCGCGAGCGTCCGTTTTCGTTATTGAACACTTTTATTTTATTTTTCGTACTTTTGTGTGTGTGTGAGAATGTGTGCAGACGATACGCCACTCGAGTATTACACTGTATAGGGTGTGAATAGGAAAAAAACAATTGAGCTTTGGAGTACTGCTGTTTAACGATAGGTAATAATATAACGACCTCAAACGCGGTCTTTGTGAAACGAACGAAATTAAAGACGTACCTATATTGAATCCACGACGAAAATATTAATCCACGTCATATTAAATGTATTGAGGGAACAATGGGCGTGTTAAAACGAATGCATAAAAGCCGATCGTTTGTAAGGGAAACCCTTAAACGCACTAGTTCAATTATTTAATAATGACAATTATCGCTAACCTTACGGACTACGGCGCGGCGGTCCCCTTTGTGTAGACATTTCGACAGACGACGGCCATCGTACTCGGACTTGTTTGAAACGGCGCGCCGCTCGAGTGACATAAAACACGGTTGTCGACGTGTTTGGAAAAAATTAAAACTAAAAAATATGTAATTAATTTTAATGTACAGTGTACTTTTGAAAAATAGACGCCTATTAATCGATATAATTATTTGTTGACGATGTTTTCTTATGCGTATTTTTTGGTGTGAAAAACTCAACTATCCGCACGAACAACAAAGAGCGCAGTTCATTATGTGTTATTCAAACGTATAGAATACGCTTTAGTATTATGTTTTTAAATCGAATTTAAGATTTAACAAAGCCTTTGAATTACACACTTTTTCGTGGATATTGACTATATACAGCATAGACTATAATATTATTTAACGCATAGATAGTGAGGGAAAGGTAGGATCGGATCCCGAAAAATATACAGGCACTTGAAAATTCAAACACTGTAGGGTTCCTGCAGGCCATACATTTCTCCAATAATCAACTTGTAGACGAAATAGCTTCATAAAAATGGCCGTCTAAGGTGAATAAATCACATTTAACCACAACACTTCAATCGCGATCCCTTATTCACTATTCCTTGTCGACGCGTATGATATTTTACGCTTGTAAAACGCCTTTGGATTTGTTTTTTTTTTTTTTTCGAGCAAAATATTCCAAAACATACTCGCGCAAAGTCGACGCGGCCGTCGAGTCAAAAACGCTAACTACTATAACACGGTAAATTGAGAAATGTACACACGACGACGATGGGTTGGAATTTAAATTAGGTATACATAACATCAATATACGTAATACGCTGTGTTTACTCGATTTCGAAATGCTTTCAACGAATTCTAATTATCCGAAGTTCGATTGGATAAAAATCCCTTTTTCTGAAACCTTTGACGAAATCTATCGACTAACATGCCAATTAATTAATTATTACTTGCATTTTATACGATTTCTTTTTCAAACATCAAATATAAAGAAAAATCATACTCGTCAATACGAACAACTACACAACGTGTATTCATTTTATTCCATTTCTATACGGTTTTTTTTTTTTTTTTTTTATAATCCCTGCCGCGGGGTTATTACACGGTACGTCCTTAAAATATACCCTCGACTGCATAAGTGTTCGTCATGGCGAATATTTCATCAAATTATTGCGAGAAAACCGTGTCCACGAACGTCGATCGATTCAAACGCATTGACTTTCTCGGCGAGTACAGAAACGTTACGAATAGCAGTGGAGAAAAATCTCGTTACGAAACGAGATTGGCCTTTTAAAAAACGTTCAGATCGCGGACGATATTCAGTGTGAAAAAAAGAAAAGAAAACACGACGTGCCGAGCCCGCGGTTTAATGCGAAAATTTTAAAATGTAATCGGACGGCACGCGTCGTCACACTCGTAAAATACAAGAGCGTTCAACCGCTAAAATATGATGAACATAATAAGACGCATAATACGTTTTCATCGATTTCGTCCGGCTATATCGTAGCCGATACGAAACCATTATGAAACTATCGTATCCGCGCGATTTGCATATCTAAAAGTCTATAATATAATACTTTTATGGGTGTACGTACCGAAAAAGCAAGATATCCACGATATATTTTATTCCAACCGGACCGCCGCGCCGATAAAACAATAATAATAATTTACCTCGTTGATATCGACGTGGCAGGGGATCTCTTAAGCGTTTCCGTTGAGCGTTTCACTATATTGCGCACGATAACCCTCGTCCTGCGCGCGCAGGAATATATGATGTGCTCCGCAAATGCCGCACTGCAAAATAATAAGCGGAGACTATTAGTGGCACGCGAATACAACAGGCGACACAATGAACTTGTCGCGCACACGACGAAGAGTGGTTTCCAATTCCAATTATTACAATATCAATTTACAAATGCATTTCCGTCGTCGTGTCGGAAAAATGCATTAAGCGCGCGCGCGATCGAGAATCAAAAAACCGTTACGCGCCGATATTTCGTAAAAACGTCGTCGTGCGTTTTTTTAATTATATTTCGAGAATTTGACTTCTCGAGCGCCGCGCGTTTATATTGGACGCGTTTAATAATGTAAAACGGAATATCCGTCGGGTTTGTTTTTTTTTTTTTTTTCCAATTCGGAAAAATCGAAATTAAAGAATTTTTATCGTATCGCGACGACGACGCGCGACGTCGTCGTAATAATATTGTTTTAGCGAATGTCTTTGAAACGGTATACGGTTATACTATCTAATTGATTTAGTAAAAAAAAAAAAGAAAGTCATCGACAAAAAGTTAAGTGCTTTGTCTCCGCAGAACAGAACAGCATACCTACGGAAAATTAAATTTCGTTTCCGTTCTCTCGTGCGACTCGGAAAAACTCGCTCGCTCGCCCGGCGCGTTTTAATCGAACGCCCACAAAACATAAAATAATAATAAATATTTCGCGACAACAAACATCGGAATATTTAATATAATATTCGTCCGCGAGCTTTCGGACGATTTTTATATTTAGATTAACGCCAAGGAGTATATAGATACGAAAATTACTTTTTTTTGAAAAGAAAAGTCCCGCGGTTTCGTGGGGATTCGATTTGACGGTACGCGGTGTAAAAACGACGTAAACGAAATAATAATAATACGATCGGTTTGAAATTCCGAGCGGAGAGAAAATTGTAAGTGTTCTAGTTTTGCAATAAACTCGTGAGAAAAACGATCTTATCTCTCTGCGGACGAGTGATTTTTTTCAAAACTCCATATCGTTCTATAGACACATTATTGCTCTCGACACGTTTTGCTAATTATTATTTATTTTACGCTAAAAGTGGCTCGAAACGAGTGACGACGATTCTCACGACGACGCCAAACGTGTCGCGTAGAACTCTGTACGGTTTTGTATTGTCGTGATAAAATTAAAAAACGTTTCGAAAAACGAACGACGACGTCACGATTGGGGGTGTCAGTGTATTTTCCCTATTACGACGTCCCTATTATCGAATGCAATTTTACCTTTTTCATAATAAAAACTCGACGGTGTCGGGAAAACAAAAAAAAAAAAAATAAAAAAAATAAATGTGACGCACATTTTTATGATAAAATGTTGTGCTTTTTAACGCGGTGTTGTTATTTTTATTTTTTTTTACGTTTCAAACTGAAAAAATAATCATTTCGTTCGGGTATTAATAAATAACACGCGATGGTTATAAAGGCAATATTCGTTTTCATATATTCGTAAGAGCACTTTGTTTGATATTAACATTCTATAACACTATGATAAACCATGTCGTACCTACATGTTTAAATAATCGTTTTTTTTTTTTTACCGTCGCGGCTTTAAAAATTTTAAACAATAAACGTTACACTATCCTACGTCGGAGCTGAGCAAAGTCGACGAGATGAGTACACGATATCCTTTCGATATACGAGTTAACCAGACAAACTTTGAAAATAATAAAACGTTTTTTCAAAAATTAAATTCAAAGGAGCAATATATCTCGAGCACTTAATACATAATGGATACGCGTGTAGAATCTTAAATTAATAAGTTTATCCGCGACATAAATAAACGATTTACTCGCCTCGCAGTCGATTTATTCGCCTCTGGCGATATACATTATTCAAACGACTAAATTCGAGCGACGGACACTTCCATATACGGCTTCAATCCGTTGCATATTTACAGTTCGAATGGAGTACCCACCCCCGCTCGATAACAATAATACGAAGTCGGTTCGAGATAATCGACTTTTAAACTACCGGACTCGACACTATCAAACGCTCCGAAGGGATAAGATAATAATGTAATATTCTGATCGCGTTGATTGTGGTTAATACAAATCGCGATACTCGTAACGTTCGAAACAAAAAAAAGAAAAGACACCACGTCGTGAGCGAGAACATCATTATCTTGAAAAATAACGCCGCGTAACGGTCGATAAAATGTATACTTAGTTAAGCTACGCTTGTACACACGTTTAGAAGCAAAACTTTTTCATCGTACTCGTTCACGTTTTACAAAAGAATATTTGAATATATTTTCAGTTTCGTTTCGTTTTTTTTTTTTTTGTGCGACCGAGTCCTTTTTATACGCAGCATACCAGTTATTTTACTAAAAGGTTTTTTAAAAATCTTTAAAAGATAATTAAACTATACAATATAATATAAGAGTGTGGCGTTTTTTTTTTCTTCTCGATATTATTATTTTTATAAATATTCATAAAATACAGTATACGTGTCGAGACGTCGTCGTAAAAGCATCGTTGGGCCGATCGTGTCGTCGAGCTACTCGGTGTGACGCGTACACAACACAGAAAAAATAAAAAAACAACGGACTTGATTAGCTCGTAGAAATTACAACGTCGAGATTTTCTCGAGAGAATCAAAGTTTCCGCGTCGTCGTTGTTTTTTTAATTATTTATTCCACCGCGGTCGTTTTCCGGCTATTCCGCCGAAATGTGCTTCGAGATCGTCATCATTATTTATCATCGGACAAAAATACCGCGATATTCGAGTTAATCACACCACCCGGTCGACTACAAAACATGAATAGAATAATCTCCTCCGGCAGCCAAATGATTTATTACGGTATCTAGTTGCTATTACGTACGTAGCAGCACGGCGAGCGTTTTTTTTCTTTTTTTTCGTTGCAAAACACGTGCAAAGTGCGCGAGTCTCGAACGCATATTTTTACCGTAATTCATTCGCTCGTCTTTGTACGCGTCTCGTGTCGAACTCTCGTTCTCTAGATTTCCATTGAAGCGGCGCGGCGCATTGATGGACGCCGGAAATAACACTCCCTGTTTGAACTCGTCCGTTTGTACTCGCAGCTTCGTTCCACTCGTAGTTCGGACCAGTGGGGTAGGCTCGGCTTTTTTTTAATAATTTTTATGGGACGCGTGGTCTCTGGTGATATTTTAATATTGACGTGATATTCGGCCTAACCTTTCCATCACGACGTCGGGCCTACCCGGGGAAAAATTGGCTACTAGCTGCTTGTTTTGTAACTGATCGAATCGAACCGATTCGTTGCTACGGCCGGGCGAATCGCCGCACTCGCTCTGCGGATATGAAATTTACTCGTCGTCGCCAGACAGGCCCGATGATTTCCGTGTCGGATGTACTACCGCGCGCCTTCTGTACTGCGTTTAAATCGCAGTCACTAATTCGCGAACCGATATAGAGAATAGCGCGTTCGAAACGTTTTTTCTTTTTTTTTCGCCACACGAACTCGGTCAGTACTCGGAGTAATCTAAAAACCTTTCCGTTCATACATCCTTTCCCCGCTGTCCGCTATATTTACACGTGGTCGTCGTAAAATTCTTGAAAGACTATATAATATTTCGTTTTCGCGGCGAATAATATTTCGGTAGAAACGGCTCGAGGGGTGGACGGACGATACTAAATTACGCAACAAATCGCGACGAATTATCGCACTCCACCACACGATTGGACGGATATCGTAACCGATAATATTGTACTTGGATGACGAAGAAAATTAAAAAAAAAATGTCTTTAACGCGCGGGTCTATGTGTCGGAACTCGGTAGCGACCGACGACGCGAGGTCATTCGGTCGTTTCGTTCAAAATACGTTTTTGGAAATAACGCTCCTTTGAAAAACCGTTTACCGCAACGATTCGTTTACGGTTGTTTGTCGTTAACATAATAAATATTATGACCTTTGACGCCGCGCCGTCGTGCCCCGATCCTTTGTACTTTGTCGTCGGACGTTTTTTTCGTTTTTGCCGCGCCGCCACGAATTACCGTACCGCGTTACTACGGACACCTGCAGAAACGGATCGCGCCGACCGTTCTAGATTGTTATCTCTTCGAAGGTTATCATCGAAACGCACTTTCTACTGATCTTTTAGTTTGATAATTATTTATACGGGCGTGGTGCTTTGAACACAACTTACACGTTTCGTTATTAAATATTCACGACATACTTTGCACGTACTAAATGTTTAACACGTCACACAAACTCAATACCACCCAAATATAATATATAGGTATATCTCTACGAATTTAATATTCATTTGCCAAATCAAGGGTCCGCGCGCGTTAACATAATGGACATGAGACGCACGATCTCGACTCGTCGAGTAAATAATCCTAGGGGCACGTGAATAAATGGGACAGATCGTTTCGCCGAGGACTCTTGCACTAAGAGACGAGTCGATTTCGTCGGAACGATGAATAATTATTAAGAAATCGCAAGCTCGACGAAAGAATCGAGTGATTCGGTGACGGGAGCGTATCCGTGGACCGGCCGAGTAATAACGCCAAGTGAAATATTTAAAACGCGTTTTTTTTTTTCAATTAAATCGCGTTTATTTTACAACAGAAGGCCGTGTCGATGCGACGACGACGACGTCGCAAATAAAACCGATGAAATACCTACACACTCCGCGTTATGATATTATTTTATAACGTCGTAAAAATAATAAAGTTATTCGTTTTATTATTCGAATAAAATGTACTCGAACGCGCGTATATCCGTTTATTCCTAGTATTTGCGTATTTCCTTTTAGGTTTGTTTTTTAAATTTTATTTTCGTTTTTTTTTTTTTAAACGAAACGCGTAGGTATTAGCTATATTGCTTACATATCAGAGCGTATGAAAACTAAGCAGATATTACATTTTTACAAAACGTACAACATATTTTCAAACATATTTCAATCCGTGTAATTTTTTTTTTTTTTTTTTATTTTCATTTCTCCTTTATCCCTTTTAAAAAAGGTTCTTGCGAAATTAGATTTTATCTTTGAATATTTTAAGTGGTCGCGAGTAATAATACTTTATGTTTATGAAATTGCTGAACAACGAAAAATTACTCTCGTCGTACATTGTATTAATATCCTCGTGTAAATATACATATTTTATCATTTAAGTACCGACATTGAAAGTATAATTCTTCAAACTCGGGTGGAATTCGTCACCGACATATTATTTAATTTAAATTACGAGAGATTGACCACAAGCCTATTTCGCATAAAGTAGTATATATATAATATTTATGTACCGAGTGAAATTTTATCGATTTGAGATTATCGTTGCAAAAAGTACATTCACTCTCATTAACGCTTAAAATCGACCGGATCGATCTTTTTAGCTGATAAATTAAATCGAACCGGGTATATTATAGTTGAATATATTCTATACTACTTACCTACTTGATTGCGATGTGGTCGTAATGTTTGATTATTCCGCGCGAGACGCCGACTATTGACAGACCGAGTATAATATTGTTCTGTCGGTAATTCGCACTCGTCTTACGTATAACAAACTATTGCAAAACACAAGACAATAAAACGACGTTTTTAAAAGGAAAAACGAGTAAACATTCGGGTCGTAAGATACACGCGTCCGTTTTGAAAGACAAAAATGTAATTACCTAGTTCTACGAAACAAATAAACCACGTCGTTTTGCATGTGGCGCGTCGTAAATTAAATTAAATCTACTCGTAATCGTGTTCTCTACGATGTTCCGTAGACGTTATTATACACGGTCTTGTTCGCAAATAGATAATAACTACAGATTATTTCCCGAGTACCGTTTTTGTGTTTTAATGTGTGTTTTCTTTCCTAAACAAAGACAATATACACTAACAGTTAATATTATGTTTCAACACGATCTCTAGAAATCACAATAAATTTATATGACATTTTTTTGTAATTACTTGTTAATCGATTCAAATCGTAATTCGGAGAAATTAACTTGGCTTTCTTATTTTTTCTTTTTTCTTTTTTTTTTGTGCGTGCAAATCCGTCCAATCTATTACGATAAATAATTGGGAAACGCATACGACCACGTTCTAACTGGATTCGTTTTCGTCGTACCGACGACGACGACGCGACGTCGATAACTCGGAAAAAATACTACAACAAACTTCATCACGATTTTCCCGATTACCTATTTTATTTAATGTTCCGTCGATATGTTTTATTTCTTCGAAATAAGTTAAGACTCTTCGAAAACAGTATTTTATTTATGAGCGCTCGAAAACACTAAAAACCTATTACAAACTCCGGTCAACGTTGTTCGCTGAAAACGATGCTACTTCGTCGTTCCTTTAAAATATAATATCGACTTCCGCCTCGGGCCTGCCCGTATTCCGATATCCCAATGCGTCACTGATCTGATGACCGTATGAGTTATCCGTAACGATATATAAAGAAATGACTGGTTTTCAAACTTAAAAAAAAAAAAAAAAAAACAATTATAATTATTATCGAAGCAAAATAATATCTCCGCCCGAGTGCAACAATAATATTATTATTGCGAGTTGTTGCGAATAGACGATTGTCGTTTTATTTTTTGATTTTCTAATAACACACGTCGTCGTGTTATTTACAGCAGACGCTTGTCGATCTTATTACGTTCGTTTATATGGGCGCTTAAAAATCTATTCGCATAATAATAATAGAAATTTCCGTCGAAACATTTCATTATTAAAACTCGATCGATATTGCGCTTAAAATTTATGGATAGTAGTAAATGGACCGGTAATGTACTCGAGATATCACATGAAATTATAACGTTCTCGTTTTTAATAATAATTGTTTTCAATATTGTCGTCGTGCAAGTGTTATTTTCGACAATAATAATAATTATTGTAATTTCGGCAATAAAATATCGATCAAAGATGAAATCGTTGCGAAATCCGTCCGTCGTCGTTGTCTACGATATATTATAATATTATTATCATTGCGCGCGTAATATTTTACCGTCCGAAACTTTAATGGCATATTTTTATTATTGATTTCAGAGGGCACTTTGGGTAATGCCGGTAATATGCTTAGGGTAGATGACTGTGTGGTCTTGAGACGAGTATCCATGGGCGGTGGTGAAGAAAATCCAGAACCACCAACCGAAGTAGGAAGTCGTCGAACAAGCAATGGTTCGTATATATGAGTGTAATTTATAGTTTCAACAACCCAAAGCTACTGGATAGTTTGTGTATTCAAACAATATTTCACATTGTATAAAACAGCCAAGTTTGTATTTCCAATGGTACTCGGAACACGAAGGTTGGAACTTCACGACTCTAAGAGGTGTTATATAACTTTAACCGAATCAAATAATGGCCACCTCGAATCGCTAAACAAATACGTATCAAGTGCCTGTTGTAATTGTACGATAAAAAATAGATTCCGATTCGCGGTGACTCTCATATCTGTATACTTCTCGTCGGACATTTAATGCGATAGGCTTGTGATAACAGTGGACACGAATTTTTTTTTTTTTCACTTCTAAGTTTAAAAAAAAACACCTATTTACCGTTTCGACGATTTCAACTCTATGCGTACAATTTGTAACTTGTTAAAGAATTTTTAAAAATTTTTAAATAGTTTAGATGATTTTATAAATATCATGCGAGGCCGAATCTAAAATTTTTTTAGAAAAAAAAAACGTGATGATAAAATAAAAAAAATTTAAGAGTTACCAAGTACAAATTCGAGTGTCATTTTTTAAAAATAATTATTCATAAACTACTTTCGTTTGTTTGCGGTGTGAGAGTTTAATAATTTCTCGTCGATACGTTAAAAACGAAAACAAATGTTAAATTATTTATTATGAAACGAAAGGCGTGTAGATATTTATAGCTGTTAAGATGGACCTCCTACTCTTACTAATTAGGTAATAATTTATTTTATTTAAATTTCAGTACTTAAAAATGAACTGTTACTGCACGAAGCCGTTATAAAAAATGACCCAGATGCCGTGAAGAGGGTAATCAAAGAACCATTAGATGTGAACTCTCGAAATAATGTGAGTAAATAATTATTAAATTAACGTGTTCATAAAAAAAAAAAAAAAAAAACGTTTTACTTTATTAAAATGTATATTATGTTATGTTATTTTCTTACGTCATAATATTGTTGTTTGCGAAAATCCGATTCCATTTGTTTTCAAAAGGTAATTTCTTATTATTATTGACTGACGGAATTTCAACTTCTTGAAATTTAAACCTTTGTGTTCGTCTGTTCTCTACTATGAAAAATTGTAAAAAAAAACTCACTTTCAGGAAAATCTATCTTATTTCTATGAAAAAAAAAAAAAAAAACTAAAATTACCACTTGTATTTTGTAAATTCCGATTCTTAAACGCATTTCTCCAAATGTATATTAACGAGCGCAAATCGACTTTTTATTTTTTTTTAAATAACGTCGTCGTCGGGTTATTGATTCTTATGGTATCTCTGAAAAATGTAAACGAGAACGTGTTGGAAATGCTTAAAGTTTTAAACTTTAATTTTGAAATTCTCGTTTACGGCGGCGCGGCGGAATCACTGTAATTTAAATTCTACGAAGAAACAAAACAAAAAACATAAACCTTTAGCGTATACGTATACGTACACAAACAGTTATTAACATATTTGCGAGAACCGATTACGTAATTGCGATGCTAAATGCTAATTTATTTGATGAAAGTTTATAAAAAATAATTAGCAAAACTTAGATTCTAACATCGTTACTTATTTAATGAAACCCCCCCCCCCCCCCCCGAGTGAAATAAAGTCACTCGGTTTTGTCAGACTTATTTAATCAGAGACGCATGCGAAACGCGAATTTAAATTGTACACACGTATGTTCGGATAAAACAACGTAGTTTTATTTTATATAATTTGTGCGTTTGAAATGAAAACGTAAATTTTTTTTTTCCACTAATATCATCAGAGTAGTGCACACCACACGGCGCTATTAATCTTTGAATCCGCCGAGTGTCCCGCGGTGCGTTCTAACCTATTTTGAAAACGAGACCCGGCGACCGGTCGTCTTTCGATTGTTTCTATTATATTTTATAATATTATTTAGTATTTTTACTATTATTATATATTGTTTCTATTAATTATTTATATTCCCCGCACTGTCGCACACACCTCGTGGTGTATAAAGCCGAAACGCCGCGCGCCGTTCTATCGGTTTGAGTTTTATCGATTGTTTTCACGATTTATTACCGTCGATCAAATGCAGTGACGTTTCGTTCGAATTTTAAAAACGTGTAATTTTACGCGTATCGACTGACGACCCAATTAAACTTCGATAATATAATTTTCAAGAAAGCGACCAATTTCGCGACGACGTTATGAAAAAGAAATAGTTGTCACTTGTGTACCTCTAATTAAAAATAACGACAGAGTCTGTACAACGCGAAATTATTATTATTACCAACGCGTGATGGAAAAAAAAATTTATAATTATAATTATAAAAAAAACACTTTGTTTATTTTGTTACAATATTAAAAACATAAAAAGCGTATACCGAATTCGTCTTTAAAATAAGGAGAATGGAAAATAGCTGAAATGTCGATCGGTCTTTACGAAAATTCAAATCAAAAATATTACGTAAACATCCGAAATATTACGCGAAATTCAATCTCCGTGTGATTCGGTCGAACCGAATGACGGATTTCAGTCGAAAAATCAAAATATAAAAACACAACTCCTCTTCATCGGCGACAAGCGAAAAAATGCACAATGAAAACTTTTTAATTAACATTCAAGAACACCTGACTACCGTCGAGTACTGCGCGCGCGTCTGTAGCTTACGAATAGGTACTGGCAGAATTATTAGAGTATACGAATACGTTTGTATGACTGACAAAATATATACATAAAAAATGTACATAATCGACCCGATACCACCCCCGTAGCAATACAAATTGTAATCGAAATTAAACGCACAAAGTTACATCGGATACGTCTTATAGTGAACTGCAATAATCAAGTATCTGTATGATAGCACGCCTGCAAACGAGTTCGAATCGGAAAACGCCGAAACGCGAATTTAATCGAATTAGAAAACAAATCAGTCCGAGTAATAATTAACCGTGCTGATAATATTATACACTCGCATACTTTAGACCGACGACGACGAGCGTTTAGAAGAAGAAAAAAGAAATTGAAATAGTCGACGATCAAAAATGTGTGTGTGTGGAAAATATAGAGATAGAAACGTGTTACGAGAGTGTGTTTCGAGCAAACTAGGATATAAAAATATTTTATTAAAGACGTCGTCGCGCACTGGAGAAACGGCGACTTTTACGGAGCGACGAAACGATTTACAGAAATCTAGGAAAACATAAGAAAAATTATTACTAAACACAAGGTCGAATATTATTATTAAACCGAACACGAAATCGAGTAATCTACTCGCCTTAATTGTCGCCTATAATAATAATATTATACTGGGACTTGACAAACAACTCGAATCGTTTTTACTTTTTCCGACCACCGTTGTACATTATTATATAATATGTATAATAATAATATTATGTCGCGGCCGGAATCATTATGAATATTCATGGAAATTTAATATCTAGCTTTTATATGGTATTAATTATTTTCAACTCGCGCCGCCTTTAAATATACTTTTTTTAGACTTCTATAATATGTTGCGTTTGTTTATTTTTTTTTTTTCATCACAATTCATATTCTACCGTCACTATAAAACGGGCACGATAAATCATACACTAAGCCTTCCGCTTCAAAAATTAATGTAATCGAATTTAAAATTGAGTTTTTATAGAAACATTTTATAAACATATTTACGAAACATAATATTTATTTTTTAATAACTTTTTTTACACACAATGGTGACTTTGTTCATTACTTAACGTCGTCGCAACGATATCGAAGAAATAGCAACGTTTTGAATATCAACAATTATTTATCGTGGCATTTGATATATTGGATAAATTATTGAATTACGAGCGCGATAGATTTTCAGAAATCTATTCGATTTAATTTGATTTATATCTATTTATTCAATTGACGTTTGATGTCTACGATTATTAAAATAAAGTTAATTTATAATGTTGATAAAATGAATTTTTTTTTTTTTAACCCCCCCAAATTAATTTCCATATACGCCACAGCCGACCGAGTCGAAACAGTAGCGTTACGGATTTTCTAGAAATTATTATGATTTGGATTACTCGCGATTCCGTTTGCGCGAATAATAATTAAACTCCGTATAAATATGGATTATCGTGATCCACACGTGTTTGTAATATCGGACGTTTCTTTCGTAAGGTTAGGTTTTCCTATTTAGCCTCTATTATATATTTATCTAAAAATTGTTTTATACGGTTTTTTTTTTTTACGAAACACCCTTGACCTTTGAAATATCGATTATTATTTTTAATGTCACGTAGACTGTACAATAATTATTCTCGATATTATATTGAAATATACTCGCCCGTGCCAAATCATCGACGTTTTATTAAATCGAAATATTATCAAACGATATCAAATATCAAAAACCGTAAATTTTAAACAAACAATATTTTTCGATGCCGCGATACTAAATTTGTTTGTTTTTTTTTTCCAGAATCGACTTTATCCGAATATTTTCTCATACTTATATAATATTATGTCGAACGATATCAATTTAATAATAATTAGGATCAGATATATTTTTAACGATGTTTTTCGGCGGGGCGCGACTTTGTTACCTTTTTTTAATTCTAAATACCCGAAAACGTTGTACCTATGTTCAAAGTAATAACACAATTATTATTATTGGCCACTGTCGAGAAACTTTTATTATTAAATATTCAACGTTTTTAAACATTACGAACTCGTGCCTTATAGATCCAATATAAAACTATCGATTTAAACGAGAACGTATTTTAATTTAGTTCGAAAATAAAACTTTTTTCGTCATACAACGAGTATGTATATAATTCAAAAAGTACACGTATACAATTACGATTTCGGTATCGAGTGTTCGGCCAATAGTTTATTGTAAGTATACTGCAAACACAAGCAAACTTCTAAAGTATCGCAGTGAAATTTCGAGGAAAATTCTGCATCGCGCAATAATAATAATAATTCCTGTCGACTTTAACGCGATGATTAAATATTTTAAACCAACATATTGTACGAATTTACAATAGAAAAATAAAAATAGTTTCCTGTGAAAAATAATAATATATTACTCGCCGTTAAAAATAACAAGACGTAAAATTCAACAAAAAAAAACAGAATTTTTTTTTTAATTTTAATATCTCGTCTGCAGAATAGTTGAGATTTTATTTATTAAACATGCACGTTTATCATTCATATTAAAATTTTATAATAACCTTCGATAAAAATTATTTTGTTAATACTCGTATTTTAATTTTTCAGATTTTTTTACTCGCCTATATTTTATATCATAGTTATTATACATTAATAGCTGACCCGGCAAACGTTGTTTTGCCATATTATATTTCTAGTGAATTTTTTTAGTATAAAAAATAACTAACTTATTGTAAGTATTTGGGGACGGTGTTTATAATTAAAAGAGCAATATAAAAATAACAAAACGCCCAGCCATTCGTTTATATAAAATTGATAATCTATTTACTATATGAAATCCAAATTACCACGCACTCACGATCGCGTTGTATCTCAAAATCTAGCCCGTGAAAAGTTATTTCTTAGTATGAGGGAGAAATAACGTTTTTCATTTTTAACCCTCTTTTACCCCCTTAGGGGTTGAATTTTGTAAATATTGAAAATGTAAAAATGTTTTCACTTTAAATCACTTTTAATGTAACAAATCAGAGTACTTATAATAACTAACTTATTGTAAGTACTCGTATATATGAAACACGTATATATTTTTAATTGAAAATGATTCGCAAAAAAATTTATAAACAATGATTATGGTTACTATGGTTACATAATGGGTTTAAATATAAAACGTTAAATTTTCAAAAAATGTTTATGGTGGGGGCCACCCTTAACACCTAGGGGTTTAAACAATAGTTTATGTCCTATTCTCTGAGCTACCAAATATACGTATATTATAAAAAATTTCATGAAAATCGGTCGAGCCGTTCCGGGGGAGTTCGGATAAGAAACACTGTGACGGGAGAATTTTATTTATAAGCTATAATAAATTAGGTACCGATTGATAACCGATCTGTTGGATTTTTATACGTTTCTGGGGCGAAAAACAGGGCAAAAATCACGAATTCGCTAGCTCGCGAAGAGAGGCGCCTACGACCTAACTTTAGACTTTAAATAAATATAATCGGTACTACTCACGGTTTGTCGGTGGGTTGTTGCTGTTGAGTTTCGGCGTCGGTTCGTGAAAATATAAAGTAAGCACTAACAGACACACACACAAAAGTCACGATTAAAAGTTTGAAATGAATAATAAACTGACGACGACGGCACTATCGACTATCACGGAGAAAAATTAAAACCGCGACGCGAACAACTTTCCGAACCGCCGCTGTCGACACTAGGCCGGTCGTCGGAGCACTGTGTGCATCCGGTTAGCCGACGTACTTCCGGTAGTAGGCGATCGGTAGTAGGCGGATTGCGCGCGCAGAACGGCTGTCATTGGTCGGGCGGCGCGATTTCATCGGCACAACGAGTATCTCACTCGTTCCTATTTTAGGCATATAATTCCTCATTACTATTGTTACATAATCATGTTATCACAACGAACCATCTTATATAATAATTACGTAATGCCTATAAATGACTAATCTCTTCGGTCGTTGTACGTTTCCGGTGCGAAAATCGCGATTTTTTTTCATAGAATAGCAACAAAAAAAGAAAGAGTTATTGCCTCGTGGCAATGTGGGGCGGCGGTCACTACCCCTATGATTTAAGGGAGACTATCGTTAATGTTTGATTTTAAGCGCCCCCCGTGATGTCTTTTTAGTACACGTCGCGGGAAAAAAAAGTCAAAGGCGGCACATCAAAAAGTTTGATCACAAGTCGGGAGACCTGTATTGCCCCTGCGTTCCCCTCAGATTCAACTACTGCTCCCGCTAAACCTATTCTGCTCGCGAAAAAAAATCTCCCTTAAAATATTAACTATACGTATATATATATTATAGCTGAATAACCCGGCTTCGCCCGTGTGCAACTTTTTATTTTTTTCATTTTTACCCCTTTTACCCCCCTTAGGGGTGGAATTTTGAAAATCGGACGACGTGACGACACTCACTTTGGAACAACTCTGTGAAAAAAATTGAAAAAAAGTTAAATTGCGTCGTCACAAAATGGGAACATAAAAAAAGCCTTTTCTTTTATATACGAGTATATAATAGATAATAGATAATAGATAACCCGTTTATATATACGTATGCTGTAACCATAGTGACCATTATTATTGTTTATAAATTTTTTTGCGAATCATTTTCAATTAAAATATAATATATACGTGTTTCATAATATACTTTTCACATATACATACTTACAATAGGTTAGTAATTTTTCATAATAAAAAATTTTAAATGGCAAAACAACGTTTGCGAGGACAGAGAGAGGCCTCTCGCGAGTAGGTCTCATTCACAATACTACTAAAATCCTCGGCACGTCACTGCATTATAATAATTATTAAGAATTATGATTTGACAACGTTTAAATTTCGTCGACAACTTTCATGTTCCAAGTAGTTGTTTTAGCGATAAGAAATATTCATCTGTTACGTACACGTTTTTTATAGCCGCCGAAAAAAAAAATAATATTTAATTAATTTTACATTTTATCGGGATATTTCGATTTCGATCTGACTTTTAAATATTTTAAATTCGAATTCCGTTTGAATAAAATTTTAAAACATTCGAACTCATGAAATACGTTTTCTTTAGAGCTAAAATTATAATCGTGTTTTTTTTTTATTTTTATCGATCACGTGCGGGTTCAGGTTTTACATTTATAACGTGTTATAATGCGTCGAATTTATATTCGTAAATTTATATATTCGTTCTGAAATGTAGAACGATTATTATAATCAAGTATTAACGTTAAATAATGTATGAATATACATAATAATATGAGTGTTAAAATGTGTTGAAACGTACGCGATATCAAATCGAAAACATTCGGAACAAACGAATCGAAGTCGACGGCCATTTATTAAAACGTAGAAGAAGAATGAAAAATTCTAGTCTCATAGCTAGTGAAAAAGAAGCAAAAGGACTTTTTATAATTAAAAACGATACATCTTTGCGGAACGAATAGTAGGTAGATTATTACGTTACGTAGAATTTCATTAACTTTAAAACGTAGACGTTTATTCACTGCTTAAAGTTTATAATGATTTCGAGGATTTACACAATGATTACCGCAACGTGTTTACGCCACGGTGAACTAAAACATTTTGATAATTAGAAATTTATCCGCGTAATCGTTTTTAATAATAGATCCTGTTAGGCCGCCGCCGTCGTCGGGGTGAACGGAATGAATATTGTTGTCGAAACAAACAAAACGTAATGGAAAGATCGAAACGTCACGCGTTGACGACGGCGCGGCGGCGGGTTCTCTCCGAGGTAGTTTATTTGTTATATTTGTTTATATTTACTTAAGCTACCTGCCTACTCGTATTAATCAATACGTAGATACATCGCGATTAACGTGTTTCGACAACACCTACGCACGGTTAATTGAAACGCCGCCGCGTCGTCGAGGGCTAACGAGTCGATACGGGAAAAAAACACCGACTCGGAATACGTAAATAACGCGGAAACCGGAGAGAGACGAATCTCGCGTAACGACAGATTTTATTTCGACACCGACGTCGGCGAGAAAAATATCGGCTACGTTTCCCTCCCCTCGATTTTACCAAGTGGACGTGCGCACTTTTACCGGCGACTCGATCGACTTGCGCCGCCCGGGGAAGGGAAATCGAATAAAATATAATCAACGCAGTGGTGTCGTTAAGGCTGACCGCGATGGTATCGCCCCGACCGGCCGACCGCGTACGGCACGTTTATAAGCTCAAAAGTCTTTTTTCCGCGTCGAGGATTCTACGCGCGCGCGCGGGGGCTCCGAGTCCTGTTCCGCTCGCACGCCCATAGTTCTCGGCCGCCGTGGAACGCGAACGACGCAAAGAAAAAGGAAAAATAAATATCTCTGTCGCATTACGGTGGACGGGACGAGATTTCCGGCGGCGTTCTAACTCGCGCGCGCGGGGACACAAACTGTAGTGCGAGCAGAAGTTGAAAACGTCATCGTCGCCAATGAATTCGAAATCGGTAAGCGTCGTCCAGTCAAACCGTCCGTTCTGAAACTACAATAATAATTATTAATATGCGAGACGATTTTATAAAAGAAATCTTATCGAAGATTATAATAATAATAATATTATGACTTATTCGACTGCCATCGATAAATCGATATTTTTTTTTAATTTCATAACGTCTAGATGTAACCCGGAGAAGAGAATTGAAATTTTACATCTCTAACGTTCGACCTCCTCTAATCACTCGTCGACTGTCGGGAATATGTTTACGAATAATATTCGGATCCGGATTGGATAGAAACGTCGTCGTCGCGTTTTTCACTTTTAGTCGCCCGAGTATAAACAATAAATTAAATCAACGAAAATAAATAATCGAATACTACGTATATATCAAACCCCGTTCGTGTGATTTTTATCAATAATATGCACCTGGTTTTAGGTCGATGGAAAAATTGTAATATGAAAACACACACACGGGTTTTGCGCGTACGCGTCGAAAGATTTCAATAACCCAATTCGTATTATTATTATTATTATTATTATTATATAGGTACATTAAATACAAATACCATATACCGCACCGTTTTTCTTTCATAAATATTTTATTAGAATTCGCGCAGAGTTTATGACTTTTTCGACAAGTCTTTTAATCTTTTTCAAAAAAAAAATTTTAACTCATATCATACATACGTATACGCGCACGTGCGAATTTATGGGCACTATATCATAAATGTATTTATTTTTATTTTATTTTTTCATTTTTAATGTAAGCATGTCGCGGATTCGATCGCAGACTGTTTTTGCTCTCGCGGAAACAAAAAGACCGCCGAGATTCTACGTTATAGATTTTAGTGTCTAACTTACCTTGGATAATCCGGGATAAAAATAAACCGTACAGCATTTGACATTTTTCCCTAAACCTTTGTGGTTTTGAGAGATGCGCCGAGATCTTAAACCGCCCCCACGAACGTGCCAGTTTTCAGTTTATAGCCAAAGGTTTTATCTTTTATTTCCCTCGTAACATTTTTTTTCTTCTTCTCCTTTTTTTTTTTTTATAGTTATTAACTATAATAAAACTTAAAGGTCCGTTTCTTAAATTACCTATAAAAATTGTTTACTAATTACGAATAATATATTTTATAAACGTCGGGGTCGATATGATGCGAGACTCGATTGATTCCCGAGATATTATTATTATTAGAGATATTTATATTTCGTTACTCGCCTTAGATCGGTGAGCGTTTACCGGTATGAAAACCGTGTTCGTTGTTTCGATTGAGATTCAATATGTTTTTCTATTTTTCGATGCGAGATCAATAACTCCCCGGTTGTAATCTAATGCACGATTATTACTTATCGGTCTGTTTTTATTTCAGTATGGAAGAGCTCCCATCCACTGGGCGTCGTCGCGTGGAAATATTGAAATCATGGAAATGCTGATAAACGCAAAATGTGATATCGAAGCCAAAGACAAAGTAATAATTATACTATACATTTATATGAGATTATGAAAACGTCTAATCATACATATCATTAGTAAATCGCAAACGAACTTAAATTTTCATCAAATATATATATTGTTTAATACGATGTTTAGAGAACGACGTGTAAAAAAAACAAAAACTTTTAAATTTTTTTATGGACATAAAAGTCAAATCGAAAAATATACGCGTGCCGAATAATGACAAAGCATTCGAAACATAAGGTTTCAAAGGAAAAAAGAAAAATAATTTACTGATAAAAAACGGTTATTATTATGATTGTTGTAATATTATGTTTGATTTCGTTCGATAATGTTTTACGATATTTCTGATTGTTTAAATACACACAGCGTTCGGCTTGTAGACTGTTAGAATTTCGGCTTTATGTGGAAAAATATAATTTGAAATATGATACGAGTACGATAAATTAAAACGTTTTGCTAAAATGTCTACGAGTAACGGGCTATTCGAATTACCGTAGCCATCCGAGGTATTAATCACTGGCAGGATAAATGTTTTTAAGTTCATAATTATTATTATTATTATTGCCACAAAGCGTTTTAATTATTTGATTTTTAATAATTTTCTGTAAAAATGTATTGTCGTTTTACTTTGACGAAAAAAAAAAAAATGATTAATGATAAATTTCCCATCGATTTACTCGATTATATGAAGAAGAATAAAAGAAGTAGTCGAAAATGTAGTATTTTCTTACACGTCTCGTTCTATCAGACCTCGCGTGCTGTCCGCGCGTGCAAACGAGTGAAATAAATTATTGCAATTTTCACTAATTTCAGTACGGAATGCGTCCGATTTTGATGGCTGCTTGGCACGGTCACACGGACGCTGTTCAGATGCTGATCAATTACGGAGCCAGCGTAAATACAATTAATAAGGTGAGTTTTCGGAACGAATCTTATCGACGACGCTCAGAGGAGTGGCTACAACAGAGTTTTGTGAGAAATATAAACGTAATACTTGGGCGGATCAAAAGCAAGAAGTGCTACCCTACACCACTGCTGGGATGTAGATGAGTGACGACACTCCCTTTGGCCGACCTTTTTTCTTTTAGGTGTGACTGCTCACTATGATTTCTGTGTCCGGTAATAGACGAGGGGGAAAATGAATAATTAAACGGTTGGATTTTATCGACGGCGAGTGTCGCGGCCCCATTATTGTGGACATCCGACGGCGAAATTTGTTTTTTATTCGTTTAATATTTATTGATAAATATTTTTGGCAGGATACATATTAATAACATGTATTCCTGTACGTTTTCTTCGATTTATTTGAAAGGAAAAAAAATAAAACGAAACGGTTCGATGCTGTATCGTAACTACACGGTGAATTTAATATTATCGCTAATGATAATGAGCCGCCCGTAAAAAAACATCATTCTAGACCCGTCACCGAAAAATGTGAAATGTTCGTACGAAAACATATTTTAAATCGCGCGTTAAAACGTAAAATTTCACTCGCGAAATTCGTCGATGATTAATCGTTTTCGTGTTTTATTTATTTGTCATATACAATAATATATACTAATACTCGAGTATTTAACGATACCTGCCGCCGCCGTCGTCGTGCAGACGTCTTTTTTTACGTCCCGGTTTTTATTTATTTATTATTTAAGACGTAACGATTTGATCCGTAACCCGCCGAATCGACCCTAGTTCGCTTAATATCGTTAGCTCGGTTATTTTATTTCCTTTTCAGTCACGACCCTCCGTCGTGACGCGTTCAATTTTGTAATATTTCCCGAACACACACGCACACATATGTTAACATCGCTATAAAAAGTTATATATTTCATTCGTAAACCTGACGTTACGGTCATATTTCATTCCCGAATAGTTTTATTTAAAATTCTCAAAACGTACTAAATTATTAATAGGCGTTTATTTACCTTTACCCTCCCCCGCCGTCTTCCCGATGCACGCGATCGAGTTTTAAACGGTCGAAAAGAATCTCGTCGAAACCGATCATATTTTCTAGTCTGGAAAAAATCAACGAAATTTCAATATTATTATATTATAGCGGAACGTTGTTTTCTCGTTGATAAATTCAAATACGAATAAATGCAATCGAGTTTGCAAACTATATTTGGTAACCAAACCCGGGTGATTTCCTCCCGATCAACTCGCCTCGTCCGCGCGATCGACCGAAACGTTTTTGTACCGATCGCGCATTATCCCACACTATTATCATCGCAATAAATATTACTCGACGGTGTGTCGCTGTTATGTGAATATCGTAAAAGGATATTTATTTATTTACTTATCGATTCGTGTTAAATATACTTGCGACGTGTTTAATAGGGTAGTTTATTTCACGACCGGTTCGTTTCGAAAACAAATTCTTCTCGCCAAAACGGAATTCAAAACATAACATCAATGATACGATGAAAATTCTCCATACGTGCCTCACGTGATCTCTTTACGACGACGGTGGAAAACATAGAGGTCATTTGGAATATAATATCCTATTAGGATAATACGCCACCACGTGCGCCGCAGTATACTCTTTAATATAATATCCTGTGTACAGCGAACAAAGTATATTCCTCGCGACTCGTAAATGTTATGTCGGGTCCGGAATTAAAAAAAAAATCGTATTATTCGTTTTATTGTTTTTATATATATATATATAAAATTCCTCGTTTTGATAACTCCGTGCTTCTTGTATTTAATCGAAAAAAAAGTATATTTTTTAGAATATTTGACAAAACCCAACCCAAGTGTTTCGATAAATTTACAAAAATAACTAAATCCCTTTTATTTTCAATAGAACCGTATTAAGTTTTCCACGAAATGTATATTTCGCAGGTGAAATGAGTTCGACGGCGTTGTTTTTTTTTATGTTTATGTCATTATTTATTATCACATTTATTTAAAACGTTGTCGCACCTACAATAACCACCTTACTATAACAACAAGAACTTTTTCTTCGTGTAGGAAATATTTATACATATGTTTTTTTTTTTTCCCCCGTAAATATACATTTATACGAAATAATACTACTTCTTATAATATAATATAACAAAGTTTTAAAGTTATATAAACTACCGTTCGTGACTCTAAAAAAAACTTACTCTTTCAAAATAATGTATTATGATAATCATTCGAATGACGGGGACTTCAGTCGATTTTCTCTCAACGTAAACGGAATTACAATTGGCGATTGATCCGTTATATTATATTTTATGATCTACAATATTGTTTTCGTTGAATTCGAAACGCACTTTCTATTGATTTCTATATATAAAAAAAAATAAAAAAAAAAACCACAAGCTTGTAACTAGTTTTCGACAAAGTTTTACAAATAATATAAATTGGTTTTCGTCTTACTTATCCTCCGAGGAGCAGGTATTTGTTAAATTATGGTATTTGTAATTCTGTAAAAGTTGATTACGGAGCTCCCGGGGGGACGGCAATAGAACTAGTTGTTATAATGTGTACCAACAGCCCCTTTCGTTTGAGATTAAAAAAAAAACGAAAACATTTAATTGCTGACGACATAGTGATTTTAGTACCGGGGAGGGGGGGGGGAGGGGGAGATGACGTCATATATAAGTTGCAGGTGATTTAATTAAAACTTCAACGTCATATTTAATCAAAATAAAAGATTGGTTTTGTCGTTTCGGTAAAGAATTCGACTCGATTATAATAATATTATATAAGTTGGTAATTTTGCCATCGTTCGTTCGCGACAATTTAGAACTTGATTTTTTTTTTTCTCTTCTCTTCTCTTCATAATACGATATCTTCTTTGCGATTTTCTCAGTTGTGAATATCCTAAAACGATACGATACGTCCGATAACGTCTATAAAACGAAACGACGACGAAGGATAAAAATCCGTCGGTTACACGAAAACAAAAGTGCTCGCTAATGAGAAATCGATATATAGATAGGTACCACACCTACTTTAGGTTTGTCTGTTTGTTTTTTTTTTTTCGCGTTGGGAAAACGCTCGCTGTCGAGAAGTCTCTCGTTCCTGCTGCCTATTAAAATATAGAACAGAGAATGCATTATTATATAAACGTAAAATAGGTTAAATTCGTAATTACCGAAAGTTTTATTTCAATAAATATTTCAAGATGGAATGTTTTTCCGTACACAAATTCTCGATTACTCTTTATTATCTGTTAAAAAAAAATGACTCATAATATAATAATAACAATACTCCAAAAGTCCAGAAGTCCAGACATAAATTATTTTGTATATTAAATAATATATTTTGTTATTATAAATATAAACGATTACCTACAAGAGACGATATTATACCGATTAGTATAGTTATGATTTAATTTTTGTTTAGTTTAATTTATGAATTTATATGACTATCGTACTGAAATCGTTTGCAACGGAGCAACAGAACGCGGACGCGTTAAATAATAAAACGTCTTGGCCGCGCGAAGAAGATGTTTTAATTAATTCGTACGATTTGTGTTCTGTTTAACGCGTTCAACTTACGCGGTGTTATTCTCTTGCGAATCGACTTTGCCACAAGCATAGACGACGCATAATGTGTCTACATTTTTTTACGTCGTAAGTTGATATTATTAGAAATCAACCCGACACCGCGCGAACTTTGCGAATTTTTAAAACAAAAACTAAAATGTAATTTAAAAAATAAATACTCGCACGTATTCGCGGTGAATTTTTCCACGTCATACTTTCACTTTCCATCAAACGCGGAACGAAATCGTATTTCTGGTTTTGAATTTTTGATCGTGTACAACGGTTTTCATTTGTATATACACCGCATAATACTCACGTGTGGAAAAGTCACGCGAGTCGAGCAATTTTCTATATATCTCTGGAAAAAAAAGAAAAAGAAAAAGAACGCGAGACAGTGATTTAGGTGCTGACCATTTGTCTTGGTTCGCTCGCCCGAGCTGCAATAACAATATGATCTTATCGGAATTACGTTTTTAACGAGTTTTTATTTTATTTTCAAGTTTTTGACCGTTTTACGTTTTTTTGATTTAAAAACAAATAACTCGTCTCGCCATTCTACGATTATGAATTCCGCCAGTGAAACCTGTAATCGTTTTCACGGATAAATCGTAAGCGTTTTGAAATTCACACACGCATTGAACGAAAATCTCCATCCGATTTCCCAATCTATTTTATACGTCGCGGTCGCGACGAAATACTTTTGAAACGCGCGTTTATCATCTTAAAATGTGTTTATCGCGAGCGAAAAATCACGTCGTCGTCGTCGTCAAACCAATAGGTAATAATATGTAATATAGTATCTCCTCCTCCTCCTCCTCCCCCCCCCCCCCCACTCACTCGCTCGAAATATAAAATGTATTTTGTTTCGCATAACGCGGAGAAGCGCAGCCACACATTCTAATCTCTCTTGCCGCGCTCTTATCTATTCGAAAACTGTTTCCTTCGAAAAGGTTTGTAAACGTTTTTATATTTAAATTTCGAACCGTCAAAAAGTGGAAAATATGTAAATGTCCGAATCGGAGTGCTGTGAAAAATAAAGGCGTATATAACAACACGCTCGATAACAACAATTTATTATTATTAAATAAAAATAACTTTGGTAAATTAAACACTTTGTTCGTTGGAACACAGACGGACCTCCGGCCTCCGTAGGCGGTATATAACGATAGTTTGATATTGTTCTTAGAATGACAGTTCTTGGTTATTGTGAATGAAAAAGTTATTCAAGTGCCATTAACTTTCTCTCGAGCTCTCTACTGTTTTACCCATTGTGTCGGTCGATTTTATTCGTTTTAACGAAACCAAACCTCTTTTGATTTTTAAAGTGATGACTGATGAGATTTTTTTTTTACGTTATCAATTCTGTTTTCGTTAGAACAGCCGTTGTTCAGTTCCTTTTACAAAATATCGTACTTCGATAACACTCGAGTTTTCCGCCATAACGTTGAAATCTCTTATTTAAAATTAAAATATAAATCAACAAAAATATATTGTTTTATAATTACATAATTATAAAAAAAAAAAAAAATGCTTACTCGGGAATCAGGGTTTGCTCCGCTAAAGTGGACGTATGAAATCCAATGATAATCGTTTGAGAAATATTAATTTCGAGTACGTTTTGATTTACTTAAGGTTAAGCTCGTAAAAACCATTTTTAGTTGACGTTTTCGAAATATTTGTTTTTAAAACTCTCTGATGTTTTAACAGTTGTAGTAGTTTTGAGCAATATTTAGAATCAAACATTAATATACGAGTATTCTATTAAATTTCATTTGTATTTATCCTAAAAATAAAGACCAACGTTTATAGAATACAAAAAAAATTTCAATCGATTTAAAAATATTACACATCGTTTTTAGAGCACCACACTTCTATGGAAAACGCGAGCAAATAGATGATTTTTTTACTTCATTCGGGAGAAAATTGTTTAAGATAACATTATTGAATTCAGGAATATATTTTGATTTTGTTTAATTAATTTTATTTACAGATCTCTTACAAACGATGTATCTGACACATCTAAATTAATTTTGCCAACTAAGATTTTTAATTTTCGTCTGATCAAATATTAATTTCTTATTTTTATCTCTCTCGATTTATTCGTCGATTTTTTTATTAAATGTTAAGAATTTTTTTTAAATGAAGCGAGCTAAATACCTCGAGTAAACGAAAAAAAAATTTTGAAGTACGACGATGCATCATCATAACTCATGTAAGTAATTAATTATAAGCGTTTTAAATTAAGACAGAATAACGGCGGTAAAGATAAAATACGATATAATGGAATGAAAACATTAACAATGCCTCACGTAGCAAAATATTATAAATGCTTAACAATAATTGATTATTCCACTAAATATTATAATATTACATTATGCAAAATAATATAAAATATATTGAGCCGTCTGGTATGGTTTCGTATATATTTTATCGGTAATTATTTATTTAAAAAATATAAAATAAAATAAATAAAAATAAATAATGTTTAACGGTCAATACTCGTATAATAATGACTAAGTATTATTTGAAGTATAAAATAATTTATTAAAACTATAATACTCCAGGCAAGACCTATTCGTTTTATTTATATTATTCATATATTTAATTTAATTATTTAATCTATTTAATGTTACTTTTTTTTTATAATTAGTTATTCTTTAAATTTATAATCAACGGTTTATTAAATATTGAAAATGGCTATTAGCGAGCAGGTGAATATTAATTGATATTAAAATTTAAAAGGAAAAAAAGTTTTTATACGTTTAATTTAAAAAAAAAAAAACAGTTAATTTATAATAATAATTTTCATCCGACGAAAACTACTCGAAAAACGAAATGTTATTAATTTTTTTCATTAGAAAAACTGTTTTACTAGAAGAAGGCGAAAAATTAATTACAATACTTTAAACGAATACAAATACTTAATCATATTATTAAAAGCGTATGATCTAGATCGCATAGAACATTTTGCTTTCGTAGAACTAGTTGGAATTGATCAAAACCGACATGAAATAAATGTCTACGTCGTCGTCGCTTATTTTAACAGCCCGAAATTCACACGAACGTCCTCATAATATTATGTGTGTGTGTGTCAGGAATAGAGAGAAAATATCCAAGTCGGTACGATCTAATATTATAATATTTTACACGCGAAAATAAATATTATTCACGACGCGTTACGCGGCGTTGTGGAATAATATTTCGTATTTAGCGTATGCGCGGAAAGATGAATATTATTATGAAAAATATAAAAAAACAAAATTTACGCCGGTGAATAATGTGTTCGCGCCGCGCCCGCCCCGGGGTCGTATAAAATAAACGCGTCGCTTTTGACAAACAGGTCGTAGATTGATCGGCGGGTAATGGAACCGTAACCGAACATTGTGGACCATCGAAAGTCTATCGGGTGTGAAAAATCCGTTGGCGCGCGAGCGTCGTTTTATTAGTGCCTATTATTTTTCCGCGTCCGTAGTAAAAAAAAAATAAAAATATAACGTTATGCCTACCTCTTGCGCGCTACAAAGGCGTGACACTCTCGTCCGTACGCTAAAAAAATAAAGTCGAATATACGAGAGAAAAAAATTATCCTCGTGGGTACGAAACGAGCGCCGCGCCGCCGCCGCTGACGACGCGCTCGTAAAGGCAAAATCCTTGTGAAAAAAATAAAAATATGTAAAAAAAATTACCGCGTCCATATTCAACAATTCTTTTTTCGCGCATACATTTTTAATACTTGCGCGCGTGAAGATTCCGTCGGCCGACGACGCGATGGCGCCGTATAAATACGATGACGTAAAAACGTTTCGAGACACACGGTCGATCTCCACTTGTGTGTAAATAATTCAACGACGGCCGCATAAACACCATTAGCCCGCTCCGAGTTAGAAGCTGCATAATTAACGATTTTACACTGCGAACGGATAGAGAGCGAGGAGAGTGACCTTTAATTTACGTGTCCGCCTTTAATATCTCGCGCAGAGACCTCGCGCGTTTCTTCTCCGCGATACAGGGTGGCGGACAACGAAACACCGCGTTCGCAATCGGCGTGACTTCCAGTGCCGCAACAATTGGGTGTGCAAGGTGTGCGATGCACACGGGCTTCCGGTTCTTAGGGGCCTCCCAAACCATAAGCTAAAAATTGAAGATTGTCCGTTTCAAAAAGTAATTTAGCCTATATTGGTATTCTTTACTTCCTCGTGGCTCGTACCTCGAAAGTTTTTTGATTTTTTTGTAATTGTTTTCAATGAATTTATTATTAGCATAAGTAGATGATAATTAATATCATGCAAGCTTCATTGGATCTGTAAATAATTCGGTTTTATAGTAAAACGTACAAATTATTATAGGAATAAAATTACGAAAATGATATTATAAAGTATGACATACTCGTAATTTGTAGAATAATAGTCATTATCGCAGGGGCCCGTCTCTGTTATTGCGAAATATTTCTCAAATAATTATTGTATGGATACTAGACATGGATCACTGAATTAAGTTGTTCATTATTTTTTTGATTATTCGTTATACTAATTTATAGAGGAGGTATTTAGAAGCTCAAATTTCTATAAATTTACATAATTTATTCTTCTGATCGGTTCCGCGAATCCGTCAAATATTTAAGTTATAGTACTAAAAAATACTAAAAAATTTCTGTAGTAATACAAAGATCAAGTAATAAATATATTATTAATTTGGGGCCTCTAAATAAATCCTTGCACACGGGCCTCAGAATTCATAATTGCGGCACTGGTGACTTCGCGTAGGGGCCGTGGCCGAACTTCTCGTTGTGATCGTTTGACATCGCGCGTTCGATCTTTTTACGCAATCGTTATCACACGGCGGCGGCGTACATTCCGTTTTTTTTTTCAACGCGTCAACTTTACTCTCCGCGTGCAATCGTTCCGTTTCCGTTGCAATGTGTTTCGTCTGTGGTGACACCAGAAAACGTGACACGTGGTCGACGAGACGGACGTTTTCTGTTTCACACTTAATTTATATTTTATATCCAATAAAAGTTCCCTACGTTTGCAACAACTTGTTATTTATTTCATCTTTTTACCTAAAAAGTTAAAACCGCGGAGTCGATTACAATGGTCTTTCATTCTCCGCCTCCCGTTATGTTCACGAGCGCTCCGCTTTCGGTTATCTGTGCGCGGAGGCCGGATATACACGTGTATACATGTATAACTCCAAGTTTTAAACTGCAAATGACGTGGCATCACTTAAGTCGTAAGTAAAAACCATTAAAAGCGCTGATAACACTCTTGAAAGTTAAGTCGAATTGGTTAGGTTAGGCCCGCACCGTCGTCGTCGTCGTCGTAAATTTAATTAATCGGTCGCGTCGCAAAACTATACGGCGGAAAAACGGTTAATACATTTTGAAAAATGTTCAATCTCGATTTCGATTTTATTTTTACACCAATAGATACTCAAACTACTAGTTAACAACGGTGTTTAAGTTGCGAGAAGGTTTGGTAGTTTCAAACTGCAAAATTGATATCAAGCCAAAATAATCGCAAAAGAGTAAATCACAGTGAACGAGTTGAAAACGACTTTGAGACGGCTTCCTATAATAATATGTCGTTTGGTTTTCTTACTTAACGATTACGCGGCACAAGTTTCAGCACTGCGTCACAACGCGAACGTTTATGCGATCCCGAGTTGCGTAATGTGCACTAATACCAAACTTAATCGAGGTTTCTTAATGACTCCCGCCCGGCATATCGTATACTTGTTAACAAAACACGATTCGTCTACCACACTGTAATATAATCTAACCGTCGTCGTCGACGCGCCTTGATTATTAATAACTTCTAATTATTATAGTATATTTATTATATCACCTAGTATGAATTGATCGATTCGACCGTCGGTTTCGTTCGAGGCTTCTCGTGAACCGAGATTTCACGTTTGAATGACGTGTCAGAGTGACGAAACGAGTAATTTCAGCGTTTCTTTCTCGAGATAGAATATATTATACGAAAAGTTGTAAATACCTCGTCAGATAGCAATTGACTCGGTGACATAATCTCGATCTATTTAGACGCGACCTGTTAAAGTACTTGTTGTGTTTGGAATACAGTATTAAACTTTAGTTTCCAAGTATCGCAACGGTTTTAATTTTAACGCTTCATCCCCGACTAACTGTATATCTCCTAAAAGGTTTATAAACTGAAATAATACCGCTCGTATTATTCTACGAGTATACGTATAACACACATATAATATAAAAATGCAAAAACTAATATTATCGAAAACAAAATAATCACCATCGAACCGAGTTCATTAAATACAAAACAATTTTATGTAGACTTTAAAAAGTTAACGAATAAAACGATTTTATTTTCAAAATTATTGAACTGAGAAAAAAAACGAAAGAAAGTTGTAAGAGCAATAATTGTAAAACTTTTTAATCACGCCGATGATGACAATAATGATATATAGATGATATGTACTTACTAAAGTGTCGTACGTTGAGAAATAAAGAAATAATATAGAAAGTCACAATCTGAAAGTCAAATACAGTAATCCGACGAGATGCCTCTCGTTACGATCAACAACACAACTGTCACACTCGACGTCGTAATCATAATTTAACACCAGTGCACAAAGTCAAAACCTGAAAAAAAAAAAACAAAACAAAACAAAACCGTTAGTCTTATGAACCGTAACCAAATAAACGTACTTATATCGCACGCGAAAAAGTGTATTTTTATGTTTACAGTAGGTACACACGCGCACGCACACGTCTAGTAGGATATTATTAACGATCTACATTATTTCGAGGAGGAAAAAGGAATTTTCAAAACGTATTTTCTTTTCTTTGGAAAACAGTCGTATTTGTGTTGTATTTTTTAATCTCCATTCTATTATCATTTCCCGAGGTGGGCTAGATAATAATAATATAATCCCGTCTCGTTATATTACTCCCGTGATTAATTGCATACGACCAGTGTTAGGACTTATCTAGATAATTATTTATTTATCTTTCATCTAATCTAAGATACGTTTTAACATGTTGTCTAGATTTTTATTTCAGATAAATATTCCACCTGGCTAGATGAATTTTAAATTTCGATAAATTTTCGAACCATCATTTAATTTTTAGTATTGATAAAAATAATCAGAACCGTCGCGCGTCGTTCGAATGAAAATTTTCAATTTTCAACTTTCGATCTCTTTATTTCAGGCATGCGCATGTAAATAAAATAATAGTAAATCTTGATCTGGATGATTTTTTTTGTCATCTGGCCCTAACACTGGTCACAACGTTCTACAACACTTGCGGAACACATTGATGACGCGAACGATTTACCGCCGTCGCCGGGTCCAAACGCGTTACGACGATTCGACATGATATTATCATAATATTTAATATAATTTCTTTTTCTTTTTCCATCTTTCTTTCCGTCGCCGCCGGCAGAAACAATACACGCTGTTGATGTGCGCGGCCAGGAACAACCGTTTGGCCGTCGTCAACTTCCTGCTGGACACCATCGACGACGTGGGCCTGGACGCGTTCGACACGGACCATCAGACCGCTCTACATCACGCGGCGATCGCGGGTCACACGCACGTGGTGCGGAGGCTGGTGCACGCCGGGGCCAACACGAGCACGACGAACAAGGTGAGTACGACGAACAAACGACGACCGGACTCCTGTGCCGACGAACAGTTACGTATTTTCGGGGGGGGAAGGTAGTCGAGGAGTACAGGACCTACCCCCTTCTCCCCAGGACCCTCTGACAGTAATTATATAATATAAGAATTCGGTTCCGACCAAAAGAGCCGGATTTAAATTTAGACGAATAAAATTAGACGCGCCTTCGATCAAAGCGAATTATTTAACAATGCGAAACGGTTGGAGTTTGACTATTCGAGTTTTCGAGTCGGCGAAGTAGTCGACGAGCCGCGAAACGTTCGTCGGTTTTGCTTTTTCGGGTTCTACGTTCGACCGCGCGATAACTGACATTCTGACGGTTCTCGCCACGTCGAATTCTTCGAATAATTCTTTATCGTTTCCAACATTTCCGCTCAGCCGTGCTCAGCTACCGTTACAGGTGTGGTCGGTAAAAAAGTAATAACCGACATACTTCTACATAGCAAACCCAGAACCGATCGTAATATAGACGCGTGTCGAACGCGAAACTATTCGTTTCTAAAAATAAAGCAATAATGAGGTAATTTCTCGAGATTCGAAAAGTCTACGATATTATAATCATTGATTTAAAACACGGTACGCTCATAATAATAATAAAACAACATAATATTGATTATTTATTTTTTTTTTAACACTTGTATTTTTTTACTCACGGCGAATAAAATTACTCGGTATTCTGACGAAAGGGGACCTTTTTTTTTCATCTCGTTTTAAACCGACGGAAAAGGCCCCCTGGACTTCGGGGCCCCGATTTAACCGCTTCGCCTGCATTCCCTTATTTACGCCTCCGTCTTGTGTAAAAAAAAACAAAAATTAAACTTAAAATTATAATAATTATCGATTCGTTGTCAATGCGGTTTTTTCGCGTAACGTTTTGCGTTGTCGGCAAAAAACCCGACGTTTTTTTTTGTTCGCGTACGACAAAACCACACGTATTTTACACGGATCGAAACTACCACTATACGTTTTACACAAATGTAACGATTGACTTCTCGATAATTTTTCTTCCGATTTACCCGTGGTATTTTCATCTACTAGAAATTCTCATCGTCGTCGTACACCTCCGCCGATGGCGATGTCCTGTCGGAAAAAACACGAAAACGATTTTTGGAAATCCAACTTACAGTCGGAGACTACCCCTCCCACCTCCGGTCCGCGACGACTAAGCCCTAATTACGGCGCTGCGGGTGTCGTGCACTACGCGAGCTAGTCTTACTTTTATCTCTATAAAAGTAAACCTAGGTTAGGGTGACCATATTAAGAAAATAAAAAAACGGGACATCTGAAACGTCTACCCCCCCCCCCACAATGTAAAAACGATAACGAACATGATAGAATTAGAATTCTTGTCGATACCTTAATACGGGTATTCGTAATAATTGAAAAACAAAAATAGCGGCCGACCGTCGTCGGCGTACACATACTTTTATAAAGAATAATAATAATAATTGTGTAGCGTGTGCGTGGTTTGGTCGGTCGGTGCGATAAGACGACGACGACCGAAACAGTCGCGCAGCTGAACATAGTGTCTGTTATTTATAAATTTGGTTTCTAATTTTAAACATATATACGAGTAAAAACTGTTTTATATTAATTGTTTCATACATCGACATTTTTTTCACAAACATAATAATATAATAATATTAAAATAACGGGATTAAAACAGGACCATCTTCTAAAAACGGGATAAAAAGCGTCCCGTTCGAAGTTTGTCGGGACAACGGGACATGATGACCAAAAACGGGACAATCCCGTTTTAAACGGGACGTCTGGTCACCCTAACCTAGGTCGTATTATACGTATACATTGTGCGCGGTTTAAAAACGGAAGAAGGACGCGCTCTATTTATATACGCTTAAATCGCGACGACGCGACGGTCTCCGTTGAAAATCATTTCGCATTTATCTTCTTTTTTTTTTTTTCTTTTTTTACCGTAATTGATGATTTCGATACGTTTTTATTTTTTATATCTCCGAGCTTAATGGTTCGCGTGGAAAAGTCACGGGGGGCTAGTGTGGATATTAAAATATCTTATCTGATCGCGGGATAACGGCCGCGAGCACGCCATGTTCGTACGGACGGCAGACCGTAAAAATAATGTGCCGGAATTTTTTTTTTTTTTTTTTAACGACAAAAGTCACTCTCTGTGCCCACGTACGCGCGCGCGCGCGCGCGCGATTGATATCGCGTTTATGGGTTTCGCGAGAGACTCGATTTATTTCTCAACCGGACGTCCAGGACCGTCGTCCACGACCTTGCGAGTGTTACGCGCGGTATCGTCGCGGCGCGAAACCGTACGAAAAATACCCGAAAAATGTCGTCCTCTCGGGAAGCGTTTGAAATATTACCGTCGCGATATTCATAAAAGATTCGCCGATAATCGTCCCGCGCACGTGCTGTGCGATGCGCGTCGCGTACGCGCAGAATTTCCCCGATTATGGATATAATCGCGCGGCGTTCGAGTGGGTTCAAACACACGTGTTTTGTTACCTGCAGCGTATCGCGAGATAAGTCGAGAATTGATTTCAGACGAAAAAACTGCCTGTCGGGTAACACGTCGCGTCGTCGTGAATATGTGAGGTCAATAGGTCACGTGCTTGTAATTTACACGCACGCTGCTCTCTCTCTGACGTGCCTTCTGAACTCGGCTAAAAACAATAAATCAAATATTAACTCGACCATATCGATCACGTTATTATCTACACGAAACTCGCCGTGAAAGTTACGAGCGTTTTCCCGGGCAGCGTTCGGTTCGAAGAAACGCCGCGCCGCCGGACCCACGCGAAAAGTAATATAATATTACGCAACGTGAAAACCGCATACGTTTACTTGTAAAATGATTTCGATAAAACACGGGCGCGCGTAATAAAAACGTATCGAGTCGCCGCGTCCCGTTTGTTTCGCGTGTTTCTAATGCCCTCGGGGGATCGATGACGACCGTGACACGAGTTAATTTTCAACTATAATTGGGGGCCCGGAAGTTCGCATGTTTTTTACCTACGAGTACCTACGCCGGAAAAGTTGCCAGATGAGCTACGGATTTGAATCCGCGACCTAGAACGTGTTCTAAAACGCAATTTCATTTTGCATATTATTTGGAGCATTTTTACGCGCGTTCGTTTTAAATTAAAAATCGTATCTTATCGCGTAAATATGTTTATTTTTAACGGTCCGCTAATAACACTCGAAAAAATGTACTACTTCGAGTAGGTATGCCGGTAAACGAAATTTGTTGAAAACCATATGTCTGCACGAAAATAAATAGTGAAAATGATGGTGGTACACATTAATATTATTACTATCGAAGTACCACGCGCGGCGATTTCGGTAAAACGGAACGAAGCTTTTTGTTTGAAAAAATATATCGCCCGATAAATGTTTTTATGTGAAAACCCGTTCGAATCACAAATCGACAGTATAATAACTATAATGTGATAAGTTCAAAGAGAAATAAAACACAAATTTATTTTATATTTAATCATAATATTACCTATTATTCCCATTGTTTCAATTATTATCTCGACATTTTCACACGCCGAACGTTTTTATGAAATTATTATTAAAAAAAAGTCAAACGCATAATATTTTCAGCGGACAAACTTCCGGGCCCTAATAATTATAATAATCTAAAACGTATGCGATATGAACTGCAAGTATGTGTTGTGTTGTAACAACACTCGTGAAAACGCGTAACACCCCCCGTCCCCCCTATGACATTAAACCACCGTGTAGAATAATAATTCGCGCGACATTTAATTTAATCTGTTCTGCGCAAAAACGAACGAATAAACGGTAGAAAAAAAAAACTTACATCCGGGAAAATATTTTCGGAAAACTAAGCGCCGCCGCCGCCGCGGCATTCCGCGCAGTGTAATTTCGTTTGTGCATAATATTAATAATTATAATTATAATAATTAATATTACCTTTAATATTTCGCGTGTTTTTCCGACACGACGCGTACGTTTCGATTGATAATAGTTCACACTCGTTGTTTTAATTCTGTACCACCGAAGCGTTTCGTTGGCTAAACACAAATAACAAAGTGTTAAACTAAACGAAATACATTTTATTTGAGTTTTTGTCGCTTAGAATATTACTACCATTTTTTCCATTATTATTATCATTATTCTATAAGACGTTGGGATTATTAAATTCTAGAACCAAACAATAACACGGAATTCAGAACGAAATTTAAATTTCGACCAAACTTTAAAGCTAAACTATATTATTATGTTTATTGAAAGCGTCGTCGGTGGAATAATATGGAAATCGTGTTTTTCCTCGAATCTTTCCGAATGAAATCAAACTACCTCTGCCCGTTTTATAGTTTTTACTACAGTGAATAAAGGACACTGAGCCAACGCGTGTTATATAATCACTGCGTACAATTGTTATTGTAATTCGAGTCATTTTGTATAACATTAAACACGCGCGTACGTTTTTAAATACGCGAGTGTTTTTATCGTTGGCTTTTATGTAGTAACTCGCCGAGTCGTCCGAAACGAAAAAATATAATGTCTTTGTGTTTGTTAACGTACGATTAAAAAAGTAAATTCGATTTTCTCGCATCGTTGGATCCACACGAATTATAGGTAATGAAAATGTACGCGAAAATAAAAACTTATCTCTCAAAGTGGAATTTGAAATACGAGAAATCAATGTCAATAATACCTACCTACTCGAAAATAAATCTCGATTTCATTTGTGCGTTTAAAAAAAGAAAATAAACCCCCCTCGGTGTTGTCATATACCCAAATAAAGTATAATATAATTTATAATATCGATATATATATTTTGAGCGGATAAAAAGAAAAAATTGCAAATCGTTCTTTAAAAATTATTCCATATTGTCTACCGCCCACGTATTATATTTGTAATAAAAAAAAAGTTACCGACGACGACGTATTCTTTTGATATTTTTGTGTGTTCCTCGATTCAATTTGCAAATGCTTTACAATATTATGCGTGGAGTGGTATAAGGATCGCGTGTAATATAATGTGTATTGTATAAACTTACATATTGCATTATAAGATAACGTAACGTTATACACATACGAGAGTGCGTTGTCTTCGCGTTTTGATACGCTGAAAAATACAGCCAAAATTACGTATAATTACTCGTAAAAATATAAACGTCGTGTTTATATTTACTCAACGATCGTCGAACACTGTGGTGAAATCGTCCAAATTTTCCGTCCTTGACGACGATTCGTATTTTTCAAAGTAAAAATTAATGCGATATATTCGACGAGTCGAGTGGTCAACAAACAAACGTCACACGTCCTGAAATTCAATAAATGTTACGTCACAAAGGTTTTGCTTAAAACACCACACACAGACTCTCATTGCACCTTGTTTTTGTATCCGACTTGTGTGTTCATATATAAGACATGAAGTGGTCCTTTGGCACACGTATCTCGTAACGCACGGACAGTAGCTGCAAAAAAAAAACATCCACGTTTTTATTAGGTATAAGTTTTTTTTTTGCTTCTATACAAAATATAATATATTAACATATTATTTGTTTTTAAACACGAGTGTATTTGTTTTTCTTTATGTAAAAAACAAAAAAAAAACCCCCCACAAACAAAATTATAATAACAAAGTGTATAACTCACCACTCGGCAGGTGAGTACAAACGGAACGCGGAAAATGTCATCACTTATTTGTAGGTAAAAATAAAATACAATTTTTCTCATCGTCGTCGTTGCGTGGAATATTAAGCGTTTTGCGATCCCGAGGCTACTCCGACGTCGTTTGTACGCGGACGAAAACACACAGACAGACAGAGGAGAGGCGAAATGTAATATTATCTCTGCGGCGCGTTATATGAAAGTTCGTTAGACATAATAATTTTGAAAACAGTTTTATTTACGCGCGTAAGGTGAATAAGAATTATTAGGTTACTCGTATTAATAATACATATTTTAATCGAATCACGCCTCGATGTACTTACGATGTATATACTACTAACGCTTCTTCTTTTTTTTTCACAGTGAATATATTTCTTACTATAAAGTAGTAGCTACCATCTATATTTCTGTTCTCTTGATCCGAGGAAAATAGATGAAAATTATAACGCTAAGCTAAATTAAAAGTCATGAAAAATTATATCGATTCGACGCGATTCCGTTAAACAAATACGAGATTAAGCTAATTTTTTTAAGCACGCGCCCCGCTACTCAAACTAGTCACGACGTATTTGAAATAACGTTAAAATGCTGGATGCGCAGCGTTGGTCTTTTGTTCTAATAGAATTCGGTTGAAATGTTTTGATCGGTATTTACGCGTAAAGAAAAAAATCGTTAAAAAAATAAATAACACGACGGGAAATAATTTTGAATAAAATTAACTCTAGTAAAACAATATTATTCGTTACTCGATAAATACGAATATACCTACATTCAATTCATTCGAAATAAACAAGTAAAAATACGAACGTTAAACTTAAAATCCCCGGTAAAACAAATAACGCGCATATAATTCAATACTTTTAACGTAGTAATTTTAACTATAAGTACTCGACGTAAACTTATATTATGACGTTACAATTTACCTAAAACTGTAATCATATCGCGTTAACACTAATAATAACTATTTTGATTATAAATTAGTTTTTTTGATTTTATTTAAAGTCGTTTTAAAAGAATTACGAATAAAGATAACATGTTGTGCGAAATAAACTGTATGACTACTGAGGAAAACTATAAAAAATATTCCGAACAAAGTAAGCAGCTAATTGCATACGAATTGTGTACGTACAACAAACGAAACAAACGACTAAAGTCGCATATTACTTATTTTTAATAAGCGCTCTCGTTTCAACTTGTATTTTGGTCGACCAACATAATATGTGAAATAACTAGGCGCCGAAGGTTTACGAAATTATTTTAATACCCGTCGAGGTATTTTATTGCATATTATTGTGTTAATTTTCAAGGCAATTATAACTAACTTGTTTGGCCGATGACGAGAAAAAACGTAGTCCGCGAAAGAAATTTGTTCTACGTGGAACATTTTCGAAAGAACTATCATGACTGTTGTTTTCGAATTCTTTTTCCGGAAATACGAGAACGGACTTCTGCTTATCGCGATCGCGAACAACGTCACTTCTCCTTCGGCGGAAAGGATTATTTACGTCCTGTTATTCGCTTCGCGGCCCGACCGACCGTGCGATAAACACTGATCTCACTCGGGTCGTCGGGTACAACGACGAGACGAGACGGCGCGGCGCGGCGGTGGTCATGTCGATCGGCGCGGACGTAATATTGAAAAAATTCCCCCGACATCTAAACGCATAGACCATTTGATGGCAACAAAGGATGTATTTCTCCAAATCATTTGTCTCCGGAACATCGAGATATGAGAACGGTGTCAAATAGAAGCTGAGAAATGAGGAGAAAGTAATATGACCTATCGCCGTGAGTAATGACTGACACCCTTTTGGCCGCTATAGTTGCGCATAAAACGAAGGGTTGACTAATTATAAATCTCGTAAGAGAAAACGCCTACCTCACCGCGACATAAGAAAAGGGAGAATTACTATGGAACAATGTGCGCCCTTATTTTGGGTGTCACTCTTGTAATGCGAACCCGACAATTTTGAGGTTGTGTGACGTCATGCAAATTTTAATGCTTATCGGAATTAACTACCCGTCTGAAAATTGCGTTACAACGTGTGATTAAGACTCGCGTCCTGTTTGATCTGTTGACGAACGCTTTTAGAGGGGGTCTACCTTAATTTCGCTTATTGTAAACAAGAGAACGGGCGCCGATTCGGAAATAATTACGAGTATTAGAAACCGTATTCGAGTATACACCGATATTCTACTTGATACATATTAATCGGCAAAGTGTGTATTATAACCGATAATTTCACCAACTCGTAGTGAATTAATAGTGTTGTAATGGGACATATTATTATACATAATAATAATGTGGGAGAAAAAAGTCGAAATATCCGTTAAAATAATTAATCGACATTGTTTACCGTTATTATTTCGGAACGTATTCGCGTTTTACCGTGATGTGTTTTTTTTTCAAACTGTCACCGCGTTTCGATGCAGAAGACTTGGTCTTATCGTCAACTTCAGAACTAGTTTCCGGTAGTAAATCTTGTCTTGTCGGTGCTTTGACGGATCAATTATAGAAAATTCCTTCTACAGTTTTCCTACAAAAAAAAAACGGACGAAAAATTGTAAAAAAACGGCACAATTTACGACGCGACTTTTATCGACGAGATCGAATTCTTTTTTTCGAAAAGTAAGGAATTCAAAATTTACACTTAACTCTAATATGGCCGTTCTCTAGAGACGATATCGTTTTCATAACAATTCGACTATTATTCTGCTATTTAAAGACATTTGAAATTTTTGAATTTTCTTAGTTTTTTTTCCCGTAAAATGTCGATAAAATAATATTTTGGTTCGTTAAAAATCTCATTTCTTTAAATCAACAACGTTGTTACTTTCGACATTTGTCTCAGATGACGATGATATTATATAAATATGTAAATGTTTGTTGCACGTGACAATCGTTAATGACATTTGCTAGGAAATATAAAAAAATAAGTTATTTAGATAATAGAATATTTCTCTTCAAACTGGAAAATACCGATCATAGATAGGGTCGAATAAACTTACTAAAATTTAGAAATTGTTCACCATAACATTATTGTATTATTTTCCATCTACCGCCGTCGTGCAATTCTAAAATTGTTCGAGTTTTTATCGAGTCTTCCTACTTCCATTATTTTCAATGTTGCGATCAACCACTGTAATACATATAAAAATTGTTTATTAATTATAACTATTTGTACGTGGAAATAAATCGATTGCAATCTGCAGTTTCACAATGATCGAATCGAGTTAAACAGTATATACGTATTACAGAATATCGACTACGTAAAACTCGATAATCTCCGACAGAAGTAGGCCTACGGCGTTTTCATTTGTATTTATCTGAGAATAGTTTGATAATTATCATCATACTATACTCGTATTGTTATTGTACTATTTCGGAGTGTCGAGCGATTTCAAGTTTATAGAGAATTCCTTCGTGTAAACGAAGCCCCGCACCTGCGCGATGACGAGTGACGACACTTTTGATTAAGTTGCTAATATATTCGGTTACTTGTATGAATAATTTGTCGTACGGGAGAATATCGTAATCCAAATCAAAAGTGAAATTTCGGAATAGCTTCTGTGCACAGTTCGAATGCTTGAAGAGTCTCGTGTGAATAACTTTTTCAAATATTTCCGATAATATAACTATGTCAGAAAACTAAACGGTCTGCAGCTACCCGGAGATTTGTTTTGTTCTTTGCCAGATTGTTCTGCAAGTGTTACAGTTATTGCCTTTTCCGGGACAGTGGAAAAGCGCCGAGTCGAACGAGTACTTTATGATGTGAAATTGAAAAATTTGTAATCTTCAATAATTGTAAAAGTATTTTCGAAAAACTTTTCGACGAATTTCAATAATCACTAGACTGTTTAACTAATGATAAATGAACGACGACGAGTTAATCCGAAAGTGAAAATACCACATTTAAATTTCACAATAATATGTTGTCGGAAGAAATGGACGAATAGTAATGTTGGTTTCTCGATTGATACATTTTTTTGTCACACAAGTTCAAATCGCCAGAGATAATAATAATATTATTTGACGAGTTATTATTGTAACGATAATATTATGCGAAAAATCGGTAAATCGATTTAATCAGTCGTACCTTACGATATTATGTTTTTGGAAGAATTGCGTCGACTGCAAAACACAATCTCGCCGTCGCGCGTCGTCGTAAGTGTACAAACGATTTCGAACGGCGAACTTTTTCGGCTTCTTCGAAAACAACATAATTATGACCGGCCGCCGCCGCCGCTGCAGTTATGCAATCTGTATTATTAAATTTACAATATCATACGATTATTTGCGATTTCCGCTTTTAATCAACCAACCACCCGCGTTTGAACGACGAATCGATAGTGTTGATGATTTCGATTGAAATGTCGGTCGAAAAGCTGCAAAAAAAGTCGTGGCGACGACGACGCTCAAACACGAACGGAATCGCATTCATTAATAATTAAACACGTCTGAGACGATGCCGGCCAGTCATAAAGAGTCGAAGAGGGGCCGGCGAAGAAGGAGAAGAAAAAAAATAAGGGTGTGTTGTTTTTTTCTTCTTCCGAATGCCGTGTGTACGTACACGTACTACCGCCGCGGCCGGCTATAATTTTTTTATTTGTTTATTTTTATTTTATTTTTTTAATCCGTTTCTTCGGTTTGCTGCGGCGGCGGCGTCATAATGCGGACGCGGCCGCTCCGATTATAAAACACGTTGTGTCGTTTTGGATTTAAATCGCCGTCCATTAGTTTATTTATTTCGACTCGAAATCCCCGTCGAACGTGCACGCGCTTCTGCCGGTCGGCGACGCAATAGTTTCCGAACACTGTGAGGGGTCAATATAATATAATAGGCATTGTTTTTGTTGTATATTATGGTTTTTTTTTTTTTTTATTTGTCAGCTAATATCATTCCGGCATGTAGTCACGCGTGGCTCGCACTCTCGCGTGGCACATATATAATACGTTATATCGCCCGAGGAATTTTATTTGTTCTGTCTTTCGACAAACGCGTAGTTTCAGTCGAAACGCGCACGCAATATCGATAAAATCGTCATGCTCATAATAAACGCTATATTATATTATACTTACGTTTACGTGAATTTTCCTATAATTGTTCGCAATTCCTATAATTTCCGACACTCGCGGGCGACCGACTCCGCCGTGCGATTTGTTTCGGTCTGAAAAAGCTAAAAAAAAAAAAAAAAATTATAATGATAATAATAATTCTCGGTAAAATTAAACTTTTAGAAAACAAAGGCTTTCAGTTTTTCAACGACGACGTTTTTTCGCAAATCAATTGCATATTTTATCGACACACGTTTAGACAACAATATTTCTAGAGAAATCCGCTATTTATCGTAAGATTTAAACTTTAAAAAAAATTTTTAACAAACGTTACAAAGTGTAAATTATGGTCGAATAGATTATTTAAAATACAATACGCAATTCGTTATTGGAAAATCTCGATGTAATGTTATTCCGCTTTTCTTTTCGTAATAAGTTTTTATAGTACCCAATAAATATACAGAGAATTATGCGAGTACACCGAGGCGGTATTTACGAGATACTTTTCTTTTCTTTTTTCTTTTAATATTAAATGTTCTTAAATTAGTTTTTTTTTTTTTTTTATGCGAACGGCATAGTAATAATAATTCTCGGTAAAATTAAACTTTTATAAACAAAGGCTTTCAGTTTTTCAACAACATTTTTTTCGTAAATCAATTGCATATTTTATCGATACATTGAGACGTACGAGACAGTATTAATCTAAAGAAATTCGCTGTTTATCGTGAGATTTAAACTTTATTAAACTTCTTCGACCAAGACTCGGCGTTTTAATACTTTGTTCGACCTACCGGTATGCAGTTGGAAAATCGAATAAAATTTTAAAATTAAGAAGTTTATATAGTACCTAATAAATATACAGAGAATTGTGCGAGTACACCGAGGGGGCGGGCGGTATTTACGAGATACTTTTCTTTTCTTTTTTTATATAATATTAAATGTTCGACATTAGTTATTTTAATGATTCTAGGACTAATAGATTATTCCCACCGACAACACATTTCGACCGACTGATTTTTGCTAATAGTGTTACTGATATTACCGTCGTCGTCGTTTAATTTTTAAAACACGATTGTTTTCGCGTTAATTTAAACCGGTAATAACTATGGCTTTGGTTATTGCCAATTGATATTTGCAATTTTATTAAAACATTATTTAATTTTGTTTTAATTAAAGCCGATGCTGTTTTCATCAAACGTGATGATTTTCATTGCTATGAAATTAAAAAAAAAAAAAAACCGTCGTTTTCCACGAAACGTTCCAACAACGTCGATCACGTTTTTGTTACCTGTGCTTTATATTTTTATTTTTTCGCACAACGGAAATACATGGTTTTAGATCGTTGGCGTTCAGATTTTAACACGACGACGGCGCGTTATGAAAATTAATCAAGGGTTTAATAATCGTTATAAAGTGTTTAGGAATGTTATTCGTCGGGAAATTTAAATTAATATTAATAAATGATTTGTTCTCGATTTCGTCTTTCTAACTATTTATAAAACCTACGCTCTGCAGTGTAACTTTTCGAATGGAAACTTTCTTTTCTCTAGTTTATCGAGACATTAAAAATTACTAGCATAATAAGTACTTGTCACGTCTAGTTAATGATTTCGGATAATCCTTTGGCGATGTTTGCACCGGTGAACGCGGTGTGCGAGGGTTTTCTTAGTACTGTCCGAGCTCGTCTATTGTACCTATATTTTGAAGAAAAAAAAAATGCACTTTGAAGAATATTTCAAGCTTTTACCAGTTGAAAAAATGTACCTATTTAAAATGTAATTTTTTTTCCCCTTTTACCGTAAATATTATTACTTTTATGGTCGTCGTGTAACGTCGTCGGTTATGCGCCACATGATTTTTTTTTTTTTTTGTTATTATTCGTTTTCACAAACTCCAATGTGCTTTGTTTATTATTTGAAAAATATTCACTGAGCAAATTAATTAATGAAACGTATGTCTGGCAAATGTTTACAGGATAGATTCGGCGTACTCTAAAAAAAAATAAATGAAGACTCAAAACTCGAAATCATATTAATAGAAAAAACACATTTTCGTACAAATTCAAACCCAAGGTCCAAAAACCAATCCCTGTGTTTGAAAAATGCATTCATTTCTATTACAAGTAGGTTTATTTCGTTTTCAATAGTGTCGACAATTTCTAGAACTTTCCTTTTATCATTTTCTAAATCCTATATGAAAAAAACAAACAAATATTATTATAAAATCGGAAGAAAAAAAACCTATTCATCGACTAAAAAAAAAAATGATCTTGAATAATTATCATATCAAACTGAAAAAATATAATCATAATAACACTAACCTTTTGAAAATTAAACAAATTACATAAACGCTAAATGTATGCGGCATAATTATTATTAACTTCGTATATTATATTATCTCTTAATTAACTAGATAATAACGGAAAACTGTCATTAACATTTACGGTAAAAAATAGATAACATCTTCACATGACTGAAAAGGTCAAGTTTACAGTCATATTATTATATAGCAGGTACTTTTTTTTATATTGTTGTGTATTACAACGCAATTGTATTTAATTACCATATCATAAGAGGGGTATTACAAACATTATTTTTTTTTATTTTTTTTATAACCACCAATTACGTGTTTGTGTTATTATTTGTTTATATTATATACAAATTAAATATGTGTAATTTTTTTTTTTTGCACTTAAATTTTTTTTTAGGTTATTTTAGATATATTATTTTAGACAATATTGTTAATAATACAATAATTATTGTGGTTTAAAGTTAATATTAAAAGATTATATTTATATATATAATATTTATAAACGGCTGTCAAACGATGTCATAATAATAAACATCACTGATTTCGATAATAACTAAAACACTAAAATAACTGGATAGGTATTTTACGTTTTAGACGTAACCGGAAATTTGTGATTTTTTACAAACAAAACATTTTTATTTCTATTTCAAATTACGGGAGATATTAAATTGTTTACACCTATTCGCCCGACGTCATTAACTCGGATGATAAAAGAGTTTACTGCCTTCTCGGCTTAAAACTTTCGAATTCGTTTTCGACTTTTTCGCCGTTTAAAAGAGGTTTCCGGAGTTATAAACTAATATTTCAACAAGGAATTATGTTATTTAAATACCGTCCCGACTCCGAGACGTTCTTGAAAAATGTAAATTCTTTTTCGTTCTCGCGATTAAATTTCAACGCGGAGTTAACACGAATCCACCACCATCGCAACAGAATTGTTTTCCATTAGGAATACATAATAATTTCATGTACTGCGCGGTGTTCTTTTGTGTCGTTTAATGCGACGATACGGCGTCTATAAAATATTAAAATCACAAAATCACATTCGATAATCCTTTGACGCGTTTTCGAGTGCACTACACACAATAAACCGATTTTTTTCATCTCGCATGACAGTTATATTATTATAATAAATACTCGTACAAAGAAATATAATGTTTATGTATAGGTCACGGATATACGTATTACTATTGTGTTATATAATATATTTGTTTAATTCGTTTGTCCGAAACACGAAAAACATAAAATATGTCAAACGACAAAGGACGAGAAATACTGAGTATGCGTAAGGGAGAAAATATCAAGCTTATCGATCGGGATACGCTTAGAGAACGCGTCGCAAATGTCGTGTGAATCTCGTTTGCTTTGTGTTGCAAGTGACGCGTGTTGTTGTGTGATACCCAACATACGTATACGCCCGCGCGAAATCGACTGTAATTCGGAAAAAATTGGTCGGAATTGCCCTAAAGCAAGCGGTTTTTCAAACACTATAAAATTAAAGTGTATTGGTGTAGAGTAGTATCCACCGTACTCGTACGCCCGCGTCCTGCTCCATACCCTTAGATGTAACTGCCTAATTCGTACGCTCGATTCTGCTAACTCGCAACGTTCCGATAACAAAACTCTACAAACACAAATTCTGCGTCGTCGTAACATTGGGAAAAGAAATAATTACTTTTACGTTTGAATTCGACCAAACGAGGCGTTCGAGAAATCGTACAATATTTCACCGACTCGTTTTGTAATTTTATTTCCGCGGTACTTTTATTTTTGACGCACATTTTCGGTAAGTATTTTTAGTCGCGATCCCACTGCATCCCGAGACACGCCACCGGATTATGATAACATTCACCGGACACGTTCTTTATTTATAAGACGCTGTTAGAGTATAATATATGTTTTGTCAACTGTTGAGTTCGTATTTAAAGCCATATCAATTGATGCGACATATTTCATAACAAATATTTAATTATCTACTTAAAAATCATCAACGCCGCCGCGAGTGATTTACAATTAAATACGAATCGCACTAGTAGTAATACACTATCGATCACTTAACACAAACAACTCTGGAATAGAGAGATCCTTCCCCGAGCTTTTGTGAAAAGATTTAAAAAAAAAAAAAAAAGGATCAATTTTCGTTTACCCGAGCAACAAGCACAATTTTCGATGTGAATAATATAATATCTCCCCGATATCATAAGGAATTCGTACCTGCGCCATTTTTATGAATTGTTTATAGTTCGGACAACGTGTTCTCCTCTGACACGGCGATTTATTGATACCGAATTCGTACGCGCCGTCCTTTATATACTTTATATTATGCTCTGCTATTATTTTATTAAAATTAATTTTACTTCCATACAGCAAGGGAGGACGCCGCTACACTCTGCGTGCGAAAAAGGCCACGTCGACGTGGTGGACTTTTTACTCGGACACGGTGCCGACATGCTGGCAAAAGACGAAGAACAGAACAGCCCATTGCACGTGGCCGTGGAAAACAAACAGACCCTGGTCGTGCAAATGTTATTGGAAGCGGGGAATCCCACGAACTTAGAAAACAGCGTGAGAAAATAATATTTTATTTTTTTATTATATTTTGTTTTCACACGAGCGCGTTTCATCAGCGATAATCGTATCGTAAAGAACGTAGCCCCCGAGGAGACTTAAAAACTATCGAAATAAATATAAACGGTTCCGAGTAAATCGGTTATTGAAATATACGCACTACTTACACGCGAGAGAGGTCCCTGCCGAAATACACGTTTCTCGTCGCTCGGTAAATACATTCGGTTCACAGCCAGCCGGCAGCTTCTATATTATATTGATTTAAAATATATATTATACGAGTATATTATCGTACTCTTTGCAATAAAACAAATACGATTCCTTTACCTATACTGCGCATAGCATAGTACGCGTATATATATATAGAGAGTAATAGTAGCAGGACCGTATAGAGAGTACGTGACAGGGTAGTTTTTTTTCTCCTCCTCCCCTACGACTCGCGACGTTATTGTTACCGTCCCGTGTGTTGACATTCTCGTGGCGGCATAACAAAGAGTGTTGCCCCGAGGACCGTCTCTAAATTATTCTGTCATCCGTTCGAATATGACTTGTTTCGCCAAACGGGTCAATATCAAAAATTCGAAAAATATAAAAATATAATATACAATACACTCGCGGCTCGATGCGAACAACACTAAAAAATATATATACCCGCGCCGCCGCCGCCGTTTGACATAGGTGTATACTGTATATCCTCTACTACGGCCCGCGTAGTGTATTCCCAGACGAATATTACGGGAAAACGAAAAAGGATCCGCGAACCGCGCTCGGGTCTTCGAGGATATTCGTCTTGAGATTTCGTCCGCGCCGTCGTCTTGAAATAGTTTTTCGCGCGTGACGTATATTATAATAATACGTCGCGCACTCGCGTTTTATAATAATATGACGTGTATGTGTATGCGTAACGATAGAAAATTACAAAGAGTCGATCGTTATTCAAAGAATTAATAAACGAATATCAAGCGCATAAGTTGATTAATTAAAAAAAAAATAAAAAGAAGAAAAATAAAATAAATAGCTGCGAGTCGGTAAATTTAAATAAGAACCACTCGAATCCCTAAACAATGTAACGGCGCGGCGGGAGTAATGAATTCCTTTGCCCCGGTGAATATTTAAAACGCGATTTTCTTATTCGTTAAATACCAATTTAAAATTAAACGATGTTTTGATTCTTTTAAACATTTATAGGTACGGCAGAATGTAATTATGATAATTTTTTCATTCTATCTTTGAAATTAGATTGAATGCCTAAATAAATCGTGCACCAAACGACTTTGATTAAAAATAAAATACTTGGTAGTTCTTAATCATTTTCCAATGTGTAAAGTACAATGGAAAAAAATAAACTCGCTAGAATAACTTTGACTTTTCAACCGAAAGATTAAACGATATTAAATGTACATTTCAAAGAATAAATTCTTCTAGCTCATATATTTACTCATATTTAAATAATATTATTATTTGTATTCGATTATCTTAAACGTCAGATATAATAATATTACCTATATATTTATCGGTCTGATGGTTGAAAATTAATAAGTATTTGACCTGAAAATTAATATTAGTTTTAATATACGTATACGTATATATATCTAATCTTGCATTGGACTGTTATAATTTAATAAATAATACTATAACTTATTTATGGAAAAAAATAACATTTTTTATTGGGCAGACGTAAATGATTTGTTCGTTTATTATAGTTTACTACTCGCCTAAACATACGCTACTATGAATGGAAAAAATGTTCAAAAAATATAACAACTTACAGTATATTATTAGCGCCCCGTGATATGTTCAGCAGTTTTAGATAACCACGTGATCCTGTATAAATATTGTATCGTTTAAGATTTTCCTCGTGTTCAAAGCAATATCTGTTAAATTTTATATCACGAGTCACATAAAATATTACTCACGTCATCATAATTTATATACAATGGTTATGAAAAAAATAAAATAAAAACCAAACCGAAAATGATATATAGAACTTTTAGTGAGCTCCTGGGTCTACATGAAATGATTTAATGATTTAATAATTGCCACAAGTGACTGTAAAAAAAAAAAATAACTACTTGGAAAATCTATAAATATTCATAGTAACTTATATTTTAAACTCGCGCAATAGACAAATCTAATCGAAATCCGTGAAATATTTATAACACACCTCGTGTTTGAATATTCACAAGCGTAATCGAATGAATTGGTATCGAATCTTACGAGTTAAAATTTGTTAATTTCATCAAATAAAAGTCGAAAAAATAAGACGGTTTTTTCTTTTTAAATTTTAATGTTTCATTAAACTAGCCGATATTTTGTTCAAATTGAAATATCCTGATTAAAAACCTTTCTCATGAAACCTTGTGGTCCAAATAAGATAATATTTTCAATCGGTCAACGTGAAACAACGTTTGTAGCACGACCGACCGAAAAAAAAATGAGTACAAAATAAAAACACATGACCAATTAATTAATAAGTAAAAAAAAAAAAAAAAAAACTCACCCCGTTGTAAGACCAAAACATTTTTCGTTGTGGTGAATCTAAAAGTCCGTTCGATACACAAAACTAAAACGAAACGTCGATAAGCTTGTCGCATTAAACCCCATCTAGGCTTAAAATCCCACAAAACCATTATTTCAGAGCAACTCGTATTTCATTTCAAAAGGGAAGTGTTACTTCTACCGAAATGATGGACGGGCAAGTTCTTCCTTTTTTTACGATTTTTTTTGTTTTTGGAATACAAATTCGAGTTCTATAATATTATATAAGTATATTAATATCATATATTTGTAAACAATCTACACGATTTCCCATCTTTATAGGAATATAATATTGTACGTGAAAAAAAAAAAAAAAAACAAAAATCCCATCGTGTTGGTTTTAACCGAAACAGTGTATCTATTGAGACGATTCAAATACGAGACTTTAATATACAAATTTCAAATGGAAACGAGAAAAGATAAAATAAAAAATATTTATTCTTCCGACGACGACGTAGTTGTCCGGTTTGTATCTCATATTAAAAGTTAAATAATCGTCTACGGGTTGTAGTAAAACCTCGTTCGATTGAAATAGATTTATATTATAGACGGTCGTTTTCGCTATTCAATTCTCGGCAGCTATTATTCAAATACTTTGTTTAAAATGTATAATATACGTAATATTAGATTAGTGAAAAATAAAACGCGACGTGTATGATTGAAATTTGTTTTTATGTTTTTCAAAATAAGAGTGTTAAATTGAAATTTCGTGTTTGCATATGTGTATATAGAAAGGACTGACTGCGTTACACATAGCCAGTAGCCACGGATGTCGGGGAATAGTCGAAATGCTTTTATCGGCCGATTGTGATATTGATCGACAGAGCAAAGTAAATAAAACACGACGGGCACATTAATAATCATTATTTGTTGTAATAACGAAAATAAATACGATTTAAAAAAAATATTGACAGAACGGGAACACACCTCTGCACATGGCTTGTTTGTCCAACAATGTTGTGATTGCCGAAATACTGATTGCCAAGGGAGCAGATCTCAACGCGTTGAATACGGTAAGCGAACGTGTGGACGACATGCTTAAGTAGTACCACCTCGTGAGCGAGGCGCGCGCGTTAACGATTCGCGTCTAAAAAAAAAACCGTCGTTTTATTCGATTCGTTTTATATATTTTATTTACGTATATTCACCAGAGGTTGCAGTCGCCAATTCACATTGCGGCCGAACAAGGATACTCGGAGATCTGTAAGCTGCTCTTAAACGCCGGGGCCAACATCGAACAACGCGAACAGGTAATTTATTCCGCGCACGAGGATAACGCGCGTTCGCCGTTACACATCTATAATGCAAAGTCAATCGGCAAATTCTAACGAGTCGCCGCCGCCGCCGCCGCGCCGCCCGAAACCTCGAGAGATTAAATTAATAATTGGGACCACAGGCTCTGGTTAAATATACGCGTACACGGGGGGGGGGGGGGGGGTTTCGGGCCGAGAAAGCCGAATGTTTTATCAGGATAATTAAAAACAATCCGATTTTTAATCTCTTTTATTATTTACTTTTTTTTTTTTACGGCCTCGAGGCTTTTATTAAAAAGAAAAAAAAATAAACCAAACGCGATGAAAATGAAACTAAGAAAATAGTCGCCCGGAGCGAAAATATTCCGAGTAAAAACAGCCGATAAAAAAAAAAAAGAAAAAAAGAAATACCTTAGAAAGTAATACCGGGGGGGGGGACGTAACGCAAACATTAAAACTATAATATAGTAATGCGACGGCGCCGCCGCCGTGTAATAGGCGCGTACACGAAGACCGCGGTTAATAAATAATATTTGTACGGCAATAGTAAAAGAATATATTTTCTTTCTTTTTTTTTCTTTTCGTGCGCGCAAAACCAATTTATATTCACGCCGCGAGTCGGCGGCGTGTTAATAGAGCTAACGGAAAATCAATCGCGACGGCCATATTAACGTTCGATGTTTCCAATAGGGGTAGGTAAATCGATCGGTATTCGAGAATTCGGTTTTGAAAACATTATCATTGTTTATCGCGTGCAAATACGTTTTTACTCTGCCGTCGATATCAAACTGTGAAATGTGGTATTCGACGTCGACCACGTGAGCCCAAAAAAAAAAAAAAAAAAAAACGTATCGGGGGGGGGGATTTTAGTTTTAGACTCGCCGAGCCGGCAAATAATCATCGCGTATTTGGCCGTGGAAAAAAATATTCAAAACATTCCGAGGTGGGTTAAACACACACGCTCGACCATCACCCTCTGCGGCCCCCTTTGCACACGCGTTCGCGTAAAAAATATGCGATTTTTTTTTTTTTAAATCGTGTAACGTTTTTTAACAGTATTAATTCTGTAATATTATACCCGCTTGTTTCGATCGGATGGTTTTACTTTTATATTATTACTTCTCGCATGATATATTTTGTTTTCCGCGTATTATTACACGTTTTTCCCGTGGAAATCACAAACACCCGATCGTCGATGAGAAAAGGTATTTTCGATTATTCTGACCCCCCGTCCCCCTCTTTTACTCGGCGGTTTAGATTACACGCGCACAATCGTCGGTATCGATATTTACATAAAATACACGTCGTCGTTTCGTAATAAAAATTTAAAACGCGATTTCACACGACCGAGAATACGCACCGCCGCGCCGTACGACGACGACGGCACGCGTTTAAAAATTCATCACATTTTACATCATGTTATACATAACGTTAAACGAGTAAATTAAAAATAATTCGAAAACTTATAGCCAGTTAAAAATATTATTATGATTATTATGCGGCGCACAGGAGCGCGGCGTTAAATTATTGTTAATAAACGCGTGTTATTGTTCCTTTTTTTTTTTCTTTTTTTTTTTTTTTTACTGTTATTGTTATTCAGGGAGGCAAAACACCACTATACATAGCAGCTAGAGGAAGTTTTACCGCCATTGTGGATATGATCATAAAAACCGCTCGTTTAGAGTATACACCAAAGGTATCTTGGTTAAAACGCAAAATAATAATAATCTATTATTAATAGCCGACTAGTATATATATTATATACTGGTTACGCGACGAAACGTGTTTGTTTAAAACGGTCAAATTTATATTGTTCGCCCGTAGAAGAGGACCAGACCGAAAACGCCGGAGGAACGGAGAAAATGGAAGTGCAATCCGGATTTGGACGTTTCGATAGCCCTGCAAGAGACCGACGAGAACCTAGAGATGATACTGCGAAAACTGGCCCATAAACAATTGAGTCCCGGCGAGTGGAAAAAGTTGGCTCATTTGTGGGCGTTCTCGGACGAACAGATCAAAGCAATCGAACACCAGTACATAGGTGATGGCTGTGTGATTTTATTTATTCGTCGATTTAAATTATACCATAATAATATGTGCGAACGAATATTCACGAGGACGAGTAATTATTATTATTTTCTACAATTCAAAATCAAATTTCGAGACCACAATCTTTATTAAATATTTCAAGAGGTACTCACTCGTGTTAGATTTCAAATATCCGATTACTTATTCTTTCTCGGTTTTTCGTTTCTAACGGAATATATGACGGTGGCCATCGCCAACAGCAAATCATTTTCCCTCGTATTTTCCGCGCACGCTTTCGATCGTCTGAAAGGAAAAAAAGAAGGCAAATCGAGTGTGTCAGAAATAGGCTTTGAAATTAAATAATTATAAATTTAGCCAAATTATCCGAAAATCGTTATTTTCCGCGTATAATATATTTATGTTATTATTCGCGTGTATTTAAAAAAATACACATAACGTCGCCGAACATAATATACATTTCGACGGTCAAGGCCGACCGATATAGTACAAATCAATGCGCGGCGGCGATACAACATTTTTTAAACATTTTCTCAATAATGTTTCGATTTGATTAGTAACATACTTACACGCGCACCCGTATCTCAATGTACTGAATTCGAGAGTATTTCAAACGCAAATGAATCGTATTTTTATGTCGTGTTCAATTACGAATGTCACTGTGGAACAAAAACGAACGTCGTTTTTTTTTTTGCCGTCTATTCGAAAATCAAGTAAATCAAATACTTACTACTGTTGTGTATTCGCAGGTCCGTCCAGTTACAAGCAACACGGTTATAGAATGTTGAGAATTTGGGTCGACAGTCTAGGACCCGATCTCGATCCCATAGAGGAACTTATCGACAGTCTAAACACGATCGAAAAGAAAATGTTAGCAGGTAACGTGGCATTATCTATTATAATAATATATTCTAATGTACACGCATAACGTATATAATAATAGTTTTCGATAACTTCGATAAAAACGAATTCGCAATTATTATTATTTTACCGTCAAAAATCACATAGATACTGTGATATAGTGTCCGTAAAAAACCAGTCAACTTACCGAGAAACAATATTTCTTCAAAATTCTTTTTCAAATTATTAATTTCCTATTCGCCGACAGAAATTTAATATTTATTTTTTTTAATTTCAGTTGATATTTATCATACTGTTTTTTCATTTTCATTTTTTCATATCGAAATCGTAAGTCGTTTCATTCCACGTGAAACAAATTAAAACAATGTTATACACACAACAATTATTATTGAACCTCGACAAGGCTACTACGAATACACGACTCTCGTCAAAACATAATAATATTTGATCAACTATTAAACGCACTATATACGATACACGATATTCCGTTTTATAATTCATTTGGACAACGCCGCCCCACGAGTATTTACTAATTTAAAGTACTCGGATAATGGAGTTTCCATCGGTTGGCCGCCGTTTTAAATTTATTAAGCAATTCTCAGAGGGCACCGCGCAGAATAAAATATAAGTCTATAATGTGTTATTTTTATAATTTGAAACCGTAGCGGAGTGTGTGAAGCTAAAGATATAATATATTATGTGTTGTGTATTCATTGCATATTAGCCGTTTCCTATTAATAAATAAATATTGAAAACAGTAAATACTACATAGATTTAAGTCAGAGTGGAAATTTCCCGACGATATTATCCCGGCCGACCGTTTTTACGAATTTCCACGACGACGCGATACGTCGTGGTGCTCGAAAACGTACCGAGTCGAATAGTGGTTTAATCGTTTGATACGGAACGATAGCGAAAAGGCAACGGAAAAAAACCGAAAAACCGAACAAGAGTGTCCGATTGCCGATACGAGTGCTGAATTTCGGTGCGATCGAACTGTACTCGAATAAACAGTTCGATATGAGTTTTCAAATTATTACATTAAAATGCCTGCATCAAAACGGTTCGGTAACCCAACACGAATTCGAGTTCAAATCGTAATCGTGTACGGTCATTGCTTTTTGTACGTGTGTGTGTGTATGTGGAAAGAGGGCGGAATACGATAAACAGCACGTTGACGATGCAAACGAAATCGACGTAACCGCAATGCTCCACAACAACGGTCGCGCGATATTATAGTTATCGCCTAATAAATATCGAGAATAATATTCACAACGAGGTCGGTTGTTCTTAAAAATTTGAGACGGATGCGCGACGTTATTCCCCTGAAATCATTCGACGCGACTCAGTCAATAATGGGGGGGGGCAGGGGGGGGGGGCGACAATAGGAGAGAGAAAAAAAAAAAGGACCAACCGTTATCATACCGTCGACTAATATTATTTCGTGTGTTTGTTATTGTTTGTTTTGTAAAAATATGATGTGTTTGCCGTGTGTTCAGATGCAATTTGCAAGAAGTTAATGCGGCAGAAGGAGAAGAGCGAGAAAAAACCCGACGACAAAACCTGTGTCGTTTCTTGAGCGCACACACACACACACACACACACACACACACATCACGTATTTTTATTTTTCGTTTCTCTAAATATACATAACATTTATTATAATATTATATATTTATAACGACAAACAGCGTGGTAGATTTTAAAAGTATTTTTGGTTTTTTTTTTTTCGATTTCGACTCGTCGTTTATAAAATAATTTTAACCTGTGTATTTGTTGTGTATACTGTTTTTTGTTTTTTTTCCAACCACTCACTATTTTGTGTACAGTGTTATTATTATTATTATTATTATGATCATTATAATTATGTTAAATTTCCCGACCTACGGTTTTCAATTAACTGATAATAATTATCGTGCGAGGCGTTTCGTTTTTTTCTTTCTAATCGCGCGTTCAATGTTTTTTTTTTTTTTTATCTTTTATGAAAACGGCGTTTTACAGACCGTCTGTAAATAAATAACAACAGCATGACGCGTGTACGTACACACACTTTATTTATCTATAACGTTTAAAAACGAAATAAAAAATTTATATTTTACCAACTAATTTTGCTCAATTATTATTTGCCGTTCGTCGATGGCGCGAGAGAAATCCATTTTAGTATTCCTACACCGTTCGTAGGTGTATGTACGTATATTCGTATATATAATATATAAAATAGTGATTCGTTCGCGTAGGTGCATTTGCGTAGTCCTGCCCTATTAATCGATTGACGCGCGCCGTGACGTTTGCGTACGAAAACAACAAGTTTATATCACGGTCGTCGAGTTACACGCCGTTGAAAAGTCGCCCGAAAATTGGTGGAAAAAAAAAGAAAGGTTCGATATGGCTCTCTACCTACCGACACACACAATGTTTCTCAAATATCCGACGCGATAATTTTTCGTTTCTCACGCTACCATCCCCACCTCCCCACGTCATATTATGGTTTTTTTTTTATTAAATAAATAAAATAATGTGCTCACTTTATTTTTATAACCGGCCAGCGATCTCGGTCGTATTTTCGTTCCTCTCGTCCTGGAAAAAAAAAAAAAAAAAAAAAAACGATTCGTCAATATTCAAACTAAACGCTCTAAATCTAGACACACAAACACGCACACACTTCTACGCGGCGTGTTCGATGTTCGATGATTACTTCAAGTGTGTTGTTCTGTCTGAATTTTTAAACGCTATGCGGGTACCATATCTTTTACACTTTTTTTCGCAGATCAGGACCGTCATAAGGAATTATTTTTCCTCACGAAACACGCACCGCCCGTCTATATATGTCATTTGAAACATTAATCAACTAAATATTATATTTCATTGTTTATCGCGGGTATGCGCTGTATAAGTAGGATTTGACGTCGCGCGTACACAATTTACATAAAATTTAACGATCAGGTGAATAAAAATCACACCGACCGATCGCAAACCACGATAATAATATTATTGATAACTCGACGCGCGTTTGTGACATAATATATAGCGCAATTTACCGTTTTTACCGTTTTCGAGAGGAGTGGAGTTTTAGCGCCCGTCCTCGTTCTCCCTCACAGCAGCGTCGATCGCGTGTAATCGTTACTTCGAAAAAGAAAAAAAAGCGTTATTTTATACAGTATTTATAATTGCTCCGGACAAACACGCGTCAGACGGCGACGACGGCGATGACGACGACGACGACGACGGTATTGCAGTTTTCGCGATATTTTCCGTACCGTTTACCCTCGTTGTATTTTGCGCAAAGAGTTTACCCCTCCCCCCCCCGGCCCCAGCCATAATTCACGCGACTCGTATGCAAAACGTCGCCCACAGTCTCACAGGTACAATTTCGCCCTCTCCTCGCCTCTTTCGATCGACTATTATATTTCACATTTCATATCGCCCGTCGTCACGGCAAAATCACCGTATAATATCGTACCCAATAATATAATAATATCGTGTCGATTCGTTCTCGCGACATTTGACGTATCGTTTTTTGCCCGTTTTTATTTTACGAAATCGATTGCACGCGCGCCGAGCTGCTCTTTATTTTAGATTCATAACAATAATAATACGCGTAATCGCGATTAATCCGAACGCGACGGCGGCGCGGCGTCGTTTGTCCAGCCGCAAAATTATACATCAAAATTGTTCGCTCTTATATAATAGGCGCACGTACCTATAAAATAAACATATTAATTATTAATTATACGTCGTCACAGGGTTCGGCGTTTGCTTATTAAATATTTTATTTATTAATTTACTTTTTAGGCTTACCTAAGCTCCGAGTGCTGTGGAAATGTATATCGCGTCGCGACGATAAAGCGTTTACTTTTCGACGGTTTGAAAACTGCTTTTGAGAATTTTCTTTCTTTTTTTTTTTCACATATTTAGCACGATTTTTCAGAAAACCCTCGAGAGCCGGGAGTTCAAAAATTTCAAAAGTTCAAGTCAAAGGGTTTAAATTTATTTGCACAAAAGTAATTGTTTTAGTTTTTCCTTTTAAAACTGTTAAAACGATTAAATTAAATAAAAATGTCACGATGAAAAAAACTTCATTCGCTATAATTTTCTTTTCTAAAACACATACCTAGTATTTTATAGTAAGTATAAGGAAAAACGTCAACTTTTTTGAGGAGACACGGTGAATTTTTTTCTTTTTTATAGTCCTGTGGTGGGGGGTTCAGGTACCTACAATTTTAAAGATTTACTCCTTTCGGCTTATTTCAATGAATCAAAGTTGTGTACTGAAAAGTTCAGTGCACTTACTCGAGTACTTATAATGAAGTTTTCAAGCGCAATTTTAACGATTCCGTATTATACTCTAAGACCCGAATCCCGCCCCAGCTCGATATTTTATTCAAAACTCGTACCGCGTTTGGAGAGACGTTGTTGTCGACCCGCGATTTTACTTTATCGACCTCTGGCGGTATAAAACGCATAACGTTAGCCCGCGCACGCAGTTTATTTACAACCATTTTTTTTTCATAATATAATTTATATTGATATTCGTCTTTCGGCATGGGAACAAAAAACCGTTTTCCAGCCGCGCACAAACCGCAATAAACTCGAACAAAATATTACATAGAATAATATGACGCGATTTTATTTAACAACTATACCGTGTCGGTCGACATCAAAGTGTGTTTCCCCGTCTTGTGTGTTTGCAAACCGTCTGCTGCCACCGTAGTAAACAATCGATAGCGCGACACAAAGCACGCGGATTCGCCGTCATCTGAAAAACAATATCAAATCACGTTGATTATTATCAGTACGTCTAAAATATAATCAGTAATCACTAAATATAGATCTCTTGAAACGACGACAATTAATGTAAACGCGACCATTTATACGAGTACGATATACGGGTTAGTTGTCGGACCCCTTTTTCGATTGTCAACAAAAAATAATACAATTACCATCACAGTAATAAAACTTTGACCGTGTGTTTTTTATTTAATTATTGTTTATACGTATGTTATAGTCGTAGTGTAATACCGCGCCGTTACAGTTAATATTGTTAATTGTCATAATATTACGATTTGTAACGAGATTGTTTTTTTTTTTTTTTTTTGTCTTCTACGGATTGCGCTTTTAATTCAATACTTTAACTAAATTATAATAATAAGTAGGTCGTCGAAATGCACAAAAGTTAATTTGGCACGGATCTCCGAGAACGACGGACCGCAAGAACGAACGACACGCAAACGAATTCCGAACGGATTAATCATAATAGTAGTATCGTGTTTTTAATCGGTTTCGATTACACTGTCGAATTCATTTCATTAGCTATTTTCAATAGCTGTAATTAAAAAAAAAACACAGTTATTATTATCATCATTATGAATTATTATTATTATTATTCTTATTTTTTTTTTTTTAGAAATTTTACGATTTTAAAAAAGTATAGGTAGGTGGTACACCCAAGTAGATGTTTAGGTAAAAGTATAAGTCGTGTATTATTACGGGTCGCATTCCTGACATAATTATCAATAATCAAATATTATAATATCAATAATATCATGTGAAATCATAATAGGCGTCTGTCGAGTTTTCGTTTACAGAAATACTATTATAGCGTAGAATGTTGTTTTATTTTTTTTTTGTAAATCGAGTACATCATAGTGTATAGTCATTGTGTTACCGAATACCTGAAACCAAAACACGGATAAACACACTCGATTATACTCGCGTTATTTTTTTTTTTATAAAAATTCTTCCACGCGCTCGCCGAATCGAAAAATACATAATACGCATTTATAATCATCGTCGTTTAATAATCCTAAAAGTTTCGATCGAATATTTTCGACTAATTGTTTCGTTTCCGTAATCAATTTTAAAATACCAATTTCCTGGAAATAATAATAATAATAATTATATAATCGTCCACATTAATATCAACAACGTTAATAAATAAATATCGTTACGATACTATTGGGGGAAAAAAAAAAAAAAAAAAACGTCGAAATGGCATAATATAATAATTATTATTTCGTCCAACCAAAACAATAGATTGAATTATTATTTCTCATCAAACGTACTCGTTTCGACGCGATTTATCGATTTACGACGTTCAATCGTTCCAATATAGATTTTTAGAAATAGATCTAAACTTTAAAAAAACTCCAGGGTGTGTTAAATCGTTCTCGCGTTTATCATAAATATTTTAGAATAATCTTCCATTCGCGTATAAGTATTTTAAAAATATTGTTATTGCCTACCTATATAATATTATTACTATTATCATTATATCGTTAATAGGTAGGTATTATTATTATTATTATTATTATCATTATTCTTTTGTCAAACTCTATAGAAATGTCCGTCACATATTCGTGTTTATACTCGGTACCGTGTGTAGACATTTTAAAACTAAACTTGTATATAAATTATATAAGCGTTTGATTTTCTTTCGACCGTGAAAAGTTGTCTCGTCAAATTTATTTTTATCGTTTTAAAATTAAGAATCATTTAATATGTAATAAAATTTTACTTTTTTATGCTATTCGCCTTTTGTATACTAGTCTATAATATATATATATATATATGTTGTATATATATATTATATTGTATTTCTTATAAAAATATAACAATTTAATTCTATTTATATAATCGACATATTTAGACCATTTGATATTATATAATTCATGTACCTGAAAACGCGTGTACGTCCTGCCGCCGAACAAAACCAAGTAAGTTGTGTATTTTCGTGTCCTGATGAAGGAAAAAAATACTTTTGTCGTCGCCGGAATCGACTTCGACCGGGTCATCGCTCAAAAATCATCTCTGCGGGAACGGAAAAGTATTTAAAACCGTCCACACGTCAACGCGAACCTATAACACGTATAATATGCAGTGTTAGGACCAGATAACAAAAAAATCATCAAGATAAAGATTGTAACAACAGTACAATTATTATTTATCTAAGATAGAGATAAAAGATAAACTAAATTAATTCATCTTTTAGATAACAGATAAAAAAAAAAATTATCTATATGAAATACGAATATAAATGTATTTTATTGGATCGAGATTTACTATTATTTTATTTATATGAAAATTTTCATTCGAACGACGACGGTTCTGATTACCATTTCTATCAATACTAATAATTAAACGATCATTCGAAAATTTATCGAAATATCAAAATTCATCTAGCCAGGTGGGAATATTTGTCTGAAATAAAAATTTAGACAACTTGTTAAAACGTATCTTGGATAAGATGAAAGATAAATAAATAATTATCTAGATAAGTCCCAACACTGCCCAGCTATATAATATGCTATCCCGGTGTGTCTATTGTTCTCGCGCAATCGAGTGTTATTTTTCTATATTATTTCAAATCGTGAACACGACGACGCGCTACGGTTATTTCGACGTCGATGGACTAGATAATGCGCACAGGTAATACGAAATTAAAAAAATTCCAATGTTTATAAAATATTTAATAACTATTATTATTTTTAAAAAAAAAAAAACACTTAGATATTGTTAAAAATACATTAGCGTGGTAATTATTTGTTGGTTTAAACTCATAACAAAGGGCATGTATAAAATTACAAACCAATTACAGTAACTGCTCACTGTCGGTGGTATATTATAACACACGTGCGTGCGCGCGTTAGATATACACTTTGTTTTACCATAAAATAATAGTGTATATCCGACGCAATTTTTATCATTGTTATTATTTCCATTATAATAATAAATATCTAGCCGAGCAACAGAGTTTATAGACGACATATTATCATAATGACGTGAGCGCCGCCGCGCCGCCGCGACGAACACAGATATAATATAGCCGTCTAAACTGCTCGTAAATTACAATAACATTATTCCGTTTTATAATAATTATTGTAAACAATATAATAAACGTATGATGACGTGATGTGTGTACTATACTTACGTCAGGCGCGCGTCCAATTTTATTTCGGAGCTTTTACCCAGCGCACAAAAGCGCTCTCGGCGCATTACCAACGCCTCCTCTACTCGTAGGCGTGGAGTGAAGATATAAAATTCGGGACGGAAAATTCTAAATTTCATTCTCAGACCGCCCACATTTTCATCGCTTCGATCCTAACCCCCGTCGTCCGTGTATTCTCAAACGATCAAATATTGATGGTAACGCGTTACACCTTTTGTCTCGAATTCTAGATCTTGGTCGTCTTCCCGAATGTAACAAACGTACAAAAGAATATTTTTTCGAGTTCGCGACCGATCTTATAATCTTTGCGGAGCTGAAAAAAAAACCAGTTGAGCATCGATAAACGCAGTTTTTACGGCGACAAAAAGACATTCGGCAGCTATAATGCGATGGAAACATTTTGATCGACTCGGCGGGACCGACTGTTGAAAATGACCACGGGCTTTAAAGGATATTGCGTTATATCAAACGGGACAAAGTTAGACGTTTAATATAATATGTTGCGAAACTCGCCGGGGAAAAACTTATGAGAAAATATTGCAATTAAATATCTCTTTGTCTACTCCGTAAAAATAATAATGAAACCCATTACAGTTATCTTTGTTTCTTTCGTTGCCGCGAGAAAACCAATAATAGTAAAAACGCACGCGGCGGCGCAACAAAGATAAAAAGTGTTACATATTTAAGTAAAATTCTCTAGATAAGAGAGAAAAAACCTTTTGATAGTAAAATATGTTTAATCGTTAGTTGAAATATTTCAAACTTGACATTGAATTGCAAAACTTAAAGGTAGTGAAAACGATAGTAAAAAATGAATTAAAATATTAAAATATATTAATATATTGGTCACCAACGTGGCGGCGGCGGCGGCGAGTTATTAATCAATATGTCGCGCCAGCCATTTAAACCCTTCAGCATACCCCTGACGTTTCAACACAGAACACATGAACACTTCTAACGGTCGACCTGAAAACTCCGTTCTTGGTACTCGAGCCTAAAATTGAAAAAAAATACCAAAAAATTAAATGGAATACTTATATTAGGTATTATTAGGTACATATATATATATTTTGTAAATAAACACGCGTTTATTAAATTTTTTTTCAACATATTATATTCAATATTATATAACAAAATAACGTGTTTTTCGTATTTTTTGTATATTTTTATATATTTAGATAATGTTGAACTCACTTTTCCTGTCGTCGCGTTTAATGCAAAATAACTTCTTAATTCTCGTTCGCTCAGTGCTCCGTGTCTATCGATTTTATTACCAAAAACGAGTATGGGACAGTTGTACAGGGATTCGTCAAACAATAACGAATCCAATTCTCTTTTACTTTCCATAATTCTGTATTTATCACCAGCGTCTATCAAAAACACGATCGCGTTTATGGCAGAGAAATAATCTTTCCACACTACTCTCGCTTGTAAATGGCCACCCAAATCAAACGTCGTGAATTTTACGTTGCCTATTGATAATTCTTCAGACGCTATAAAATAATGACACGCAAAATATCACGTCAAACCGGTATGAAAGTATAAAAATATAAGCAATTATTATAATTTACTCGGATGTAACGTTGGATTGTGTTGTCCCATGCGCTTGTCTTTCAACATGCGTAACAGAGTAGTTTTTCCAGCGTTATCCAAGCCGAGAAACAACAGTTTTCCCGATTTTTTCCACAGTCCTGAAAATAATCAAACTCGTGTTTATCGATAAGAAACAAAGCAACAAGCGTAAGAAAACAATAATAGGCGTATAATAACGGACGAGTGTAACGGATTAGTAGTTAAATATTTTACAATATTACTCGATTTAGTGACGCGCGACAAACAAAAACTTTACGGTTACGAAATAAACAAAAAAAATTAAAAAAATCACTCACCCAAATTGCCCAGAACGCCGGCTAACCAATCCAAAAGAAACATGTTTTGATAAAATTATCTGAAACAGACAATAAAAACACACGTCGTCGTAAGATATAATCTAGTCACTAATTTAAATACCAATATTGCGCAACATACGCTTACCTATAATGTTGATTACAAATGTTCATAATCAAAGTGAATATTATATTGAATAACATATTCGAAACAAAATCGAATAAAAGTTATTGAACGCGGACGACGAAACTATGAATGACAAATGACGACATCACGTCGTACCTGGGTATGTACAACGCACACATTACATGATATAAAACGAATGCTATTCGTTTTAATCTACGTCACGTATAAAATAAGATTTCTCCAACAATAACTAACGGTCTCCGATTTGTCCGTCGACGCGCGATGACGACACTACTGCGACGAAAACATCTAAAACATCAAATCAGTAATACATATAATATAATGTTTAGTATTCGATTTCGCGCGCGCTTGCGGATTGAAAACGTTTTTATTAAAATAAAATTCAAACGACACGCGATAAATAACAACCCGATGCTTAGAGAAGAGAACCCCCCCCCGGGCGAGTTTTATGCGTGTTTCCTTCGGATATTTTTCGCGCCATCTAGTTTTACGAGTGCGCCTGTACGTCTTCGTCCAACGGCAACACGATCGTGTTCCTCGTTCTCGTCGTAAAACGCGCGTAAACTTAAAAACAAAAAAAAAAATCGGTTTCATCACATTCCGCGGTCGCGCGTTATTTCATCAACAAACAGACAAATTCTATACAACTTGAACCGAGTAAATATGTCATACAAGTGGTGTCTCGGGGTGCCTCCGCCTCTCCGACCGCGTCGGCCGATTACACCGACGACGACGTCCGGATATCCATCGGGCAATGTTTTTCTCAAAATTATTATGGACGACCGTCGTCGGCGCCGCCGCGCCGTGACCATAACCTAATACAGGTTAAAATATGAGTTATTATTTAGTCACGCGTCGCAATAATTACCTCACGCAGATTCCATGTCGTCTTTTTACGCATATCGTTTCAAAAATGGTAAGTATTATAAGCACATAATATATATGTAAATAAATATATATAACCTTCATTGTTCATTTTCGTTAAAACTATTAACTCTATAGATTGTCCTTATTTACCTAGAACGATTAAATTTTAGAATTAATACCAAATCCATCAGAAATAATGAATATATATATATTACTAGTTAGTAGTTAGTAGTTGGTAGTTAATTAGTTATGGCTGTGAATTATTGTATGATGCCTCTTGGTTAAATTCGTACTACTTGTATAATATAAATTATAAATGCGTAATTTTATATTATTCGTAACTAATTCAAATTTATTGTATCTGTATCGCTAAACAAAATAAAAAAATTGTATAAATATAATATATTATTATTGTAAATGGAGTTTTCCGTAAATAAAGATAATAATAATATATAGTTAGGTATACAGTTTACATACGAGTGACCCTATATATAAATATATTATATAGATGTGTTGGCGCTCGCGTCCTTTGATCCTAAACAAATATTACATTTTTTATAAGGCGGTGTGCAGCATACTCTCACGAATAAGCGTCATTGTTATATTATGTTTGCTCGTGAAAAAAATTTAGTGTCCTCCGCGCAAGTATTAAAACGCCGTACGTGCGCGTTGTACACATACGCGCGCGCGCGCGCGCGCGGCACGCATTAAATACACTTTTTATCCTATAAACGTTTAATACCCGCATAATAAGTACCTATACTAATATTGTAAAAGGACAGCGCGCAAACTTTATACACCTAAAAAGGTATACTTACATTATTATTTATTACGCTTATTACGAGTGTACAGTGTGTGTCACGCGCCCGAGGAACAATTTCTTGGTCGGTTATGGAAACGCCGTTCGAGTCGTCGCCGTCGGGACAAAGTGTCCGTTTTCGTTTCACATCACTTGGCTCGTATTAAAAATCGTTGATTATTATTGAATATTATAATTTTGTAAACGATTATTATTCAACACGAAAGCGACAAACGATAAAATAACTGATCTGTTAAACTCAACGACGACGAGACGATAATGTAACATTATCGTAATCACAACAAGGTAGTATTTTTAAATAATTGTAATCGTATTTCCAATCGTATAAATCAATAAAATCAGTGACGGTTCTAGCTGTACATTTTAAATGAGGCGACTCGTTTCGACTTTCAATAAAATATATGTAGGTCCGTCGAAAAAAATTAACAGAGTTAACAAAAATAACACGCGCGTTCTTTGGTGACTTAGAGATTGAATAGTTAGGCAACTTTAATATGACCAAATACGAATGAGTTTATTCGTTTTGAGAGATAATTCGTTTCTAACACCGGACTTTTAACTTTTAACGTCATTGCAACAATGCGACTGCGGCAGGTAAGTATATTCGTCAAAATTAAAAATTAAAATTCATAATGAGATATGAACGCACGGAACAACAAAGAGCAAATAAAGAAGAAATTTTAAATCGCATTAGTTTTTTTTTTTAACAAACTCGTGTTTTAAAATTTAACTATTTTGTAATGATTGGGAATTGTTTGGCTTGAAAAATGAATCGAATGTCGTTATAGAGACAGGACACACCACGCACAATAATTATAATAAATATCGACTTTTTTTTTTGTACTTACTTCAATATCAGACGGCTTTCCGATGCCGGAGAACGTGTTCCGACGCCCATATTCCGGGCGATCCTTTTAAATTTGATTTTTTTTTTTCTTTTTTTTCGCTTAATAGAAAGCCCGAGGACTCCGAGGACCTATTTATTTATATTTTTTAAACTAAATAGAAATAATTTCTCTGTCCCCGGCGCATAAAAAGGGTACTATGATATTATCATTTGCACTTTACGCTCCTTCTGTTAAAAAAAAAAAAAAAAAAAACATAATATAATAATGTATATGAACCCGCGGTGCACAGAATTATTATTATTATTATTATCATTAGATTGCACCGTCACGCCAAATGCAACGATATGTGATAATAAATAATGCTAATGTGGCGAAAAACCAAACGTGTTATTTATTATATTCCTATAACGCGCGATTCGAGGATAAATTATTATGAATTATGAGACTCGATATTTTCTGGTATACCACGGGGTATAAAGTCTACGCGTCACTAGTAGGCAGAGCAACATTATATAAAGCATGTGCGCGTTTATAAATTGATTAGGCTTTAAACGTTTAATTCGAATTAATCGCGACCGTGTTCCACTCTCCGTGCTCAACGGCACTGGTGAGGTACCTCATACACACACGAAATGGCCATCGTATTCACTGGCAATTCGCATGGTAAACCAAAATTAATGTGTTACGTGGCCGTTGCGCGCGACCAAGAGTGAGCATATTTACTTGGGGGGGGGAGGGGGCGGCGGCAGAGCAGGCACAAAGCCAGGATTTCATTTCGGTAGGAATCGAATCCGTCTCTCCGCCTGAAATCAAAATCTTTTATCACGAGTATGGTAAATTATTTTCAACTAAACGTTCATAAATTTTAAGGTACACGCAAGTATTTCGTCAATAAAACATCATGATATATTGTAAAAAATTAATTTTTCAACTAAAATATAATTTAATATATATACTCTTTAACGATAAACATTGACTAGAGAAGAGAAAAGCCAACAATTTTTTCGTCCTAATCGATTTCACCTCACTCTTAGATACCGTTGTCTCGACAAATAGTATAGACGATGTGACGCAATAACAATCAGATTCGTCTGGTTTGTTTTAATTTTTAACACGACTGCATCTGTTTTAACAATTCATCGTCACACAAACAATGAACCAAGTTTTCGCAATAATTATTTTCTAAACCGTATAAATTATTTAAAATGATTTAACGACTTGGCTATTGATGAGGCAAAAGAATTCAAATTTATCAAGTATTATTCAATTATCCACTCTAATAATTCAATGAGACGTCGCCTCTCTCGTCTCCGCTGATCATACAGTTTTATATTGATGGGATGCAGCATATTATTATTAATATTGTGTGTCGAGAAAAAAAAAAAAAATGTTAAATTGTGCTCATGGACAATAATGTAAAACGTACCTACTACACGTTTGTTTCTGAAGTAAGGACTTGGGCATCATTATTCTTAGATTTAAGTACGGTTTTCTTTTTACAATTCACGCGTGCTTTTATTATAAAAAAAAAAAAAACGACCCCGACCGCATGTTTAAGATTTTAAAATGAGTTTTTCGCCACGTAAATGAATTTATTGTTATTAAGAGATTTCCAACTTAGGTAGACATTTACGGGTCAAATATATTTCGATAATTAATACCTACAAAATACAGCAACTGCCCATTTCTCATTCGTCGTGAATTATTAATGCACCAGTCACGACAGCGGCCTACTTTGTATACGATTGATTGATTTTTTTTTTTTTTTGTCCTCAAATTCGTTAATTTATAAGTCACGAGATATTTCACATGGTTATAATTTTAAATTCGAATAATATTATAGCTCTAAACGATAATTAAAAAAAAGTTATAGTTAAGCATAAAAAAAAAGTTTATTGTGAATCGTGCATGGTAATAACAAATAAGTTTATAACTTTTTTTGGGCCAAGAATGGAATGTATAAGTACCATGGAAGATGGTTTGAAATCGTTATAAATAGCAATATTTAAACTAGTTTTATATTTTAAAACAAGGTTTTTCTAAAAGTCATTTTTTTAAGTAATTGCACGACCACGGTATTGGAATCATAGTAGGTTTATAAATTTATAATATACCGCGTGCATGAGACAATGTGTGTTTTTCAAACCCAACGAGGTATACAAAGCACTCAACACCTACTCAAGATTGTTCCGAGTAAGCGCGATTCTTACTTTATATACAGATTTGCCGTTATTAACAATTACGCCTCCTTCCATTATAATATATTTTAGCCGGGCAATAGATTATTATACGCGTTTAATATTAAAGCAATAAATCATTAGTTATGATATAATTATCGATGGCTGTCAATAACAGCTACCGCGTCGTCAATGTGCATTTAAACGTTATCATTTACAGTTAGTGCCGGCTGAATGGTGCAGATTCGACAAAAACTTATATTTTATAGTTAGATATTATGTATATTTGGGTGAAGTTAAAGAACGATTTGTACATTTTATTCCAATAGACAGTCATAAAGGAAAATCGCTTTTTGATGTCGTCAATAATTTTAAACTATCCAATATCAATTGGCATATTATTATAAAAATGCTTTTTTTGTAAAATTAGGGCCCCCGAAAATAAATTAGCCCAGGGCCACTAATTTCATTAATCCGGCTCTGCGTATACCCATTACAATTATATAATAAAAATTTTGTTAGGTGTGTTTAAAGAGATTACTACTTAAAAAAGGGGCGATCCCAATAAACATACAAAAACTATCTATAATCGCGGTTAGCAACAAAACCATTTAAATCAAACATAGATCATTGAAAGCGGAAAAAACTATTTTAAAACTGTTAATTAACTTGTATAACTTGTTTAAACCGGTAATTATAGGTACTACGTAGTTATAGATAAATATTTAGTAATAATAAGAAAAAATTTTAAAAAATTAATAAAACAATAAAAATTAATAGGTACGAATTTTTTTTATTTGATTTAATTAACAGATATTTTTGAAAATAAAAACGAGCTCGACGGAGATGTCAACGAATTATTAAGACGGCAATAAAAAAAAATGTATATATTATTATAATATATAGGTTATATTTCATATTAATATAAAAAAAAATTGACGCCCACTAATAAACCGATCAGTTCGATTTTTTTACGGGATTGTAAAAATATGATTAAGCTATCTCGTGAAAAATGGCGGAGTAGCGGTCGCTACTAGAGCTCTCTATATTTCACGTGTATTCGTTTACGTGAAATAATTAAGGTTCAATTTATATGGCCCGTTGCTTAAAATGTCACGTGTATTTATAATTTTATTCACGTGAATTTAATATAATAAATATACGATTCAGACACGTGTTTACACGCGATTAAGCTTTCGTTAATTCACGTGTATTATCACCATACGTGATTTATTTTGTTTCATTCACGTGATCACGGTATACGTGAACACGTACAAAAAACGAGACCCCTATAGTCGCTACCCATCGCTATCGGCGCCCATGACCCACTAACGCCTATAATCTATAAATAAATATAATCGGTACTACTTACTGCGGATCGCTGTCGGTGTTCGGCGTTCGTGTCGGCTTGTGAAATAAAGTAAAAAGTAACACACGTACAAACAAAAGTCGCGATTGAAAGTTCGATCGAGTCGTCGACGAAATTAACGATCTGCAAACGTTATCTCGACTATCGCGGGGAAAAATATTAAAAACGCGGCGCTAAAACGGATAGCAGCGGACCGGACCGCCGCCGACACTAGACTGATCGGCTGGTGCACTGTGCGTTCGGCCAGCTGCAGCACTTTCGCGCTGTTCGTCGGACTGCGCGCGCAGCTCGGCTGTCATTGGCCGGTCGGCGCGAGCAGTTCGGCTTGCGTTGGCCGTGGCACGTGAACTCACACGCGGCGTTGTTGTTATTATTACTATTGTTATGCATAATTATCATGAATTATTATTATTATTATTATGTATTCATATTATTCATAACGAACCATCTTATCTTATACACGAAATTGTTCGTATATATTCGGTAGCTCTGAGAATAAAGGACATTTAATAAGTTAGTTATTTTTTATAATACAAAATTACATATGGCAAACAACGTTTGCAACAACATACGTAAGCTACGTTATAATATCGAGCCACTCGATAAAATTGAATACCATACTTATGTCTGTTCTGCAATTACTTGTCTAATGCACGACTGGCTAAGGCATATATATATAAAAATGTCTATTACTTCATCCCACACACATAATACAATATAACAATCGAGATAATTATTATAATAATAATAACAATATGCGCTTACGACAAACTTATGAATTTATAAGCGTCCCCGCGGCGGCGTCCTATTATAGTGTACACGTTACGAGAAAAAAGTCAGGCCACGTTAAAGTCTGATCAAAAGTCGGGGGAGACTAGTGTCCCCCCCCCGCGTTCCCCTCCACTTCCACCGCTGCTCCTGCTAAACCTATTCTGCACCGCGGCTCGGCGATAATTATTAATCCTGTGCACGCCCGTGCGCGCGTTAATGTTTTTCGGTGTTTCGGTGCTCTCACTCGATTTTTCTGTGTGAAATAAAAATTCAGCGGACGAAAAAACAAATGACTATACTACATTTTTTTTTTCATAATGTACCCGCGTATTATTCTCATCAGCCGATCCCGCTATCAACGCGATCGGAAGTATTATAATTGATAACGATTCGGTGCGCCGTTATCAAAAATTATTGTCAAAAACAAAAATAGTAAACACAGACGTTTCTTATTTCGCCGGTAAGTGCGTTGACTTTTTAATCGTTTGCGACTCTAACAGTTACTCCATATAATGTTTGTCAAAATGTAAATGCGATTGATCTCACGTTTGTTGTGATTTATGATTTAACACGGTAATAATCACTAACAATATAATATAATATGGTATAATATACTTGAATGATAAATGTAAAACTCTTGGAATGAAAAATAAAAAGCCAAAGGCGAAAACGGTAAGTTTAATATTACTCATGCTAATTCCGTATGAGAGTTTTTATTTGTTTTATGTGTTCTAGGGCCTCCGACTCGATCCGGTGTTATGTAGATACGACATTTCTCGTCTGGCCGTCTATAGTCGTCTGTCTGTTTTGATCATGCAGTACCTATTCAATATATTGATTCCCGATCACCTAGCTGAAGATGTATTCATATCACCGAGTTTTCGAGACAAGGATAGATCTAGAATCGGATATATGGTCGATAATTTTCTCGGTGGATTTCTCCGTTGGGACGCTCAATACTTTCTTCATATTTATCGATACGGTTACACTTATGAAAATACGTTAGCATTTTTCCCTCTGTATCCCAACACCTTGAAGCTGTTGACCGCAATTGTTCCCGGTCATCCGAACACTGTCTTCCTAGTGGCGGCAGTCGTTTTCAATATTATCGTTTTTGTTTTTGCCGCACTGGTTCTATTCGATTTAACATTGCGGGTGTATAATAACGTTGAAACGGCCTACAACTCGGCAGTTCTATTCTGTTTCAATCCTGCGAGTATTTTTTTCTCCGCTCCCTATACTGAATCGTTGTTTGCTTTTACGACATTTTATGGAATGTACCACATCGCCCGTACAAATATTTGGAAATCATCGTTATTTTTCGGTTTATCCGTGTTGAACAGGTCCAACGGTTTGATCAATGCCGGCTTTCTATTATATTTAATAATTCAATTGGCCGTGAGAAAAAGAATCATATCGTTCAAATGCTTTATGGGTGTGTGTTTTGTTTTCGCTTGTTTTAGTTCATTTCAAATATACGGCTATTATAAATTTTGTATGCCACACCAGCACTCATTCGATTCAAATGTCGTTCACCATGCTGTTGCAAATAACCTCGTAATGCCAAATAACCAAAGCGTTCCGCCGTGGTGCGGTGTACGTTTACCATACTCGTACGTTCAAGAGAAATACTGGAAAAATATTGGATTTTTAAGTTACTTCCAATTCATACAGATTCCTAATTTTCTATTAGCCGCGCCTTGCATTTTTTTACTATTGAAATTCGGATTTAAATATTTTTACAGCAACAATATAATCTACTTGGGTCTTAGAAGCCGAGACAAACCTGATTTTGTGTACGTGGTCCATTCGATGTTTTTAACATTATTTTGTTTGTTTTACATACACGTCCAAGTGACTACTAGAATGGTAACGTCTTCTAGTCCCGTGTTTTATTGGGCTTGCGCATCTTATTTCAAATATCCCCTGCGTTTCAGTCAAACCACTTTAAATTGTATATACAAAAACGATGAATCTAGACAAGTCATGTTATATTTCTTAATATATTTTTTTGTCGGCACATTTTTCTTTGTTAATTTCTTACCATTCACGTAAAGAAATCACAATAAAGACTTATTTCATTACTCGGCTGTAAATCATAATCCATGAGTATTATTGGTATAAAAAAATAAATATTGTTCATTAGTTTTATATTCTAAGTATAACCTGTTATATTTTAAGAACCAAATTTATTTTGTTAATTGTTAAAATTGTATTTATTTTATTCTTTTGAGATATTGTTTTTATAGACATTAAGAACAATTAATATACTAATATACTAGTCTACATAAACTAATTAATTTTTTGTTCTCTAAACATTCAATAACAATATTGCTTATTTGCCATCAAACCGTGGACAAGACTATGATGTATTTCACTTAAGTTTTGGACACATAAAAACATAACTCTTAAATTGGGTTTAAAATCTGTTTTATCTGACTTTATTATTTTTTTATAACTTTTGACCACTTTTCTCGATTTAAAATTTACATTTTATGACGTGCACAATCAAAATGTAAAATATTTATCTGTCGATTAATGATTTATATTATTTGTTTTAATGTCGGTTGTAAAACCTTATGAGAAATTTCATGATTATCTAAGAGATGCATGTTTTAAAATCTGAATCAAATAAAAAAAACCAATATTCACAAGTTTGACTTCATTTATCATCCGTTTTATTTTTTTTTTTAGTTTTTACCTTAAATAATTTGATATATTTTATTTTATTCTACTAGCTGTACCGCCTTACTTTATATGGCCACCGGGTTAAGGACAAAAAGTACAATAAATAATTGTATACATTTTTTTAAATTCAAGACTGTTGCTCACTTTTTCACTTTTTTAAAACTTGAAATATAATGTTTTCTTATTAGAAATTGTAACCACAAATTGTTTTGTCACTTTATCTTTATTGTAAACCGGAAGACTGAAATATTAATATAATAGAAATAATGATCTGTTCTATAATTGTATTTATAACGACTATAATATTATAATAACATTTTAATTAAATTAAGTAATATTATAATTTTATAAAACCTTGAACGTAGGATTTTAATGAGCGTTTTCTTATTGATTATCTTAGTATAAAATTAATAATTTCATTTCGACTTCCTGATGCATACCCAATTAATAATTATCGATTTATATGTTTTGTTGGCTACGGGAAACCTAAGTACAAGTCATTACGAATATTTGTTTTTAAATTGCTATTACTTATCAATACTGGGATGTTATCAGATGGAAAACCGGGTTTACTATCAAATTCCAAGTGTACAATGAATATGATAATATTTTTCGAATCAGTGATTAACATTTTACATGACGTGTTGATTTATTAATTCTGATTTTATTCTTCGTGACGTACTCGAATAATTATTCTAAAGAAACTGTCCTTCGTGACATTCGTTGTAAAATATCAGAACAATATTGTCGCGTACATGTAAGATTACATTACATAAATCGCTTTGTATTTATTCACAATGTTCAAAAGGTTTAATACATTTTTAAGATTTGTGGGCCCACTGTGTAAGATGAATCAACGCCATTCTTCGACAGAGGTATATTTTACATTATATAATTTCAGGCGTTTTATATTTATGAGTTTTAATGATTCTTTACACGACAGTTTCGATACAACTTTTCTATTGTAAATTTGAATAAACCGACTGAGTCATCGTATTACTCGGCAAAATTTAATTAAATATCATACCTACTATAGATAGTTTCTATAATTCAATGATATTTTATAGTGAATAAAAACTGTAGAATCATTTTTCTAGTCAAATGTTAGTAAACGTAGAGTTAAATAAATTTATTATTTATGTAATATTTACTTTTTTTTGTGAGTTTTATTAGTATTATCAAGTAATTACTTTTGTAATATGCTTTAAATTTAAATAAATCAAGAGTATAGTGTAGAAAATAAGACTCATAAACAATGAATTATACACTTAAATCTTGAAAAATATTCCATAAATTGTGATCAGCTCTGTTGTTGTTATTCATTTAACACACTTTCCAAAACAAAAATGACCAATAATTGTACATTTGATAGATATTAAAATGAAAAAAAAAAAATGTTTGTTTTTCATTTACAGAACACAGCGAAAATCAAAGTTAATAATATTGATATTAATTATTTAAAAGTTGGAAATGGTCCACAGACATTGTTGTTATTACCCGGAGCCTTAGGTAGTTGTTTACTTTGGTCTTATTAATTTCTTTTTCTTTTTTTCCATTACTCACTCATTAACATCTATCGTATGTATAATATGTTATTCAGGTTCCATATTTACTGATTTTAAACCTCAAATCGAAACTCTAAATAGAGAAAAATATACAATAGTTGTGTGGGATCCTCCCGGTTATGGCTTTAGTCGACCACCGGACAGAGATTTTTCACCGGGATTTTTTAATCGCGACGCCGACTGTGCCATTTCACTCATGAAAGTATAATATACCGCTCTTGAACTCTCGATTCCGTTGTTATTCTAATCTACATTTTAATCTACTTAGTCGTTGAAAATCGACAAATATTCATTGTTGGGTTGGAGTGACGGAGGGATCACTGCACTTATTGCGGCATCGAAAGCCGTCGATCAAGTGCAAAGACTTATCGTCTGGGGTAGCAACGCATACGTCACTGAAAAAGATATCGAACTCTACGAGAAAATACGGGATGTTCAACAATGGTCTCCTCGCATGAGGCAGCCGTTTATCGAACTATATGGCGAGAAGTATTTTTCAGAAACTTGGAGTGCTTGGGTAGATTCGTTCCAAACGATTCTCAAAGAGAACGATGGGGACATTTGTCGCGAAGCACTGCCTAAAATCCACGCGCCTACTCTCATTTTGCACGGTGCTCAAGATCCTTTAGTGCCCATGGAGCATCCTGTTTATTTGCACAAGAATATTAAATACGGATCGTAAGTTTATAAAACGTCTAAAACGACTTGGACGAGAATATTATTTACACAATTGCATGATGAACGACGACGTATTATTTTTTTATAAAATTGCATGCTACTTTCAATACGACTTTCAAATAACGATTTATTGTTAACGACAACGACAAAAAAAATGAACTATTACTACGTTGTATTTTCCGTAGTGAAGATATATAAAAGGTGGAAAAACTCAACTACCGAAACTAAACGAGTTCAAAACTTTAGAAACTTTTCACTGTAATCATAAGTTTATAAAAATGTAGAAATGTTAATTAATATTATGGCAGTTCTGAGTTTGAGTTGGGAACTAGTTTATATTATTATTTTATGTAGGCACAGATCAAATGTTAACGATATTCCGTACTTACCGAGTAATGTAATAAATAAATAATATTTATATTCTCTGAAAACCCTAATGAATCTGTAATGAGTAAACAGACAGTTTCGACTTGCCGAGTACTCTTGTGATGATGGTGGTGGAAAGTTACAAATTCTATAATAAAAAATAAAAATAAATATGTTTAAAGGTTAATACTCATATTATAATAATAACAAAATATTATTAAATATATAAAATAATTTTTTAAAATTATAAAATATCTTTAACAATGAAAAAACTAAATAAAATAAAAATAAAAAATAGGTCTTGCCCGGAGTATTATGTAAAAGAACAGAAAAATGCTTAAATATTTACGACCGGTTTCGAATAAATTCATCGTCAGGTAGAAAAAGCGCACTTATTTTGTTTTTTCATTATTAAAGATATTTTATAATTTTAATAAATTATTTTATATATTTAATAATAAATTCTATCAGTTAATATAATAATCTAACAGTACGATAAAATATAATAAACATAATATTATCAGAGTTTCAATACAATATAACTTATATCAGTTATATCCCATTCAAACATAAAATACTAGTCTAATAAAGTGAATACCAGTTAACAATGAAACTGTGGAGATTCGACTTTTTAAGATTCCTGGCGTGTATGCTTCTTTTAATATTAGTCGGCAATGAATTAAAAATAAGAAGGGCCTAA